>CM062389.1:38519884-38704161 GCA_031304145.1 Cardiospermum halicacabum | reverse complement strand
ATCATAAATTACAACAATCAACTAGAGCTAATATGAACCATCCAAATGTTAACCAATTGAAACTCACCGCCTCAAGACCTAATCGACAAGATTGAACAACAACAGTCTTAAACAAACCAGCCTTTGATTTCGATTGCACTTTATTGATTCAAAACAAAGCTATCAGATTGTTAACGAGGTCGGAAAAGGATACAGGCGTACCTTCGATTCAATAACTCAGGTTTCTAAAGTCGCACCAGTCACAAGAACACCATCCAAGACCAACACACCTGCACCCACTCGCACCAGTCACAAGAACACCATCCAAGACCAACACACTTGCACCCACCGCAAATCAAAGATCCCCAAAACCATATCAAATACAACAGAAACGATATTAATTACCCATGTTATTGACGAATACTTCGAAACAGTAGAAACGTGTTACCTCGTCAGACTTCCGATTGCTGAACCGCTTCAACAGTTAATATGAAATTGCAATGATCTCTTCCACAGTTACAGTGACATGGTCGTGAAATTGTGAACAAAAGGATTCTCTGATTCAATTTGATTGAAGGTTATTTTGATCTTTCTATTTTACTTTTAACATTTAATATAGTGTAATACCATTCTTGTAATTCTAAATTGATTATAAGGGTAAAATAGGAATGCAGACACATTTAATAAAAACTAACTTTAACTTGGTTTAAATAGTTAATTCATTCTTTGGAAGCCCATTTATTTAACTGAATGTTTGTGTGGTTTATATCCCGTATTTTTCTCTAAATATAATATAAAACATACCAAACAAATATTTTATTGTTTAATAAAAATATTATAAATAAATTGTTTTATAAATTTATTATATTAATCCAAATTATTTCATGCCATTATATTAGATTATAAACCGAGCGGATAAAATTAAAGAGATCTCTCTTTATCTATTTGGACTTCTTACAATTTTTTAAGAAGCCGGCCGGTCGTGGTGTAATTTTTTAATCCTTGTCAGGATTGACATCTCCGATGTGATTCATTACCTGGACCCATGCTAATATATTCTGTTTCTAATAAAACCATATATTACTGTATTGATTGCAGAACAGGTATCACACATTTCTGAAAGAGAAGTAATATAAAATTATTAATTTATCAAGTAATAAATCCCAAATTTTGCACAAACAAAATTAATCATTCAATAAGTTGAGGCAAGATAGATGATTGAAGTTTCTTGTGGCGTACTTCTTGGTGGAATTCAAGTTGTATAGCCAATTTTTTCAGTTGTGATGTTAACTCACCCATCTTCTCTCTTATTGCAACAATCCGTTCATCTATCACATCTATACTATAATCTTCCAAGTCAACTTCTTGTTCATCACTCTCTTTCTCCAGTTCCTCAAATTCTTCTCCATCAGCTGAATCTTCAATCCAATACAGGTCAAATTTCTCCACAGGCCTCGGAATTAAATATTCAAGTTTCTCTAACGGAGGATCCTCGTCAGATAGTACACAATCAATATGAGCTAAATCAGAGCACTCCTCACAGTAATAGAACATATGGTTGAGATTTCCTTGTTTCTCGCAAATAACACAATGATACTCATCTGACGAAAAGTCTACTAGATTTGTCGAGTCAGAGAGGATGAGTTCATGTTCACCATAAGAATGAGATTGATGTTTAACTACACGTGGCAGAGGAATACATTCCAAGTGGACAAATACATTGCAATCCAAGCAACCGTAAACATGAGTGTTCTCACACATGGTATTGCAAACGACACATTTTCTTAATCTTGAAGTAATTCCACGAACCCAGTACAGATAAAACATAGGGTGGTCCACATGATACTGTTTTAGTCTCAATCCAGATGTCGTAACACTACCACATGAAATGTGAAAACAGTCCGGATTCGGACAGTCTCTACAACTTAAGAAAAGATCACCACGGTTTAAAACTACCGTACACGCATGACACCACAACATGGCGTCTTCTGCTATTTCAAGGAGAAGTGGGTGTTGTGAGTGAAATGGGGTTGTAATCTGTTTGGAATATGGAACTTTATGTATACACGGCTCGTGAATAAATAAATTACACTTTACACAAGCAAAAGCTGATCCTTTGAAGCCTTTTGAGCAATAAGAACAATAAATATCTCTAAACCCTTTGAAATTACCTGTATTGGAGTAAAAACGTTGAAGTTTGTGGTAATGAAAATCGGCTTCTATCTCCATTTTCCCTTCCGGTGGCTTAATCTGGAGGTTGGAAGCGCATTGGAAATCAAGTTTGAATTGACTAGTACGGCAATTGTAACTGAAACCAAAAGAGTAATATCTGCATCCTTTGCATATGTAACCAACTTTAGTTGCACCGAAATATGCAAGAGATACGGAATCAGCTTCCAATGGATGGTCAGGATGGAGTGGGTGTTGGATCTGATGAGGTGATTCAGCGCATGTTTTGTGCAAAGCTCCTGTGACTCCATTGTAGAAGCGATTCTCGTAGGTGTAACTAGGTACTGATGAGATTACTTCGTGACAAGCTTGACAGAAGATTGGTTTATCGTCACTGCCTTTGTAAGACTCGTGGTATTGAAATTCAATGGCTAATTTAGTGGATAAAAGTTGCTTAATGTCCATTTGAGTGAAGGAGGAGGAGGTGAGATGGTCACTATTTGGATACTAAGAAACTATAGGCTGATTTAATAAGCAAGTTGTATCTTTTATATATTATTAGTTACTTTCAAACTCTGCTTTGAATTTATATATTGTGATATTTTATTGATTGTTGAGTAAATGATATTTATGTATTAATAATACCTAACCAGATTCCTCTAATTTTCTCTAATTAAAGTATTAATATGACCTAAAGTCTTTAATTTATATATATAATAGAGTAATTTTATTGTGCTGATATTTTAATATTACTAGTATCCAAATATCAAATTTTAATCATACATAATGTAATTTAATGATATTAAATTTGAATTATACAATTATATAGGTCTTTGTTAATACAATTATATATATTACTATCTTCTTAAAATTCATTATTTTATAGAAAAAAAAATTAGTTGTTACATATTGTAATGTCCTTTTAAAGATGGCTTAATAGAACCCTTCATTTATTTTTATTGCTAGCTCAATTGTCCAAATCAAGATTTTTCCGGAACTTAAAAGAGAGAAAAATATACTTTTGAGTTAGAGCCAGACTCATGGACCTCCCGGTTGACAGTGTCGGACGAAAGATGTCTCGATACAATTGCGGGTATGAGGAAACGATCCTAAGATATATGTGCCCTCAATTTCGAGTACAACTGATGGCGTGGCAGATTATGAATATGAAAAGAATTAGTTGATTTTTTTTTCTGAAAATATAGAAATTTCAATAGTTTTTAGAATTTATAAAACTATTAAATATTTTTGGGAACAAGCAAAACCCCAATGTTTAAACACTTAAATGTTTTTTCATTTCAAATTTGATCATTTACTTCATCTATTTTTTCCTTTAAATAGGAAGGATTACGTGGAAAGATGAAAATAAGTAAAACTACTTATAATAAATGTAATTCAATAGGCATTAACAACAATAATAAAATGGATATAAAGACAGATTAAGGAAAAAATTAACAATAAAGAACCTTAAACACTCTTTCTAAAAAGATTCAAATATAGGCTAAATTCATGGGTTGGGTTTTTCAAGTTGGGCCTCTTTGTAGTCACTAACTATGAGGGCTTAAATAGCCCAAATGGCTTCAAAAGAAGACTTAATTTCTGGTCATATCCAGCTGCAACTTCAGGTCAAACAAAGCTTGGTTCTCCATCCTCTTCGAAAAGTGAATAAAAGCTCATGTCATGGGCATCTTGATAGGCTAGGCTAGGCTAGATGGACCTCTATCATCCTCCCCTTCTTATAAAGATTCTCCTTCTGCAGAAATTTGCATTTTATCATCCTTATACTTAGCTAAGTCACTTACATTGAAAGTGTTGGAAACTTTATAAGTTGATGTTAATTTCATTCTGTAAGCATTGTGATTTACCCTCTTGATGATCTTGTAAGGACCTTCGGCCTTATGGATAAGTTTATTCTTTCTCTTAGAAGGGAATTATTCATTTTCTCAAATGAACCTAGACCAAATGACCTTCTTTAGACTTAACAACAGATTTCTGCTTGGCTTGTATCTTGTAGGCTTCATTCTTTTTTTCAATAAGGGCTTTGGCCTAGCATGGAGTTAGACAATCTTAGCAGCTCTATCTTTAGCCTTTAAGTTTGAAGAAATACTAGAATGTACATTCTCAAATAAAGAGGAACAGATGGATTAGCTCCATAAACTAATTCAAGAGGAGTGAATTTGGTAGTCTTACTCTTTGAACTACTGTAAGCAAATTTAGCATAAGCCAACAAAGTATCTCAATTCATTTGTAATATTAAATGTACCTTTTAACTTTATACTCATGTATGCTATGCTAATTGATTTTCAACATTTTTCTTTAAAGTATTTTATATATCAAAATTTATTCTCTTTTGTATTTATTATTATTATTTTATTAAAAAAATCCATTGTTTAACTATTGATAAATTAAAAATCTATTATGGGTTACTTCCAAAAAGCCCCCCACTTTTTTAAACGTTTTACTTTGAGCTACCGGTTTTAGAAAGTTTTGCAAAACCACCCCCAAATCTAAAACAACTAGTGGCTTTGCTATTGGATGAGTGGTTTTAGGGTTTGGATGAGTGGTTTTGGAATATTATGATGTTTTAATAATTTAAAATAAATATTTAAAATTATTAGATGAAAATTAAAAAATGGTTAAAGCATCATAATTATCCAAAACCACTCGTTCAATAGCAAAACCACTAGTTGTTTGGATTTGAGCGTGGTTTTGTAAAACTTTCTAAAACCGGTGGCTCAAAGTAAAACGTTTGAAAAAGTTAGGTTTTTTTAAAATAACCTTATATATTATAATACTAATCGAGACAATGGCTCAATTGGTACTAAGCATGTTTCCATAATGCTTAAATCCAAAGAGGTTGTGGATTCGAGTGCTGGGGAGAGCGTAATGATATCTAAGTGTTTGTAGGCTTTGTGGCCTTCACCGTTGGTACCCCATGGGCTCACACAAGTGTGACTAGATCGTAAGGTTAGGATGAAAAATGACAAATGACATTACATTACACAAGTGTGATAGGTACGATTTACGAGGAACATTACATTTTATAACAAATGACATTAGCTACAGACTAATCGTAGCTATTTCGTACTTGATTTGCTAGAGATAAAAGTTTTTGTAGCTTTTATGGTTTGCTACGGTGTTTTAGCTATGATATTATTTTAGTAGCGAATCCGTAGTGAAGGTAGTGTTCGGTACAAAATAGCTACGAAATTAAATGTAGCAATTCTGACTTTTTCTTGTAGTATTGTAAAGCGTTAGTTGGAAGAAGATTCTTAAGGTAAGTGGTGGTTTAATGTGCATAATTCCAAAAGGAGAGGGGATAGATGCATGGAAAAAATTTATTCTATTGGCATGTTAAGAGTACGGAGCATTCGTTCGGCTTTTCTTTTTTGAGAGGATGTATGAGGATAAGAGAAATGGATTATTTTCAAATTCGCGACCAAAAACACTTAATGGGCCGTTCAAATTGAGTTTGCACATAAAAACGGAAAGATAGAAATGTCTGAAAAGATTGAGATTTGTGTTTAAGGGGATATGTCCAAACATAATGTGTAAAATCATCAATAAGAACTAAGTAGTACCTATGACAATCAATGCTAGGGATAGAAGGGTGAATAAATCAACATGAATTATATCAAAAGTAGTAAAAGTAATTGTATTAGAATTATGAAATGGTAGCTGAACATGTTTTCCTTATTAACATGATTGACAAAAAGAAGCAGTAGCTTATTTTATTACAATGAATATAGTTATTAGTTTTTAGAAAGTTAATGGGAGAAGAACGAGAATGCCCAAGTCGGTTGTGCCAGGTAGAGAGATATCGGACGATGAAGGAAGTGGCTAGAGGATGTTGAATGACTTGATACAAGTTGCCAAATCTATTACATCTCGTAATGAGAGGACCCGTTAGCAAATCCTTCACAGAAAAACCATATGTGCCAAATTCTATAGAGGCGGAGTTATCAATAGTGAATTTACGAACAGAGATGGGATTTTTTTTTTTTACGTGCATGAAAAATATCACAAAGGGTGAATATGTGATAGAAAGTATGACCATAACCATGAATTAGAATGCAATTACCATTATTGACTAATATATGATTAGCAGTGCTCAAACTAAAATAGGGCGAGAGATTACCTGAATGTGTCATATGAGAGGTAACTCTTGAATCCATATACAAAGTATCATTCGAACTAATAAGAGACATAGACAAGAAAGATTACCCTAATTTAGTAGGTTGTATCGATGACTCATAAGTGGAGGGGTTACTTGCTAGATGGGCCTGATTTGTGGAATAACGTGGACTGGGCCCTAGTATTCCCACATTGGAGTATGGCGTTAAAGTTGAATTGGAAATAATAGGAAAAAAAGGGATGGTGGTATAGCTTAGTAATGTTTTAGATGAGATAAAGGCCATGTGCTAGGGGCTTGATTCTAGGCCCAAGGTGAGGAGGCATGCCAAGAAGAATGCGGATGTTTAATGGGGTCATTGTAGGTGGGCCAGGGCTGTGATGTTGGAGTGCTAGAGCGTTGTCAGGAAGTACCTTATTGGTTATGAGAGTTTAAGTTGCGATTGTGGCATCCATGGCCGCGATTATTGCAGCCTCCATGGCCACCCCGAGTCCGACGTAGCCACCACCTCTATGGGATCCACCTATGCATGGCTATAAGGATGGCTATCTGCCAGATAGATTCAATGATTGTTCCAAATATTGAGCTATAAAAGAGGAGGACATGGCATTTGGGTCAGTAGCTTTCCGAGATTCTCCAAGGAGAATGCAAGAACGAGTAGTTTTAGCACAGTAAGAAGAGATATTAGAGAAATTACTAAGATGTAGAGAATTGAACTGATTCTCAATATAGATGACCATGGTATGTTTGTTATCCTTAAATAACGCTTTGAAACGATCCTAGGTTTGTTGAGCAGTACCGCCGGTTTGAATAATAATTGTGGTAAGAACTTGTAAGATAGTATTATAGATCCATTTTTTGACGAGGGCATCAAGTTAAAGCCAAACATCATGGAAAGATCTGAAGGTTGCTTGATTTCTTGGTCTTTATGATCAAGAACATAAGAGTGGCAATGAATTTGAAATAGTTCAACTGAAATTGATTACTGAACTTTTTCATGATCGAGGGTAATAGGGATTTCATATTTAATATTTGGGCAGGTGAGGGTGGAGTATGAGATTGTTCAGATGATGTGTCAACCATTGAAGGGAGGAGAGGCTGGCGACTGTTGTGGAGTTTAAGAAAAAAAAAAACTACGGTTATGATACCATGATAGAATATGTAAAAAGTCCTTAATCTTGAGACCTTTTTAATTAGCTAATAAATAGGCATATGTCATACAAGACCAATCCTAATACACTCGGTAAGATATACCCGAATCTCAAAATATACCAAAAATATAATTGCCTAAATAGTATGAATTATCTTCTAAATATAAGGAGAGAATAATTTGTATTATTCTTATTATAAATAAATAAATATATATATTTATATATATATATATCCAAATATACATATATGAGTACAATATAATTTAACTTTACGAGAGCTTAGCTCTCAATTTTCAAATAATATATTTATTTATTTATTGAGTTTACATACATGCGCCATGCACCCTGTACCATGAATAGTTGTGTAGGAATAATGAAAAGCAAAATAAAGATGGGTAATATCTGGGAATAGTCTAGGATCTACCCTAATTTTAAAATTGGGAGTTAACTAGGACAACTATTCAAAACAGAATGCTTAAATTTTTATGAAATATTTGGATACTAATGTTTAAAATTATTAATATAAAAAAAAAATTCATAATATAAATTTAAAGTAAATTTATTAGTATCTATAGTAGTTCGGAGATTACAGTTCGATTCGGCCTAACGAAACAAAATTCACTAAGATGATAGGGACCGATTCCTAATGCAAGAGATCCGGTAAAAGAAATGAGTAAATCTTAGAGCGGACCTTGGGGACACTAATGTGATGTTTGCCGTAGACACTCCGACACTCAAGTCTGTTCTGTACTTTAAGAAAATAATATAAGTAAAAGACATAATAAATAATGACTCCCTATTGGGATTGTTCCTGTCGGAAGTATAATAATTATGGAGTAGTAGGACACTAGGAGCACTGGGCTCAACTGATTAAGGTCAATGAGATGACTAGAGTCATGAGTTGTGCATTGAAGTGTGATCGGAGAATAAAATATGAAAAGAGATGATTATGGCAGAGTTTTTGTAAGTCCAAAAAGTGACCCCTCTCTTGAGTCTGATGCATACGGATGGATGGGCCGAGATCTTCGCGCAAGAATCTCCACATAATCTGAGATTCTCTCAACTACGGATCTATCAGACGAAGGATCGCGTAGGAGCTTATGGACCATTCATACAGATTGGGCCTCATCCTTGGATTTAGGCTTGCGGGACATTTTTAGATCTGGATCTTAGTTCCGAACCAGACTTGGATTTTCAGCCTACTACAATATAAAAATTATTAAATTAATAAAAATTGAATAAAAAAATAATTTTTAATTGTATATTATTTTTTTCCCCATAGACTATTTCTTATCTTCTTAGTTAGGTTCTAACTACAGTTTTGTTTGGAAGAGTACTTTATTTTCTCAACAAACATTGGTGCGGGGGACTCGGTGGATAGTGGGGGATAGGCGTAGTATTTATGTCAAGGATAGCCCTTACATTCTAGGGTTTCGGGTTTTTTTTTCAAATGATCCTATGTTTATTGATAACACTATGAGAGTTTCTGATTTATTTGTGGAAGGGCAATTGAGGTGGAATTTGACCAAGCTTATGAATATTTTTAATGTGGAGGATTTGAGGAATATTCTAGCTATCCCATTACCTTTACAACTTAAAGAAATATTTTAATCTGGCATTTTGATGAAAGAGGAATTTATACTGATAAGTCTGCTTATTTCTGTGCTTATAGTCTTTTTGGAACTAAGAGCATCTCCAATGGTTTAGTGGATTGAGAGATATGTGGCATGGTAAATAGAGGGTGTAGATAATGACGTGTCCAAAATAGTATTTCTTGAGGAAAAAAATTGAAAACCACCCACAGTAGTTATTGTCTATTTTGATTTCCCTAATTTATAACCCATTAGAATTAAATTTTGATTTCTTTTTTAATTTATAATTTAAGATAGAAATATGGTTATTAGAATTTTAAAATATTAAAAATACTAATTGACACCGTGAATTAGGATGTGGAAAATAGAAGCCCTACTTCAGACCCTCTATTATTTTTTCTGCCACGTCAACAAGACATTGTGAATTCACGTTACTATTGAAGTGGATTTTTTAAATAAAAAATTCAGAATGTCCACGGAGACATGTAAACCAATAAATTCACACTCCACTGGAGATGCTCTAATAGTTCGGTGGATAACGAGATTTGGTGGAAGAAGATTTGGGTTTTTAATGTACCAGCTAAAGTTAGTAATTTTTTGTGGGGTACTTTTCGTGGTGTTTTAGCGACTAGAGATAACTTTTTAAGAAGAGGTGTTGAAGTGCCCACAAGTTGCCTTTTCTGTGGAGATCCTGAAACTATAGTCCAAGTGTTGATTACTTGATTACTTGTCCTTTTGCCAAAGAAGTTTGGCGTTTTGCTGGAGTAGTTTTCTCTGATTCTATTTCTTACTTTCAGGATCTATTTATTCATGTATTTGAAGCCTTTGATGGGATAGAGCTGCACGAATTGCTTTTCATGCTTGGAAGATTTGGTAATAGGATAGAGCTGGCGTTTTCTCTCTTGCAATTTCTGGTTTCAATGAAGGACGAGGGTCATCAGACCTTGCCGAGGACTTGACTCTTCGTCAAAGTTTTGTTTTTGCCAAAGACAGCTTTCTTTAAGCAAGTTGTGTATTTACGGATAACCAGAATTTATTTTATGCCATTCATTCAAATGCTTTAGATTTTTCGGAGTTTGGTTTGATTGTGTAAAATTGTAAGGATATTCTTTATTATTTTAATGATATTAAGGCGTGCTGATTAGACGTAGCGAGAATATGACTACTCATCTGTTAGTTAGAGAGTCTATTCATCATAGTCAATTCAAACTTTGGTGGGCATGATTAAAAAAATATATATTTTTTTTCAAATTCTCAAATTTATTTATTTTTAATTTTATTTAAAACATACCAGATTGGTTAAGAATATATTAAAATATTTAGTTAACAAATATCTTTTCATCTTCCGGATCCATATCCCTCTATCAATTAAAAGTCAATGGTAGATAAATAACACTAAATGGAATCAACCATACAAACCCAATACAGATTTCTACAAGATGAAATTTAGGATTCAAATACATCGAATTCCACAGATTTAATCATTTTCTGGTGGGGGAGGCGGTTTGAATGATTCAACTTTTTTGAGCCGTGCTTTCCTATAAACTTCAAGCTGTAATGTTAATTCCTCGATCTGCTTCATTGTTGCATCAATTCGTTCGTCTATCTCCATCAAACTACAATCTTCTAAGCTACCTTGATCATCATCATCATTCTTTTGGTTGGACTTTTCATCAGTTAACTCTTCTTTCTCCGCTCTCCTCGGAACCAAGTACTCAAGTATCTGCGATGGGGGTTCCTCCTACAACAAACACATGAACTTCAATAACATGAATCAAAACTATAAGCATGTTAGTAATTATAATCTCACCTCAGATAGCACACAATCTATATGAGCTAAATCAGAGCACGATTTGCAATAATAAAAATGCCGATTGAGATTTCCTCGTTTCTCGCAAATAAAACAATGATACTCATCCGATGCAAAATCAAAATCAAGTAGATTATTTGAATCAGAAAGAGTGAGCAGATGATCATCAAAAGAATGAAATTCATGTATGACAACACGAGGGAGAGGAATACATTCCAAGTGAACAGAAACGTCACACTGTAGACAGCAGTAAACATTGCAGTATTCACATCTAGTATCGCAGACAGCACACTTTCTTGTTCCGCAAAATGGATTTCGAGAAGAAAAATATGCACAAAACAGAGGATGCTGATCATGAAACTATTTTAATCTCAACCCAGATGTAGTGACACTACCACACTCAATGTGAAAACGCGTCCCAAATAAACACTCTTGACATGGTAAACAAAAGTGTTGGCTCCGTACATCTGTTGAAACTTGTTGCTAAAGAAGTCTGATGCAATAGTATGGAACTCTGCTGTACTTTATATTTACTTTTTTGGATATGTTTGGTAGAAAATAGATTTTTATTAGATGGTATATCTTTATTTTAGCAGCTATGTTCTAGCAGTAATGATGTTAGTTTGGTACACAAGCACATTCTATGTATATTTTGCTCAGATGAATGAATTTGATTGAGTTTTCCTCGTAACCATCCTTCTGTTCTCTCTCATTTTTTAGTTTTCTCTCTTCCAAAATCTAACAAATGGTATCAGAGCTCCATTGATCTCAAGGGCTTGTATCTTTTATCATAATCACATCTTTGTTTCTTTTTTCTTTTTTATATAGTGCTTAAGCTATGTCCTCTCGTAGATCAACACCTTCTGTTCCTCAGTTTAATGGGAAAATTATCATATCTTAGTAGTTAAAATGAATTCTTCCTGTTTTTTTTAAGTGAATCCGCTTATTAAGTAGTTTTAATTATTTTAAATTTTTTAATTTAGTAATTTTACTAAATTTCAAATATTTTATTAAAAAATTAAATAAAATTTTTTATTTCTTTTAATGTAACATTAACTAAACAAATAATATATAATTTCAGAAATTTTCAAATTTTAATTCAATAATTTTGATAATTTATATTTTTTATTTTTAACTTTTAAATTTTTTTTAAAACAGAAATTATGTTTCAAATATTTTAAAATTTTTTAGTTTAACATTATTTTTACATTTTTTGTATGTTCTAGTAAAAAAATTAAAACAAAAAAATTATTCAAAATCATTAAATAAATATTTTAGAATTATTAATAGTACGTAAGAATTATTTTTAGTTTATCAAAATAAAAAATATAAAATAAAGTTAATAAAAAGATTATTAAAAATTATTTGCATTTAGAAACTATGTAATCTATCCAAAAATTATTTTTAATTTGGTAAATTTTAAAAATACAAAGTAAAACTAAAAAACATAAAAAAAAAATATTAAACTAAATATTTGAAAAAAAATACTAAAACTATATAGTAATTCATTATAATTTAATTTTAAATTAAAATTAAAATTAAATTATTTAATATAATATTTAAAATTTAATAAATTATTAAAGATTATTAAAACTATATAATTAATAAACCATTCCAAACATACAACAACTACTCACATTATCACATATCACTTCAACTTTTTTATTTTGAATGAGTGTAAAGTTGGTTTTTAAAATTAACGTTTTTAAAATTAACACATTTTCATTTTATATATTTTATTTTGATATGCGGTGGGGCATTAGAAAAAAAAAAAAAAGAAAAAAAAAAGTGGAATACATGTGTCAGTCAACAGACATTAACATCGAGAGCATAAAATATTTTATATTATGACCTTAAAAAAATTAAAAGAACTAATTTAATATTTCCACTTGCATAAGAAACCTTTTTTAGCCTGAATAGCAAGACTTCCTTCTTTTTTGTGTATACGTGGAAATGAAAACTATACTTGCCGAATTATGCCGAAAAGGAGGCTTTACTATCACTTCCTTCAGTGAGGCAGCTGACGAGCCTGATACTGTCTGCTTTTGCTGCTTCAAATCAGTAAATGGTGAACCCACTTACATCCTTGAAGAAAAAGTGGAGGAGGACCAGTTATCTTATTTGCATAAATCATGCGCTGAGTTGCAGGCTGAGATCCAACACCCTCTTCATCCTCAACATTCTCTGACACTCCACTACCATCTTACCTCTGTCTACGTATGTGATGGATGCAACTATTTCTGTCACGGTTTGAAATATCGTTGCAAACAATGTAATCTCAAGCTGCATATCCCCTGCGGTTCAAAAACTGAAGGTCAGGTATGGAAACCCAAAATAGAAACTTAGTGTTTACAGTCGACATAAGCTAAACCTTGTCTATTGTTTCCCTGAGCTCATTTCTTATTTTGAATGCTGCTGTTGTCAAAGGAGCTTCACAAATCCTTCATATATTTCATTTTACGCTAGAAATTATCCATTGGTGTTTCACAAAAAATGTTTAGATACACTTCCTAGAGATTTTCGAAGCTCAATGAAACATACCCTTTTCATTCGAACTATTTCACATAAATTTTACGCAAATACGTGCTGCGAAGTTTGCACTGGCATAATTAAAGGCGTTGCATTGACCTGTAAAGAGTGCCGTTTAATGTTTCACATTTCATGTGTGACCCACACAAGGCCTGGCTTAAGACTGAGTCTTCACCAGCATGAGATGCATTACGTCAGCTCATCTGATTTTATATTTTACACCATAGAAAGAGAAGCAAAGCTCGAAGCTCCGGTGCCATACACCGATGTGTAAACTGTAATGTAAATGTGCATTTGGATTGCCTTTCACTGCCTAAGATTGTAGAGCATGAGTCTCATCATCACCCACTCGAGCTCAAGGATTCGGTCGAAACAGATAGAGATTCTGATGAATATCACTGTGATATCTGTGAGGATGTGGGAAATCTCACTCACCATTCTTATTCCTGCAATGATTGCGATTACATAGCACATATAGTACAGCATGACATCAGAATCTAGTACTGATAATAAAGTTGATCCCAAGGTTGAAGTGGACGTTAATATAGTAAACATTACGGAAGATGTAGAAGAGCTAGTTTCACAACTGGGGTCAGATGATGCTAAATTAGACCGACAAAAGTTGATGTCAAAAATGGTGGCATTAGTTTTTCAACTGGAGGATCTTAGAATTAAATGTGCCAAGGTAACATCAGGATAAAAACCGGGCACCTGCCTTTGTTATAAGTTTCTCAGGAAACGTCAAAAATTTAGGGATTCATCATCACACAAATAGTTGAATTTATTCATGTGGAATATAGCTTAATAAATTTTTTTATTTTTATTTTTTATTTTCTCAATGCCTATCTTCAAGCTCAACCTTAATTCTATTAATTATTATAAAATTAATTTGTAATCTAAAGTATTCTTTTTAACAGGGGTAAAATTTAATGCTTTTGGTATCTAGTGTATTTTGAGAGGGTTAAAAGTGAATCTATTTAATCTATTTCTATTATACATTAAGTGACAACTAATGAAAAATAAAATTAGCAGAGCATCTCAAAACCTTCATCAACATTCCTTCGTCAATATTCTCCAATCTACCCATAAAAAATACTTCAACCTCTTCTCCTTCTTTATTTTCTTCTAAGGTAATTATTTTGAATTTTGGAATAGTTAAATGCAATTATTTTTCATCTCCAAGACCTATAGAATATCGTTGAAGAAGACTGTCGAAATTTAATCAAAGAAGGAGGAGGTTCCCGCCAAGAAAAGACTAGCGCATATAAAGAAAACAATAAAAAAAATGCATCAACCCTGCAATATATTCAACAAAGAGTTGGTAAATCCATATTTCTTAAACTCTTTAGTTTTAATAATGCCAAAATGCATGGAACTTGAAGATAAAGTTTCAACGTTTCCAAAAGACGATATCTTTAAAGCTGCAAATACTATGGAAAGACTTCAATAACTTATTAATAAAAGCAAGCGAAAAGATACGATGATTTTTCATCGTGAGTAGACAATCAAAGATAACCATACATGAACTAATTTATGGCACATGAAGAACGAATAAATCACTCCTCAAATGTCAGACTAGTTGAGCGAGCGTTTCAGTCAAAACATCAGATGGACTATGAAAGAATCATCCAATTTAATCAAGAAAGGTGTGAACAATTTCACAAAAGAGGTTAAAAGAAAGGAGACAACCATAGCTAGGGGTGGGCATAAAAATCGAGCCCGACAAAACTAGCCCGGCCAAAATCGGTTTTAGCCGGTTTTTAAGTTCGATTGGTTAGGTTTGTTTTTGGCATTGTCTAAAACCGATTATATCGGTTCCGGTTTGGTTTTGGGCCCTGAAAAATTGGCCGAAACCGGATAAATAAAAAAATAAAAATCCCTAATCTTAGTAAACCCTATTTGCAATTATTCTATCTTTTTCCATCATTGTTCCCACTCCCGAGCTCTTATCAATATACAAACTCATCGATCTCCACCATCATATCCTCTCACTCATCGCTCACTCCTCTTCTTTACTCATTGATTTCGTCACTATAAGCCACCATCTTTCGATTTCATCAATATTTGTGAATCTGATTTCGTCTTCTCTACTCATTAGTTCACATATCCAGTCAAATATTAGTATTCTTATAATTTTTTTTATATACTCTTATATTAGTTCATGTAGTAAGTCTCGTATTGGGTTTTTGTAGTATAAAAGACAAAGTTGTCATCTTGCACCAGTTGGGAAGCAGGAAGAAACACTTTTTGCTTGTACATATTTGCATAAGGTTAGAAGCAGAGTAATTATTTGTTGATATTGATTTTGTATTTTGAAGCTGATTTTGTCTTTTGAATCTAACTCTTACATTTTTTTTTCTGCTAAATCTATATGATATATAACAATGTACTGTGTTAGTCTGCCTTTTGTTCCAAGAAGAATAATTATTTGTTTCTGCCTTTTGAACTAATATGTATTGTGTTAGTCTGTGTTATGTTGATAATTGTCTATTTATCATTAACAAAGTTGCATAAAGAGAAAATTACTTTCTGAGTGTGGAACTATTTTATTGGTTTTCTTCTTTTTCTTTTTTTGTTTTCTAAGCAATAGTATTTATGGTTAAGGGGTTTCTAATGTATAAAAACAGGACAAGGTATTTAGAGATGATAGAAACCAAATATCCTAAAAAAATCTCCAAATTTTATACCAAATCTTGTCAAAATTTAACTTCCACTTATTTTGATTATGATGAACCATTATAAATATAATAAAATTTTAAATTATCACTTATAGGAAATAGGAAATTTGAATCCAAAAAGAGAAAAAAAAAAACAATAATGCGCACAATTTTATGTAACATCATTTAATATCTCATTCACTTTTTTAATAATTTTTTTCCTTTATATATATATAATATATATATATATATATGCTTTTTAAGTTTGGATATTAGTAGGAAAATAACGTGTATTTAATAAAGTAAGTCCCCTGCTTATCAAATGTGAAAACATACTCCTGTTATATTTTATTTTAGTTTATTTTAGTTCATCAACTCATTAAGTGATATAATATTTTGATTAAACTTTGATGTTGATTTTGTGCTGCATAAATTTGTCAATTATTTGCTTGCACGAGGTGAGAAAGAAGCAGGTTAAAAAGAGCATAACCGACTGCCTTTCATTTTTTTCTACATTGAATACCTCCATCAGGTACGTTTTTAAATATTAAATAGATAAATTTTTTAATTTTTAAATATTTTAGATAAATACGTTATACTTGTTAATTTTTTTAAAAAAAATAATTTTAAATTATCTTTTAAAATATTTATGTTATGAATTTATAGATATGGATGCTACAAATTTTGAAGAAGTTGATGGATATTATAATTCCAATTTTAGTGATGTTGAAGTGTTTAACAATAACAATATATCTTGTAGTAAAGATTCTATTGAGTTGGAAAAACCTCCCATAGGTCCAAGTGGGAAAAATAGTGAGGTTGGGGGAGGGAAAAAAATATTCAAAACGTTGGGATCATTTTGTGATGTTTAAAGCACCTAATGGGAGAGAGAGAGTTAGGTGAAAACATTGTGGAGATGATTATGCGTGTGAACCTAATAACGGGACTAGAAACCTAAATGCACACATAAAGAAAAGGTGTAAAGTGTTGGCTAGTATGAGAATCGAAAAAAATCCGAAACAAAAAATCTTAGTGCATACTAGGCAAAGAACTCTTGAATCATATGGAAGCACCTTGTCTACTAACTCATTTAGTATGGAAGATTGTAGGAAAGCTTTGGCGGAGATGATAGTATTTGATGAGTTACCATTTAAGTTTGTAGAGAACTTGGGATTTCGTAATTTTTGTAATACCTTGTGCCTTAGGTTTGAAGTGCCATCAAGAAGGACTATTGTTAGAGATTTGTATCAACTTTATGTTGATGAAAAATTCCTTTTGAAGAAGAAAATCAAAGATTCCAAGTTTAGGATGAGTTTAACCACAGACACTTGGACATCCATTTAAAACATAAACTATTTGGTGGTAACCGCACATGTTATTGATGATGATTGGGTTTTGCAAAAGAGGATTTTGAGTTCTCACTTATTGGTGATCATAAAGGAGAATCAATAGGAAAATGCATAGAAATGGTATTGATAAGGTGTTCACTATAACCGTGGACAATGCTACCGCTAACACCACCGCACTAAGTTACATCATTAAAAAGTTGAAAAGTTGGAATGAACATGGAGTTGTCTTAAATGGAAAGTTTGTTCATTTAAGGTGTAATGCTCATATTCTAAACTTGATTGTGAATGAAGAATTAAAGGATTTGCATGATTCAGTTGCAAGCATTAGGAATGCGGTGAAATATGTGAAATCTTCTCCTAGTAGACTTACAAGATTAAAAAAATGTGTTCAACATGGGAAGGTACAAAACAAAGGGTTATTAGTTGCTAGATGTGCCAACAAGGTGGAACTCCACCCGTTTGATGTTGGATAGTGCAATAAAGTTGAGAAAATCTTTTGAGAGAATGGAGCAGGAAGATGGGCATTACATGAACTACTTTAGAGAAAATTACAATGGAAAGCAAAGGGTTGGACCACCAAATATAGAACATTGGGAGAATGCTAGTGTGCCTAGTAAATTCTTGGTTACATTTAATGATGTCATTTTGGATTTTAGTGCTTCATTGAAGGTGACATCAAATACATATTATCTTTCGTGGGTTACCATATACAATAAATTGATCTCACTAGGTGGTGTGAGAGATGATTTAGTAAGCACAATAGCTACTAGCATGAAAATAAAATTTGATAAGTATTGGAGTAGTTTGGAGACAACAAACAACCTATTGATGGTAGCTTGTGTGCTTGATCCTAGATTCAAGTTTGGTTATATAAAAATTCAGTTGGAAAGTCTTTTTGGAGCGGAAAAGGCAAAGGAAATGGTGAAGAAGATTAGGTCTTTATTGGATGAATTATATGAGACCTATAAGTCTTTGAACCAATCTTTAAATTCTTCTAGTGGTGATAGCTCTTCTTCTAAGAATGTTGGTAGTGGATTGTCATTGGATGATCATTTTGAAAATCAATCATCAAAATCTCAAAATGAGGAAGAATTATTGTGGGAAAGAATACAAAGGGAGACGAGTGAAAATCATGATACAAATGAGGTGGAATTTTATTTGTTAGATAAATGTGAGCCAAAGAATGATAAATTTGATTTTACTAAGTTTGTGGGAAAATGGTTGCGCTACATATCCAATTTTGGCAAGCATTGCAAAGGATATTTTTGCAATGCAAGTTTCAACTGTAGCAAGTGAATCCGCTTTTAGCACTAGTGGTCGTCTTCTAGATCCATTTAGGAGTTCATTAACTGCTAAAATGGTGGAGGGTTTGGTAAATGCAAAAAGTTGGTTGAAATCAAGTGAACATGTTGGAAACATTTCAATCATCCCACAAGAGCATGCCAACCAATTTGAAGACTCTTGTTTAGCTAATGAAGAGTTCTACCATGAAATAATAAATGATATTATTTTTATTTAATATATTCATTACTTGAATCGTTTTTTTAACCAATAACTTTAATATTTACAATGATGAACTAATATAAGCTTATTGTGTTGAAGATGCTGAAGCTACCCCACTATGTGGACCATCAACTTTTATGGACACCATTTGATTGGTCTATTTATTTGAAGTGAGTATGTATTGGTTATTATACTTATGTAATTCTTATAATATTATAAATATATATTTGAAGTTGATTAAGTGTATTTTGTTGATGAGGAGATGCTAGCATTGGAAAGAAGAACTCTTTCTAATTCATATGTTTGGAAAAAAATTTTCTTTATTAGTGTTTTAATAGTATATCAATGGATATGAAATATGTTGCTATTATTTTTTATTGGTGTTTAATAGGATTTTAATGGATATGTATGTTGCTATTAGTTTTTATTTAGTGGATGATGAGAATTTAAATTAGATTAATATGGTTTGTTGTTTTGGATAGTTGATTATCGTTTATGTTAATGGATTAGAATTAATTTGCAATTTGAACTTTTGATAATGATTTTAGGATACCATATGTTTAGAATTGAATTGATGATTTTGTAGTTTTAATAATTTTATGAGTGTATTGAGTGTACTATATACATGTTTGAATGGAGAACAAAATTTGAAGAAATAAAAAAAAAAAAAAAAAAAAACTCACTAGACAAGGCCAAACAAAAAACCGGTCCAGCCCGGCCCGGCTCAGTCAAGTACCGGACCGGTCGGTTTTGTCATTTAAATTATGCCGAACTGGTCTCGTCTCAACCTTCTAAAAACCGGTACAATCGGGATTAGGTCGTTTTTCCGCTAAAACTAGCTCGGCCCGGCCCACGTCCACCCCTAACCATAGCAAACATCATGGAAGTTTTGAGAAGTCATCTGGGATGTCTCACTCTCCATGCGTATTTGGATTTGTTTTTCCAATTTTATTATTTTTTTTTAAAAAAAAATATCAAATCCGTAATGCCCAAATCAATTTACTCATATTATCTCTTTTCATTTTTTAAACATTAAAAACAAAAAATAAATCCCTCATACATAAATCAATTCACTAACACTAACTCCACCACAACCAAATCCCTATCACCCAAATTAATTAATTGACGCACACCACCTCTTTCAATTTTTATAAATATTAAAAATAAAAACCAATTCCTTAATACAATTGTCAACCATGTCAACAATTTAAAATAATAATTATAAAAAATAGATCATTGACATCGTTTAATTTTTATCTAAATCCACACTGTTAAAAAGATTTCATTAAAAGTGAGTAGAAATGACTATTCCTTGTTTTTATCTTTGTGCCTATAGATTTTTAGGATCTAAAATTGTACTCTATAATTGAATACTAATTTTAGTAGGACCATAAACTTCTCAATAAAGAATTAATCATAAATTCATCTTTTAATGATGAACTACGTAAAATATTTTGTAATTGCCAATACCTATATTTAAAGTCTGAAATATCTGTGTGGTTATACAAGTTATAACAGTTCACCACCTATAATTATTTAAGATTTCCAAACTGAAAATGAAATGAAATTATTTGATAAATTATATCTAAAATTAAAAATTTTAATCAAGAATATAAATAATATTATTGGAATAATATATTTTGTTGAATCTAACTATTTACCATCTTAAGAAAATTTAAAAAAATAAATAATACATAATTAATACATTATAAATATTTTAAAAAAAAGTTACATCCTAAAACAGTTAAAATATTTTTATTTAATTATAATATTTTTTCAAATGACTAATTTTACTGATAAACATCTTTTATATATATATATATATATATATATATATATATATATATATATATATATATATATATATATACTCCGAAACACCACAGCAAGTCATACAGTAGAAAAATGTAACTACATCAAGTAGGATCCGTGGACACAGCACATGGGTGTCACTATTAATAATAAATAGGCACTGATTCCGGACTCATACCTCGGAAGTTGGAAAATCATACCTGAGCAGTTAATATATGAAAGCAAGGACAATAGTATTTGCTGATGGAGTTGTTCCATTCACGATGCTCTGCTTCTATTTAACGATGTGAAAATTTCCGCCACTTAACTCTAAGATCCTTTAGATGGAAAACTAATCCCCCCATTTCCGTCTTTAAATATTGCCTGTCAAATTTAGCATTGGATTCTAGTTGTAAAGCTAGCTCTTCTACTTTTCTCCTTATATTGACTTTGTTAGCGCACACTAGTTGTTTCATTCTCTTCACGACTATAACAACTAATGTCTGATGTCCAGCTGTCACCCTAAATATCCAACCCATAAAACAATTAGAGAATTTCAACACCATAAATATACACCTATATGAATCAAACAAATACCTCATCGGAATTATAACAGCTGTCTTCTTCCTTGGATTCTACTTCAGTTTTCTCGACATCATCAGTCTTTGTTAGTATTTGAAAATAAATAGAATTGGATAGTTATTTGAGAAATAAAATAATAGCAGGAGGACAGTGTGTGTGAAACAGAGCAAAGCAAAAGACAGAGAATATTTGTGTTTGTGGAAGAGGAAATCTTTACTCTGTTTTTTTTTTACACCATGAAAGTACATGGTTCAGCCTTATTTATAGGCTACATATGTCGGTTGCTACAACCGACTTAACTACATCTAGAATAATCGGTAATTTACTATTTACAGAGATTCTAGTGATTTCTACGTAGTTTTTCTTAATTTTCTATAAAGATCTAGATTGTTTTAGGACGTGGATTACCTTTTGACACTCCTCCTTAATGCTCATTACTCCAGTCTTATTTCGTAGTTGTTCGAACTTATCTCTTAAAAGTACTTTTATGAAAATGTCAGTCAATTGGTCTTTTATTCTAAGTAGTCGAGCTGGATTTCCTTGTTGGCTTTAACTTCTCTAATAAAATGATATTTGATACTTATATGTTTGGCTGGCTCGGCTGTGGAAGATCGGATTTTTTGTCACCGCAATGGCTGACTTATTGTCACAATAAATCCTCGTGGCTTCCTATTTCTCCCATGTCCTCGAGAATTCGTTTGAGCCAGATTGCTTGACTAGTAGCACTCGCTGCTGTTATATATTCTGCTTCGGCCGATGATTGAGCAACTGTAGCTTACTTCTTGGATGCCCATGAAAAGATTTCGGATCCAAGTGTAAATGCGTAACCTGAAATACTTTTCATGTCATCCACTGATCCTGCCTAATCACTGTCTGTATATACCATTAAGGAATAGTCTTTGGAAGCTTGGTACCATATCCCATAGTCTTTTGTTCCTTGTAGGTACCGTAGAATTCTCTTGGCTGCTCCGTAATGTACTTGAGTTGGATCTTGCATGAATCTTGATAGAAAACTCGTAGCATACATTATGTCGGGTCTTGTAGCCGTCAAGTAAAGTAGACTTCCAATTAGGCTTCTATAGTGTGACCCGTCCGCCTTATTCGATTCATCTTCTTTTCTAAATTTCTCAGTAGTAACTAGTGGTGTTGCTACTGGCTTGCATCCACTCATCTTGAACTTCTTCAAAAGTTCTAGTATAAACTTTTTATGAGATAAAAATATCTCAGATTTTTCTTGATGGATCTCAATCCCAAGGAAGCAATGCATCAAACCCAAGTCTGTCATCTCAAACGTCTTCATCATGTCTTCTTTGAAATCCATCATCATCTTCCCATTGTTTCCTGTATAGATAAGATCATCAATATATAAGGAAACGATGAGAATATCATTTTCCTTGGGTTTTGATGTAGAGTGTTGGCTCGCTTTTGCTCCTCCTGAATTCGTGGCTTGTAAAGTATTCGTCGATTCTGCTATATCAAGCCCTCGGTGCCTGCTTTAAGCCGTACAAGGCTTTCTTCAGTTTGAGGACTTTATTTTCTTTGCCTTTGACCACGAATCCTTCTAATTGCTCCACGTATATTTCTTCTTCGAGATATCCATTCAGAAATGCTAACTTTACGTCCATCTGATAAATCTTCCAACTCTTTTAAGCACTTAGAGCTATGAGTGCCCTTATGGTATCCATGCGAGCAACTGGAGCAAAAGTCTCATTATAGTCAACTCCATATTGCTGTGAGTATCCCTTCGCCACCAGACGTGCCTTGTGTTTCCGATTAGTTCCATCTGAGTTATGTTTTGTTTTGTATATCCACTTAACTCCGATGATTTCTTTATCTTTCGGAAGATCCACTAGCTCCCAAGTCTTATTTTTTTCGATCATCCGAATTTCTTCTTCCATAGCTTTTACCCATACTTGTTGTTTGGAGGCAGCTTCATAGTTTTCTGGCTCCACAATTGTGAAATTGCACGTCTCGTATATTTCTGATAGTGGCCTTGTTCTTCTTGGAGTTGATGGTGGTGAAGAATCATCTGGAATTTCTTCTTCTTCATTGGTTTGTTCTTCATTATCTTGTTCTATCGTTGGAGCTGGAATATTTCTTCGTTACACTTCCTCCATCTCCCAATTATATGCGGCATCTTCATCAAACTGGACATCTCTGCTGATGATTATGTCTTTTGTCTTTAAGCTATAGACTCTATATCCTTTTGATTGAGTACTATAGCCTATAAATATACCTTTTTGAGTTTTATCGTTCAATTTGCTTCTTTTTTGCTCCGGAATATGTACATAGCAGATGCTCCCGAATACTCTTAGCTGCTTGGCTGAAGGCTTCCTCCCACTCCATTCTTCTACGGTGTCTTGTCTAGAATTGCTTTAGTAGGACACCTATTGAGTAGATAAACTGCAGTGTAAACTGCTTCCGCCCAGAAAGTATTGGGTAAGCCTTTCTCCTTGAGCATAGATCTAGCCATCTCCATAACTATTCTGTTCTTTCTTTCGGATACTTCATTCTGTTTTGGGGCATATCCGACCGTAAGTTGGTGTTGTACTCCTTTTTCTTCACAGAATCTGTTGAATTGAGCGGAGGTGTATTCCTTTCCTCGATCGCTTCTGATTGTCTTCAACTTTTGCCCACTTTGCTTCTCCACGAAGTTTTTGAACTTCTTAAAAATATCGAAGACTTGCGATCTCTCCTTCAAAAAATACACCAATGTCATTCTACTATAATCATTAATAAAGAGGATGAAGTACTTGTTTTGGTTGTGTGATGGAGTTCGCATTGGCCCACAAACGTCTATATGGATTAGTTCTAGAGGTTTCTTAGCTCTCCACGCTTTTCCGCTTGGAAAAGATTGTCGATGTTGTTTCCCGAGCATACATCCTTCACACACGTTGTTGCTTTCGGGTATGAACGGTAGATCTCTCATCATATTCTTCTGGTGGAGGATCTTCAGGCCATTAAAGTTGAAATGCCCAAACCTTTTATGCCAAAGCCATGATTCATCCTCTTCTGCCTTCATTGTTGTATCAACGTCGTACCTCCATTCGATGGGGAATCATCTATTCTCCTTCATTTTAACTCTTACAATTTCAAGGGATTTATTGTTCCTATCATATATTGGACAATGATCTTCCTCGAAATGCAATGAGTATCCCCGTTCAATCATTTGCCCTACACTTAGTAGATTTTGAGCTATATTTGGGACTAAGAGTACATCCTTTATGTACCTCTTACCCTTTCTTGTATTAATGGCTATGGTACCTTTTCCAACTGCTTCCACAAATTCTCCATTTCCAATCCGTACTTTTGTCTTAATATTATCAAGGTTGCAGAATATACTCTCGTCCTTCGACATGTGATTACTGCAACCACTATCTAGGTACTATATGCCTTTCTTTTCCTTATTGGAATTTTGGCAGACATGAAATAAATAATTTTCACCTCCCTTTTCTTCGCTAAAATTAGCTTGATGATTTTTTTTTAGCCTACAATCTTTTGCCAAATGCCCAAATTTTTTTTTTATTTGCTTTTTTCTTTAGCCAAATTTTCTTTTTTTGTACATTTTTTTTTTATTAGGAATATTTTTATTATCAGATTGTTGACCTTCTTCATTTTTAGAATTTTCTGCACCATCTTTAGATTTTTGCGACCGCAAATTAATTTTAGATTGAAAGACATTTTCCAAATTATCACCATTGTTAGGGAATTTTCATTATATCCCTCTTTCATCACAGGCCACAAGTTCAATGATCAAATCAATAAGATGATGAATCAGCTTTGTTGATGATGTTGATGCCATGACTAATCCCAACTTATGCTCTGATACCAGTTTGTTAGGGATAGACGAAACAGAATAGCACCAACCAAAGTAGAAACAAACAACAAAGTAATGAAGAAGTAGAAAAAGAGACACAAGAGATTTAACGTGGTTCGGCGATGTGCCTACTCCACCAAGATAGCAACTTAACTATTGAGAAATAAGGATTACAAGTCTTTCAGACTACACACTCTCTCTCCAATGCTATCATGCACTCTACCTAGACTAGCAATAGCCTAATTAACCAATTGTACCGAAGGAATAACCAAACCTGACGAGATGCCTTAAACTGCCAGAGATAGAACGTCTTCTCCAACCATCCATTGTACCAACAATGGTGCTATCTATGTCAGACATCTTTCGGATACCTAGAAGGTAGTAGAGGCGCCAACTCTTGATGATTGGGGTTATGACCCCCAAACCTTGATCACCACCCAGAGGGTTGGGATGGGATAATTACTTCTTCATGAGACAGCTCTATTTATAGTGATCACCAAATATATTTTCCTAATTTATTTCCTCTTTACAAGGAATACCAAATAGTCATAATTAGGAAAACCAAATCCTTTTCCAAATAAGGATTATAACAATAATGAAATAGATCTAAACTCAAAATAGGAAATCCTTTCTAAAGGAAATCCTTCTAAAATAGGAATCCTTATAATCCAAGTAATTAGGAATTCCTTGTGATTCAAGGCATCCCAACAAATCTCCACCTTGACTTGAATCACCTCAAAATTTTGAGTCTTCTTTCTTCGATCACTATCAACCAATTCTGCCTCCATCAATCAATTTGATTTGATCCAAAATTTTCTCCACCTCGAACGAGAAACAATCACTCCAAAAAATCCTGATGTTTTAGCTTGTGATCTCAATCTTGTACTCTACCATATTTGTACTGCACAACAGTTGTCTTCTATCCAACACTGTTCCTTGTAGGAGACTCAAACGCCAATCACCACCGTTCAGAATTAACATTAATATGTTTCCCAAAACATATCCAGAAATCAGATCAATCAAACGGTAAACAAAAGAGATATGCTCAATTCAATTTGGCTGCACACAATAAATCCGCGAAATTGATGGGCTGACTTGCGGATGCTATATCTCTCCGCTGAAATCTTTAACCAATGATCTGAACGGTCAAACTGCAGATATATATGTCTAGTATGTTAAATTAAAGTTTGAACAAGATCCAACGGTTGAGTTAGGAGAAATACTCAATCCTTTCAAGATGTCTTGAAAAATTGTGCAAACCAAAACATGCTCCCAATTGAGATCTACATCATGGATACCAATTAAAATTGAAGTGCTAACATGAACTTGATTTTTCCAAATATTGATCCGCTAAATTATCTTGTACCGTCGTTACTAATCAACGTGACTCGCCGCCTGACCAAACACAATATCAGGAAGACTTTCAACACAAGGCACCAAATACGGATCTAACCACGAGCTTCATCTCTGAAGTAGGCTCTGAAAATTCCAATGAGTTTATCGATGCTTTCATAACTCCCAAGGATCTTCACTAGGCTCTGATAGCTCCCAAGGATCGCTACTAGGCTCTGATAGCTCCCAAGGATCGCAACTAGGCTCTGATACCAGTTTGTTAGGGAATTTTCATTATATCCCTCTTTCATCACAGGCCACAAGTTCAATGATCAAATCAATAAGATGATGAATCATCTTTGTTGTTGATGTTGATGCCATGACTAATCCCAACTTATGCTCTGATACCAGTTTGTTAGGGATAGACGAAACAGAATAGCACCAACCAAAGTAGAAACAAACAACAAAGTAATGAAGAAGTAGAAAAAGAGACACAAGAGATTTAACGTGGTTCGGCGATGTGCCTACTCCACCAAGATAGCAACTTAACTATTGAGAAATAAGGATTACAAGTCTTTCAGACTACACACTCTCTCTCCAATGCTATCATGCACTCTACCTAGACTAGCAATAGCCTAATTAACCAATTGTACCGAAGGAATAACCAAACCTGACGAGATGCCTTAAACTGCCAGAGATAGAACGTCTTCTCCAACCATCCATTGTACCAACAATGGTGCTATCTATGTCAGACATCTTTCGGATACCTAGAAGGTAGTAGAGGCGCCAACTCTTGATGATTGGTGTTATGACCCCCAAACCTTGATCACCACCCAGAGGGTTGGGATGGGATAATTACTTCTTCATGAGACAGCTCTATTTATAGTGATCACCAAATATATTTTCCTAATTTATTTCCTCTTTACAAGGAATACCAAATAGTCATAATTAGGAAAACCAAATCCTTTTCCAAATAAGGATTATAACAATAATGAAATAGATCTAAACTCAAAATAGGAAATCCTTTCTAAAGGAAATCCTTCTAAAATAGGAATCCTTATAATCCAAGTAATTAGGAATTCATTGTGATTCAAGGCATCCCAACAACCATTACGCCTTTTCAATCTTTGCTCATATGCTTCTAGAGAACCTATTAATTCTCCTACCGCCATTGTTTCAATATCTCTAGATTGTTCTATTGCAGATATTACGAAGTCATATTTTTCTGTGCAACTTATTAGTATTTTTTGCACTATTATTTTATCCGTAATATTATCTCCATATGTTCTCATTTGATTAATTATCTCCTTTATTCTTGAAAAATAATCCTTAGCGGTCTCCTTATCTTTCATTTTAATATTTTCAAACTCACACCGAAGAGCTTGAAGTTTGATGGTACGTACCTTTTGGCTCTCCTGAAACTTCTCCTCCAGAGTGGTCCACGCTTCCTTAACTGTTGAAGCTCCCATTATCTTTGGAAAGATGTTGTTTGTCATTTCCTTCTGTAGGGCAAATAATGCTTGAGCATCTCTCTGGATATTTTCTTCCAGAGCCTTCTTCTGAGCGGCTGATAGGCTGGAAGTATCTTCCGGAACGCTATAGCCCTCTTCAATCATCTTCCATAAATTTTGAGAGTGAAAATATGCCCTCATTTTGATGGACCCAAAATCATAATTTTCCCCATTGAATATTGGAAAGGGAATAGAAAATTTAGTAGACTCTGCCATTATAGAATTAAAATACTACGCCCAGTAGATGACCGAACCAGGCTCTACATTTTCCATTTCTTCCTTTACCGTATCCTCGTCTATCAAATCTGACGAAGATAAGTTGTGATGGTATTTAGAATGATACAGGACTGACGTGTGTAGTAGCGTTTATAGTGGAAATAAGAATATTGAAGTAGACAAATGCATAGACAAGAAAGTATTGGAGGAGCAGGTGATAATGAAAACTGATATTGATTGATAGTTTTTCTACACACCCATTAGTTACATAAGTGCCTATTTATAGACTTGTAATATCGATTACAAACTCACCGACATTATTACTTTAATATTCTTCTAGAAACAATAATCCTCTCCAGACACCACATTTTCACATTAAATGTATAAATACTAGTTGTTTCTAGATACCTAGTATATTCTAGAATATGCATCATGTTTCAACAAGTTGAATGGAGTGTCAACCTGATGGGAAATTGTTGGGTATATCCATAACTATATTAAACATTTAACAAAATAAAAGAAGAGAAACATTGACCTGAATATCTGGATACACGCATTCTACATGTGCTGTGTAATTGCATTCCTGGCAGTAATAAGAATGATGAGTGAGATTTCCTACAACCTCACAGATATCACAATGATATTCATTAGTCTCTGTCTGTCAAAACAGAATCCTTGAGCTCCAGCGAGTGATGATGAGACTCATGTTCTACAATCTTAGGCAGTGAAAGGCAATCCAAATGGACATTTACATTACACTTTATACATCTGTATATAGCACCCCACTTTGAGTTTTTACAGATTGCACATTCTGTTTTCAGGGAGTAAAATGCATATTCAGATGAGCTAACATAATGCATCTCATGCTGGTGAAGATGGAGTCTTAAGCCTGGCCTTGTGCTGCTACCCCATGAAATGTGAAACCAGAGACTACACTCACCACAAGTCAAAGCAACGCCTTCGATTTTATTACAACAAGCTGCACAATGTTTAAATCTGTAATTTTTATGAGGAACACCCGCGAATGAGAAGGGTATGCTCTGGATGAAAGGAGCTTTGTACTTGTTGAGGAAGTGAATCCAAACAGTATTTGTGGAACACCAATGGTTCTGTTCCAGCTCTAATACAAATATACGATGGATCTCCGAGTCTCATTTGACAACAACAGCAGACTAAATTCTTAAAGAGCTTACGCGGAGAATAAAATAGTTGTAGTTTGTAATTATAAAGACTACAAGTTTCAGCTTTGGCTTTCGATACTCGACCATGAGTTTTGGAACCACAGGGGACATGTAGCTTGAAATCACACTCTTTGCATCGATATTTCAAACCCGAATAGAGATGGCTGCATCCATCACATACGTAGATAGAAGAATGATGATAGTGGAGTTTCCAAGTATGGTGAGGATGAAGAGGGTGTTGGATCTCAGCAGGCAATTCAGCGCATGATTTATGCAAATAATATTTGTTTTCCTGGGTTTCAAGAATATAAGTGGGCTTACCATCTACTGATTTGAAGCAGGAAAAGCATGAATCCAAAAATTCCTCACAAGCCACACTTAAGGTAGTGCCAGTAGAGCCTACTTTTCGGGATAATTCCGCCAGTAGGGTTTTCATTATAGTTAGCAGAGAGACACTGAACAGAACAAAGTAAAAGTCTTGGTAGTCAGACCAATTCCTTGTTTAAAAGGGTGTCATATCATATGCAAGTGCAGACATAAAATTAGTATTTTCCGGTCAATGGTCATATCTGTTGCCCACCTTCCACTTTTATTTATTATTTTTAATTCTTAAAAATCACTACTATTAAATGATTAAATTGCTCCGTTTTATGTGGCTGGGCGGGTATTGCAATTTATTTATTATTATTATTATTTTAAATGAGAGGACTAATACTACACAAGCCTACTCTTTAGAGCATTTATCGTGATTTTCTAAAAATAATTCTAAATTTTAATTTAGAGTATCATAGGAGAAAATCACATTTTAATCGTTCCCAATCTCATTTTCAATATTTAAGCGTACCAAAAAACTCCCTTAATCATCACTATATTTGTCTCCCTTTTTGGCATTTTTTATCCGATTTTTTCCATATGGATTTCTCTTAATGCGATCTTTTTTCTGTCAAATCTTCTATAAACCGCTCTATTTTCACTCTAGAGCTATCCTTCGACCCCGCCACGGAGCAACCTGTCGAAGTCGCCGCCTCGAAACAGAAATAACCCTAGCTCAGAAATCCTTCAAAGGCAAGTGTAAACCACGTAACATCTCTCTACACGAAGCTCATTTTCACTTTGATCGCTTGCTGAATATGAAAATCCCCGTATGTCTTTATTCACTCCTTTGATTAATGCTCTCATCCGAAATAATCATTATCATGATGTTATTTCATTGATTATGAGGTTGAACTCGCATGGATTTTCACTCAGTTTCATTTTTTTGAATATTCTGTTTTTTAATAAAAACTCGTGTATACATTACAAGATAAGCATTGGAGATGTTGGAGTATAAGACTGATTTAATTGAATCAGTAATAGGTGGGCCCAATGGGATAATGTGGCAAAATTTAAAATATTAAGAAAGTGATTTATTGGAAACGGTTGGAGTACATGAGTTTTTTTTGTGTCTCAATAATAATTAGGAACTCCTAAAACGAGTTTTTTAGGATTTATTTTTTAAGGAACTATTAGACACGCTCTTATGTCTATTTTCATGGTGAACTCTTATATGACAATAAATGATTGTATATTAATTTAATAATAATCAATTTATTAATTATTATTAAACTTTTTCACCCAATCAACACTTTTCAGATAAGAGTATGCAAGAAAAGTAGTCGCAACGAGTAGGCTATCAATCAATACTCAAATTAGAGTGTTGGTTTTTTCAACCCATCAAATTGTATCCGCACTATTTAAAAGCTGTTGAATGACCATACTTTCTTAACACTATTAATTTTAAACTTTGATTTAGAAAAGTATATATAATAAACTGTTTATATACATATTTAATAAATATATATATATTTTAAAAAGTATAAATATATTTTTGTAAAATAAATAAATTAATTAATATATATATATATATATAAATAAAAATTTTGAGCATGATAATTTTAAATAGATATTTAATATATATATTCATATATTTGTAAATTTTATTTTAATTTTTAATAATAATAATATATTTAGAAAGTAATATAATTAAATAAATTATTTTAATAAATTTAAATTGAATTATTTTATTTTCTATGTTATTGAATAATAATGAGATTTAAAAAGTTGGGGGTGTACTCGCATATTTAATGGATTGCGATATTAATGCCTTTTAAATTAATATATATTTATATCACTGAAATTTATATAAATTTTGTGGAAATTTTTTTAAGTTACAAAGTTTAAATTAAAGAGTTTATTTAGGACTTCAAAAAGCAAAGAATTTATATAAAAAGTTATATTAATTTTAAGTCCGGTTATTATTATTTAATATAATTCGATTTTTTTTTTTAATTGAGGAATTTTTATTTATTTATTTTTTAATTTATGGTCGCACTGCAAAAAGAAAAAAATATTATATAATCATCTTATAATTATATGTCATTTTTATTATTAAAAATAGTTAAATTAACTTTTAATAAGTTACCAGTTTCGGACTCACAATTTTATTTCTTATTTTAATCTTTGGGAACAAAATTTAGCTATTAAAATAATACATATCATAGTGTGGATCTCCATATGATTAGAGAAAGTAGGTGTTCTGACTGTAAATGAATTTAAACGATTACAAAAAAATCTATGTTCAAAATTTGTTTGGAATTTAAGTCGAAAGTAAAGGAAAAATCAATTTTTCACGAGTCAGTTATGAATTATAGTTTGGAGTCCAAACTTAAACTTAAGGTATAAATTGTAATGTATAAAAAATGTAGACAATTTTTATTAAAAAATTATTATATTTATTTAACTCTCAAAAATAAAAATTTAATATATAGGGTGTATTTTAAAAATTATTGTGTCCACTCAACATTAAAATTATTTTATACTATTATAATTTTAGTTTTTTTAAAATTTTTTCCTTGCAACTAGTATATCATTGAATACTTATTAAATTATCATATTACTAGCATACTAGTCATAATTTTCACTTATGATAAATTCTCTCCCACTTGATAAATGGGATCAAGTTCCACGGATTGGCCGTTCGTATAAGTTGATCCGTTTAATCCGGTCTGTTTAGTCCGTTGGCCGGATTAACTTCGGGCTAACTTGTAACTGTGTAGATTTTAAAAAAAAATTAAAAAATATAAATAAAAAAAAACTAATTCCTAGTGTTGAATCTTTTCAACTTCAATTCTAATTCAAATTTTTTTAACCCTAATTTCACGCAGCACACTCAATCATCAGTCATCTTTACCTATGACGACTGCTTGGAATTCTAGGTAAACGTGATCTCTTCTCTTTATTGGTTAGTTTTCTTCTAATTTTTTTTTCTTATTATTTTGCGTGAAAGTAAAGTTAATTTATCAAATTTCTAATTTTAATTTTATAATCTTTTACTTTAGTATTTCAATTCCAACTTGGGTTCTCCAAAAATTGCATCGGAAAAATCAAGTACAATATCGAGTAATGTATGAGTAAAAATTATAATTTTCATTGAGAAATTTATTTTTATTTAGATATTTTACACATTTTACAAAAAAATTTGGTTTTTTCAAGACCTGCCAAAATAATCTTTTCATCTTTGATATTAAAGGATGAGACCTTTTTTTTTTAACTTATATAAATAGTTGCACTGATCGATCCGGTGGTTCATAAAAGTTTGCTCTAATTACTCTTTGGTTAGTTCTCTTATCTGCATTCTTATATGGTCAAATTAATGTGGTTCATAATTATAAATGTCCAAGTTTTGATTTGCACTAGAAATTGGTTGTTGAGATTTGAATATGATGGTATGGTTATAATATATATATATATATATATTTATCTCATATTATCTAGTTTATTAAACTTTTAGATATTTATACTCGTTTATTATTATTTATTTTTTTTTAAATAATGAAGATGAGATCAACAATGATGCAACATTATGGAGGGAATACTCAAATATAATAGATGATGATTGATTTTATTTTTCCAATTATTTTTACTTTAAGAATTTAAGTTATTACTTTGTTTTTAATTTAATTTTTATTTTGGATGGTAAGAATGTTCCAATTAGAAATGTTGTTTTGGTGATGCTCTTAATATTTTTTTTAATATTATTTTTTATTTCATTTTTTTTTAAAAATATTATTCTTATTATATTAAAAAATTATATATATAAAAAATTTTGAATTTTTTTTATATGATAATAGATTAACGAGTCAACCCATTTAACCCATAATCCGTGCGTGCCGGATTAGGATTGGTGTAAAATCAGCCCGCATAGTAAAAAATCCCTGTGAGTTGATCTGTTTGATCTGTAATCCGTCATGGGTTGGGCCGATCCGGGCCAATCCGGTCCGTTTACCAGCTCTACTCTCACTCACCTCGTTTTAATGATACAAGAGTGCCCACTGTTAGAATTGTGACAAGAATTCGGGTGTAGTTTTGTATCTATTATTGGTTTGTTATTAGAAAAAACTCGAAAACTGTTTAGGAAGTGTCATATTTGATTAGGAATGATATATCCTAAAGTGTATTTTGATTAGGAAAAAAGAGAACCTCGAGAATCCTTAATCGAAAAAAAAGTATTCTTCATGTTTTATGATTACTTTATAATTAAGTAACCTAGTGTTATAACTATGATGATTGTATCTATTATTAGATATCAAGATAGAACGATGTACATATGCTTGGTTAGGTGTGGGAGGTGCCCGATGGGGGCTTACGAACTGTAGAGACCATGAAGATCTTGAGTTCAAGGATCGAATTCTTTTATCTTATGCGAGCTATATGAGGAGAGCTTGTGTGAGACTGTGACTAATATAATTGGGTTAGGGAGTGAGAGCGTGATATTCTAGTTGTAACTATTTATCTATTTTTACATAGTGAATCAGTCTCTCATCGTCCTGACACCGTTGTTTTTTTCCGCTTTAGGTTTCCACGTAAAACCTTTTATCTTATTTTCTATAATTATTTGCTTATATTGTGTATGTGCATTTTACTTTATGGTTACTGGTATTCATCTCTGCTGCATTAGATAATTTATTTCTTTAACAAATGGTATTAGAGCTAGCTGAATTTTTCTAACAACTGGTATTAGATCCCCTCAGTTGTGAGCTAGCATTAGTGTGGTTCGTGAGTTTTGGCTTGGTCAAAGTAAACATGGATTAAGGTAACATGAAAGCGAAAGCTTTTGAAGGATGAGTAAATCTTGGATTCTTTAGAAGTTCTAAAAAATTGATTTGGTTTTCCTGATTGAGTTTAGAGCTGGTTGCGTGAGAAAAAAAACTCAAAGCTGAAAAAAATCTCAGGTGTTGTCTAGATCTGGTTTACGATAGTTGAAAGGATGAAAAAGTTTCGGCAGTAGTTCTCCAGCGATGGTGGATGTGATCTATGACATGCTTGATTATGGTGGTAAGGTAGCTTTGAGACTTTTGTGGTTCTCTATTAACGTATGTTAAAATTAAAATATATGGTTAAAGATTTAGGTTTGGTCAAATAGTCTAAAACTAAAATTGACGGTTTGGCTAGTGGTGTTTTTTGGGGATCTTTGTGGGTTTAAAATTCCAATAAATTGGCTAGTGAACTCGAATAAGGATAGAGTAAGTAGCGGCTCGAAAAGGCTCCAAATGTATGCTGGGATATGTGTCCTTATGGCATGTCCCTACAGCTTAGTCACCTGACTAAAACAATTCCAATTTTAGTCTCAAAATCCACTTTAAAGTTACGTATTCGTTTAAATCAAAAGAAAACTAAATTTATTTTTATAAAATCCATGTCCCTTAATCTTTAAACCATTATCGATATCCACAAAAAAGAGATTAAACTCTTTCAAATAATAATAATAATAAACACCATTTGACTCTTTCAAAAGAATAAAATAGGGCAATCTAATTGATAAGGGAGAGTATCAAATTGGAATCTCATATATATCAATACTATAGCTTAAAAATTTAGTGAACATGATCAGAATTAATTAATTACCCATAAAGTTAGAGTTTGAAATTACCTTAAAACCATGTTTGTACAAAGCGTGAAAACTATTCTACCAAAATAGGTGGTTAGCATAGTAAACAAACCCTATAAAACAATGGAATGATAATTTATTAAAATCCATGATTTGAGATTAAAAAAAAAATCACGATAGATGAAATCAATTACCTTATAAACTTTAAAACAATGAGATTGAAGATCCGCAAAAGACTCGCTTCGTTGACCAAGTAAATAATTGGAGATGGAGGTGGAATCTAGATGAAATCAAGTTGAAAATTTATGTTTTCAAGTTTTTGCATGTATCGCTAGAGAGAGAATGGAGTTTGAAATTTTTATTTTGCTTGGTTGAAGTCTATGGTGAGAATGACCATGCAAATAAGTGAATATAGGAAATGGGTTTGGGTCTATGTGATTGAACTTGTGCTCCTTCAAAGCCCTAACCCATAACTAGGTCCAATAGCCCCAAAACGAAATAAATTTGTTATTTAAATAAATTGTTTCAAATTCGTAAACCTATAGAAAATCAATATTCATTTTAGGAGGAAAATTATTTTAAACCTTATAGATGCTAAATAAGAAAAATACAAGAATTTTAGAAAACTAAATATTCAAATCCTAATTTTCTATAGTTTGATTCTTGTCCAATTAAAGATTACTGCCCAATTGATACTTCCAATTTTCTAATGAAACTTTTCGGAACCAGCAATTTTAATTAAAACAGTTAAAATAAATTAAATTAAACAAAAGAAACATTTTAATTTAACTTACTCAACAAAAATCACTATATTATTTTTTTTATTTTTTTTATTTTTATAAATTTTAGACCCGATTTCTGAACGTTACATAAATGATTTTCAATAACTAAGTGATTTTATAGAATGACTAGAAAATAAGATCGTGCTACACGCAGTTACTGTTAAATTTTTTAAAAATATATTATTTTTAATATAAGATATTTAATTTATGAAGGGATGAATTTTTTTTAAAATATTAATTTGTTTGAATAATTAATTAAATTATATTTTAAAATTATTTATAAACTATATATATTTAAAAAAAATACAATTATTTATTAATTAAATTTTAAATATTTTTTTGGAGTATATAATGAAATATATAAATTTTAAAAATATATGTGTTAGTTTTCATATTTATTTGACTAATATATATATATATATATATAAGTCCATGGTATCTATTATTATATGTTTCATTTTTTATTTAACTTAAAATTTTATATGATATTAATATGTTTCAATTTTTTTAAGCAAATATTAATATATTTGTATAAAAAAATAAATATTTTCTAAAATATATTTTTTATTATAGAATGCATAGATATATATATATATATATATATATTTTTATAAATTTTGTTGAGTAAATATATTATTTATTTATTAAATTATAAATTTTTGTTAGTTATATGAATTTTATTTATTGTATCAGTTATATAATTATAAATAATAATAAAACTTAGTCTTATTAATAATCATGTATGTAACATTGATTGTGTGAGTGACACAAGTGTAAATAAGAATGAAAGATTATTTTATTTAATTTTTTACTTTTTGATTTATTTTATACAATAATTAATAAAGCTCAATTAATGCAGTTAATAAATACCTTTAATATTTTCTAGAAAAGAGAATAGGAGAGATAATGCAATTAATTCCCATACTCTTTATATATTTTATTTATTTTAATTTTATAAAAAATATAAATCATATTAAATGATAGAAAGAGAAAATTCATCGTATCATATTTTTATAAAATAAATTCAAATGACCCTTAACATATATATATATATATTTATTTATTTATTTATTTGTATATAAGAATAAAATAAAAATAACGTAATAATGTCAAATTAAAAGAAATAACAAAATAAAAAATAGAGTTTAAAAAAAATAATTTATATATATAAAAGAACAAAATAAAATAATGCAATATAATATCAAATTAAAAGAAATAACAAAATAAAGTAGAGATTTAAAAAATAATGGGTTATTTCATTTTTGTTATTTTATAACTTTTATTTCAATCATATAGCCCAACTTTAAAAATTTTATAAAAATAATCTTTCAAACTTTCACTTTCAAAAAATGAATTAAATTGACCACTTTATCCTTCTGTGAAGATCTTTTACACTGATTTGTGAAAGTGAGAAGGTGGTCTGTGAAGAGGACCTTCACATATGTGATGGTCTATTTTTGAAAATTAAAGTTCGAGTGGCACAAAAATAGAAATAAATTTTTGTTGGTTTAGTTTTCAATTTTTAAATTTTATTTAATTTATTTTATATAATTTTCCCAAAAATAATTATATAATAGGAAATATTGGTTTGCTATTTTTACTTTAAATAAAAATAATAATAAAAATGTTGGAAGAATTTTTTGGAAATAAGTGTAAAGGTTATTGGAATTATTTCCATAATAATTAAATATAAAATATAAAATATTAATTAAAATATATATGTTTTAACCCATTTGAATTTATTTCATAAAAAATATGATACATACAATTTTCTTTTATTATTTAATATGATTTATATTTTTTTTATAGAATTAAATTAAATAAAATATGAAAGAATTTTTTAAAAAAGTGTAAAGGTATTCAAATTAATTGCATTCTCTATTCCATTCTACTTTTTAGGAAAAATATTAGGAAAAATAAAAAAGTTCTTATTAATTACATGGATTGAATCCTATTAATTATTATGTAAAATCAATAAAAAAATAAAGAATTAATTGCTCTTAATCTGTGCCTAGGAGGCATAGGTTAGATAAACCGTATTATGTATGAATGTCATTAAGTGTTTGACTGACATAAGTGTAAATAATAGTAAAAGTTTAGTCATATTACTAAGGGTGCGTTTGGAATTGCTTAAATGATGAAAAAATCACTTAATTCATAATTTAAAGCGGGTTCGGGACAGGTTGAGAGATGCTTTTTTTTAACTGGTTATTCAAGAAGCAATTAATTTTTTATTGAAATTTACACTTGGTATTTTTTTATGCTATTTATATTTACTTTTTTTTTTTTTTTTTAACTTACAATGGCATTACTTGCTATTTATTTTTGTTCTATTTAAATTTTAATTTTCATGCAAAACACTTATCCTTTTAAAATTATGACTAAAAAAGAAAACAATAAAATTTTAATTAAAAAAAATTAAAATTTTAATATAGGAATACATTTGATTGATTTTAGTCATTATAATGGTATCTGTCTTTGAATGATAAATTGAGCTACTTTGATGTTATTTGTAATTTAAAAATAAATCAGATTAAGTGTAAAGCAAAACCATGGTTCAATTTAGTTTCTAATATATGAATAGTGAGCCAAATGGTGCTAAACGGTAAAGTGATAAAATGGGTTAAAAAATAAAGAAATAATAATAATAATAATAAAAAGGAATTGATGTAGTTTTATTATTATTATTATTATTATTATTATTATTATTATTATTATTTAAAAAATCAAATCATGCGGTGGTGTTCAGGAATTATCTATTTAAAAAAATAATTAAAATTTGGATATATTTATAAATTTTAATGATTATATTTTTTATGTAAAGAAATAATAAATGTAAATTAATTTTTTAAAAATATAAGCTTACAAGTTATTTATTTTATTTATTTAAATTATTTGCTTAATATAAATCAGAATTATTTAAAATTTTATATTATTAAGTTAAAATTTTAATAAATCTTTAATTTTAAACATTATTATGATATACATTTTAAAAAATATATATATTATTATATTCAAAAATGATACAAAATATCCCCTGTTAATAATATTTAAATTACTAATATTAATATTTTCAAAATTATAAATAGGTTATCAAATACTATTTTCATTTTATATTGTATGGGGTGGTAAAATACCAAATATATCATTACTTCATTCTAAATTTATATATAAAAAAATATTTATAAGGCATAATGATCCATGGAGCCCTTAAACTTGACAACTCTTTTTGAATTGGCCCTCCATCTATGCGGAATTCCATTTTTGCCCCTCAACTATCAATTATCAGGTCAATATGACCCTTTTGACATACATGGTAGGTGATGTGGCAAGACTGCAATGTAGAGTGCGTTTGGGTATGATTTTTGTACACGTGGACAAATTTTTTAACATGTGGTTGATTGTTTATTTTAACCCTCTTGACGGAAGGTTGTTAATCAACGTTAAACATACAAATTTAGATCATATTAAACGTACAAATCTAGGTCACAAATCGTTCGTAGTGGAGATGAATTTTCTTAGCAGAAAACCAAAGGACGAAGAGATGTTTAACATTGATCAACTAAAAAAGCAAGAGATCTGTGACGAATTGTGCCTATGTTGCAAACCGGTTGTGATTCGATTTTCATGGACGAGTTCAAACCCTGGAAAGATTCAAATCTTGCCAATTATAGAGAGTAAAATTTCTTGTTTGGCTGATGCATATTTCATAATCTTACTAGTTTGATCATCCATTTATAGAATAGTTCGTGATGTAATTTTAGGGCAATGAAGGTTGTAACTTCTTCAAATGGGTTCATGAAGAATTCCAAGAGCAAGCGAAAAAGACAATATTTGGACTTTTGAATAAGGTGAAAGGTAAGAGGATGAAAAGTATAATGGAAGGGCAGGTTATTGTAAAAGACTTTGGATTGTTCTTGTAATCGTTACAATTACAACTATTGTAAAAGACAATATGTTTATGATGTTGAGATGTAATGACATGAAACAATTGTTAAGTAAGTTTTTGGTTTGGAACCATTTGTATGTGAATTTTTGTAATCGTTTTGTTATTTGGTTTAGAAATGGAATGTTTCTATTTTAAAAACGATTTGGGTTTGTAATTGTTTTATGACTTCTACTGATATGATTTGCACAACAGTGATATAATTTTTGTGCAAAAGTGTAGTTACATTGTGATTTTAAATTGTGATTTTCGTTGAATTCTACCAATACAATTTGAACAACAGATAAGAAACCAGTGGCAATCACAACTGTCTCTATTTCACCTTGCTTACATGTAGACCCGAGAAACACTTCATCGCGAGGGTTCTTAGTAACGGGAAGAGACTCCCCGGTAAGAGCTGACTGGTCAATCTTTAAAGGATCACACTCAAGAAGACGAGCATCTACAGGAACAATATCTCCTTATTTAATGCTAATAATATCTCCTGGAACCAAAACTGTTGCTTCTTGCTCAGACAACCCACCATCTTTAAGTACCTATACTATGTTCAAAAGACATAATAACGTATCATCTCTAAATTGTTGCTTCTTCTCACTGCAAATTTATTCCAATTCAATAAATTCAATATCTAATTAAATCTAAAGAACTGCTTTCAAATTATATGGTTCCAGATTCTAAAACCAAAAGTCATAATTATTGCAGAAACAATATGAGCTTCTCTTCTACGTAAATAAATCAAACCCACCATAGAAAGTACCCCATAACAAGTATATTCATACACCAAACAACAGAAATGACAACGATTCACATACAGATAGTACCCGATACGAAACTAAAACATTAATTCAAGTGATATATCACATATTTTGAAGTATAACAAACAAATCAATCTTCTAAATAAATATTTTATCACCAAAAGCACTACTATAAAATCATACCTAATATCACCTAGTACTCAGAGCAATCCCAACATTTTTCAAAATGAAAAAAACTAGTTCTAATTTATAATATTGTGATCACAAAACACAAATGAAGCTACTTTGAGGCATTGTTTGTAGAATTCTGATGATTTTTTTTTTCTTTTGAACTATATTTTCGCTATGCTGTTGAAGTTGTGTTGTGGTAATTGCCTGCTTCCTTTTCCATTTCAATCCTGCAGGTTTGAATCATTAATCTGTCTCTCAGTTACGTCCTTCATTACTTGTCCTTCATTAATTACCATACCATTAGAACTTCCAGACTCTAAATGAAAATAAAAACTTATCAATGAAAGATTTAGTCAAGTACGCAAAACAAGATCAAGACAAGTATACTTACTTAAAATACTTGTTGGCCGCTGTTCATATTAACATAACTTCCTTATCCATTCGAGCTTGAATGTCCTCTTCCTCGTCCACCTTTAGATACCATTGATCGGGCTCTACCCCTTCCTTTATTGGCTCTAGTAGTAGTTGCTTATTCTGGAATTTGTGTACTGGTTGTTGGGTTAGAATGTGCTGATTCAGAAGCTTTTGAAATATTAGGCTGGGTGGTATCTTGTGGCCCAGCCATAGAAGTCTTGGATGATTCTATAGGTATTATGCCTTGAGACCTTACTCTCTTCACCTGAACTTGTTGACTTGCTGAAGTTATATTCCTCTTTTGGTTTGATTTTCTTGAAGTTCCACCATTGCTTCCTTATATAACTTGGAAGTGTAAATACACACAAAAGAAGGCACTATCGTGGTTAAATAGCTTTGTTGAGTACTTGATTGGTATTGGTTTGAAGGTGTTGACCAAGGAAATGGCATTGTAGAGACCCTAAAGGCATTATTGGATGAGGAGCCCTGCAGATAAATTTATATAACATCATATATTAACATATTTTATATAAGACAGTAATACATTTCAAGGTTTTATACATGACAAAAAAGTTCATGTTCTTAATAAATCATTAAAAGTAATAATGTAAAAAAAAAATAAAAAAATAGGTCATCAAAGTCTAGCAAAGTAGAATTATATCCACCAAACTACCAAGATATTCAAACAAACAAAAGCAGAATTATATCCACCAAACCACCAAGATATTCAAACAACCAAATGCAGAATTATATCCATCAAACTACCAAGAAATTCAAATAAACAAAAGTAGAATTATATCCACCAAACCACCAAGATATTAAAAGAAAGAAAAGCAGAATTATATCCACCAAACTACCCAGATATTCAAATAACCAAATGCAGAATTATATCCACCAGACCACCAAGATATTGAAATAAACAAAAGCAGAATTATATCCACCAAAGTCATAATGTGCCATAACTAATCAAACAATCAATCATAACAGGCCATCAAAGTTTATGTATATTCTATCATTAATGCTTTACAAGAAAGGCATAAATTATTCTAGTGAGAACAAAAAATCATAACAAGTCACATAAGTAATTAAAAACTAAATAATAGAAGTCAGTAAATACCTTAATAGGACAGGCTCTTGCATTGTGTCCTTCTCTTTCACATTTTCTAAAATGTATCCTAACTTCATCATTTTGCAATTTTCTGTACTTGACTTTCTTTGGCTCATTTTTATCCTTTCTTCTATTAGGGCTTGGTCTGCCAGGCATAGGCCTTGTTTCAGGCGGAACAATGGGGTAGAAAATGCTCTTTGGCTACATCTGAATATCAAGTATAGGTTGGAAAAAATAACTATATGTCTTCAAGAATTTTTCCTTCCTATACCAATCTTGAAAAAAATCTTCCGGATTAAGATTTCTATCAAACATTGCACAAACGCCATGAGCGCATGGAATTCCCTTCAGCATCCACAACCTACATAAGCAGGTTTTAGACTTTAAGTCCACAATATTCTTGTATTCGCCCTCCCAAATTTCAAAACCAGTTTCACCATTCCAAATGACCCTACACTTTTGAGAAGCTGTCATGTTATCCTCTAGCACCTTCATTGTCATGGGAGAAATGTCACAAGTCCATTTGTTGATAAATGCAATCATGTCTGTCTACCTGACCATAATCTTGTGTATGATCTATTCAAACATTGTAATAACAGCTTTGTGCCTTGGTCAAATTATCCAAGAGTTGAAAGACTCATTCATGTTGTTGTCAATGGAGTCACATCTAAGTCAAACCTGAAGAAAGTTTTGCACCATGTTTCTTAGATATATGATAACTGATCTTCAATAATTCCTTCTCCCAATTTCGCTAAATTTTGAAGTTCTTTTTTTAGTTGAGCTTTAAATGAAGACTTGGCACATTTCCAGAATTATATTTTTCGTTCTTCACCTCGCCACTTGTTGTGCCAATTGGACCAAATATGTCTTGCACATATCATATATTCAGCCTCTGGTAATAATTCAGCTACAACTGGTATAAGACCTTGTGACAACCAACAAAGAAAAAATAAAATCTGAAGCATTTTACCATAGTTTAAAATAGAGAGACAATAAAGCTAATATATACATCTGTCTAAACCAAAATTAAGATAGCAGCAGCCGACAAATAAAAAATAAAATCTAAATCAATTTTCAACACAAATTAAATCAAAGAGCACACAAAAACACAAAGACGAAGTTGTTAATTGTTTTATAATAAGCCAAAATAATGATAGCAACAACTAACATATACATCTATCTATATATACTCACGTGACTTTTTTTAATCAAATATGTCCAAATTTTCAATACTTGCCCCACTTAATTGATCACCAAATCACAATACAATTAATTATCTCATTCTTCATCCATCACAAAAAGGGAAACATGTTGTTAGGAAGAAAAAAGAACTCAATAGCAACATAAATAATGTTTAAAATCGAGAGATAATAAAGTTAAAATAACCATTAAAAGTTAAGTAAGTCATATGAGATTATCCAGAACTTAATTACTTATTTTATAAATTAAACAACACATAGTATAACTGAATTTTTAAACTAAAAATTTAAATTTAATTTATTAAATGTTAATAAATAATTTTTTACATTAGAATAAAACTGATAATTTATAATACCTTGAGTTTCATTCCCATCAAAATGGATCTATACAATTTTAAGAGCTAAATGAATAATTTAATAATAATTAGGCAAATCACTATAAAGCTAAAATAGTATGGATAGTGAAGGTAAATGATGAGATATGTTTAGAAGAAATGATGATAAAGATAATTAAATGTATGCGACAAAAAGCATGAAGAAAAACACAGTTCCATTAGATGATCATCACGCAAAACAAGTCAATAGTGATTTTGATGGTAATCATAAAATAGCAATTAATTGATTCCATACAACCATGACTAACTTTTGAAAATGAGATTCTCAGTTATGATGATTTTAGATACCAGAGCAAAAAGTTGCCTTGAATTTCAGTGCCAGAAAATATTATATATTCCATGTTATTGAATAGATCAATAAACAAAATGAATTTGCAGAAAACATATATTCATTCAAATTATCAACAAAATCCAATGAAAACCTATGTATATAATGTCATTAATCCATTCCACTAATAGTAGATCATAACAATATATCAATACTGCATTCTATCTCTCGGCTATTTTTTTCTTTATTCGTGATATAACAATATAATGTACTCCGTGATATGTGTTTTTTTTTTCAAACTGCAATCAATTTCGTACCTTCTTCAATCCTATTAAGCTAAAATAATAGATCAATACTGCCTCTAAGATAACTTTATATAACAACACATGAAAAAAAATTACAAAATTCTATATTCGGCAATCAAATCACCATTATGGTAAAAACTAGTCAAATAATAACAGTCAAATAACAGAACATTTATTAGAATAACAAAGCATAATAAAACTTCATCATAACTATGTTATTGCTAAATATAAAATCAATTAGGTCTAGAAAAATTATACCTTTTGCATATCAGATAAAACAACAAGTCCTTCACCCTATCCAAGCTGCAAGTCTTCAATTAAATGTTCTAGAAACCAGCTCCATGAATGCTTTGTCTCTATTCCGACAAGTGCTCATGCTATTGGGTACATTTGTTGATTTCCGTTCTTATAAACAGCACATAACAAATGTCCCTTAATGAACCTTTCAAAAAATAACCATCTAAACCAAAAATCCTTCTACAGCCAACCAACCAACCCCTTTTCACACTTCCTGAATAAACCTAGAAATATTCAAAAGTAACTTTTCCCGAAACTGATTCTCTATCTACTCTGAGCCAACAAGAACTATCAGGATTGGTATCTTAAATCATTTTGGCATAGTCACTTAACCTACTAACTTCTATTTCCCAATCTCCCATAAAAGCTTTCATAACTCTCTTCTTTGTTCTTTGAACAAGGGTCCTACCAACATATAAGTCTAAATCATCCCTAACTAATTCTTGGAATCTCCAAAGTGTAATATCAGGTTGCTGCACAATTTGATCTTTGTACTTCATGAAAAGGAAATCAACATTACAAGCTTATTTCTATTTTTTCTATTGCACTTGTGCCCTAGGTTACACAACTTCACAACAAAATCACTGCTATCATTATCTTTACTAGCAAATATAGTCCAGTCGCACCCATTAGACTTGCATTTCACCCTTACTCTCCTAGATTCATTTTTTGTTTTCCTAAGTTGAAAGTGTTTTTTCACATCAAAATCACCGCTATCATTATCTTTACTAGCAAATATAGTCCAGTCTCACCCATTAGACTTGCATTTCACCCTACTCTCCCATATTCATTTTTTGTTTTCCTAAGTTGAACGTATTTTTCATTCGCATAATTATTGATGGCTACTCTAAACTCCTTTGCATGCTGAAAGATCATACTAAGTTCAAAAAAACTTGTTGCTGCAGTAGGATCATATCTCAACCTATTACTTGTCTTCCTCTTTGGTATACCAAGACATTCTTCTGCTCATGAATCTAAACTATCTCTATTGTCTTCACTACATAGTGAATCGGAGTCATAATATGACTCATCTCCACACAACCTGTCTCTGATCCTCTCTGATCTACTTATTTCTATACCTTCAAAAACTTTATCTAGACCAACTTCACCCAGAGACACGTCAGCAGGTTGTTCAGAAACTTTTCTACCTCTCTTAGCCTTCTTCTTAAGCCTTACTTTTTCTCGTAGTTGTTTAACTTCCTCCTCTACATCACTTCCTTCCTCGTAAGGTCCTCCCGCTTCTTGATCTATATCAGTTGCAGATGTAGCATTTGTTTCCTGAGCACTCTCAGATCCACCTGCAGTTTCTTTATCACCCACTGTGTTCTTATTCACATAATCTTGACTGGTGTTTTCATCAGACACATTAATTATTGCGCATGCCTCGCTCAAATCTTCTGGACTAGAGAATATATTCCCACCACATGCATTGTGCCCTTTATCTTTATGGGAAATTATATTGGTACCCTCACCACCCACCTTATTTGCATTCTAATTCTCTGGGACCACATGATTACTATTAGCATAGTTTGGCTCACTAATAGCAAGCTCTAGGTATATTTCAAGCATGTTTGCTATCCTCATTGGAGCCACATAAGGCATTAACTCCTCATCTCTATCCATTATAATAAATCCATGTCCATTAGGGTCTAAAATATAATAACTTTCAACATTACAATATCCTAAATCCGCAACAAAACATTATAGCTCAAATATAGAAATCAGATCCTTATCTATAGTAAAGTCATTAACCTCTAGACCTGATCAAAACCAGGGTCGGGCTGATTAGGGTCGGCCTAAGTTGCGTAGCTAGCCAAATTTTTTGACCCTAGCCCGGCTCGGCCCCGGTAAAAAAATAGTCAGGGTCTGACCCTGGCCATAGCCCTGAATAGATAGGGTGGGCCTCGGGTCGGCCCTGACTCTAATATATTAATATATTAATAAAATTTATAAAAAGATATATATAATTCATCAATTAAAATTTAAGTATCAAATATAAAGAAACAATTAATCTAACAATTAAATTAAAATAAGTCCAAAATATTAAGTTAAATAAAATCCTTACCTTGGATTACTCTTCTACCACAAATTTAGAAATTTTGATGTTAATATTTGTTATTGCTTATTTCGTTATGAAATCAAAGATTTAATTGCGACAATTGTGGAAATTTGTAGGTTTGGAGTATTATATTATAACTTTGGCGATGTGAAATTTTTTTAGGTTTAGGGTTTGGTATAAATTCTATAAATATAAATGTTAATTTATATAATTAAAAGTTATATTATAGGGTTGGTTCGGGCTAAGCGGGATCAAAATATTGATCCTAGCCCGGCCCTACACTATACAGGGTCCCCTATTTTGAGGGTAGGGTCAGGGCCAAACAAAATAGGGTTGAATAGAAATTTTTAAGGGTCGAGTCGGGACAGGTCGGGCGGGTCCCGACCCTATGACCAGGTCTACTAACCTCACCACCTGAATATAAACCATTTGTGTTAAATGTCCCCTATGGTGAAAACGCAATTTGATGAAAGTTGAAGCCATGCCTTGTGACAAACTAATAACACCTAATTAAAACCCTAATTTTCAAGATATCATAAGAACTACATTAAAATCAACATAGCACGATTCAATAAAACAATATAAATGGACAAACTAATAACCCAAAACAAACCCTCAATAGTTTAAATAGACAAGATCAGCAAAATAAAACTCTGACGGGTTCAATCCAAACAAAACAAACAATTTAAATAAGCATCTTATATATACTAGGTTCACTGCTGATGGCTTCAAAGCTGAATGATAATCGAACTCTAAACAAACCTTAAATCGTAGTTGACAACGATTGTGAGTGGATTTCTCAGAGCTGAGTTTCTCTCTTTTCCTCAGTTTGTATTGTCGGAGAAATTGAAACTATGAAAAACTACAACGAATTCACTCTAATCCCTAATGTCTGTAAACATAACGTTAATTCTGCTCTAGCTGTTGATGACGTGGACATCCATGTGTATTAATTTCTGACTCAGCAATCACACGTATCAGGTATGCGCCTTCATGCGATGATTATATATGTCAAAAGGGTCATATTGACCCGATAATTAATAATTGAGGGGCCAAAATGGAACCCCGCATAGATGAAGGGCCAATTCAAAACGAGTTGCCAAGTTTAGGGCTCCGTTGATCATTATGCCTATAAATATAAATTTAAAATAAAAGAAGAGTATGCTTCAAATTTGATCATCTCATAAATAATTATTTCATACTCACAAATAAGCCCCAATATATACATTATCAATTTAATAGTTTTAAATAACCTAAGTATGCATAAATATTTTTTATTTGGATATGCGGTGGGGTATGTAGGCTAAGCAAAGGTTGACCCGGTATGCGAGAAGCAATAAGAAAAAATACTCAAGTAGAATAATTATGTAACTCACTCAACAGTCATTCACATCCGCAGAAAACATATTTTATATTATTATAACCTTGAAAAATTAAAATAAGAATAATAAAAAAATAAAAAACTAATTTTACATTTCTACTTGAGTATTTGAAACCCTTTTTTAGTCTGAATAGCAAGAGTTCCTTCTTTTCTACCTATCTTTGCAACTAAAAATGAAAACTATACTAGCCAAACTATGCCGAAAAGGAGGCTTTACTTTCACTACCTTGAGTGACGCATGTGACCAGCCTGATAGTGTCTGCTTTTGTTGCTTCAATTCGGTAAATGGTGGAACTAAAAGGGGAGAAATATGGTTTGCATAGATCATGCGGTGAGTTGCCAGCTGAGATCCAACACCCTCTTCATCCTCAACATCCTTTGACACTCCACTACCATCGTACCTCTTTCTTCTTCGTATGTGATAGATGCAACCATTTATGTTTCGGTTTGAAATATCATTGCAAATAGTGTAAACTCAAGCTATATATCCTCTGCGGTTCAAAAACAGAAGGACGTCAGGTATCGAAACCCAAAATAGAAACTTATCGTGTTTACAGTCAACATAAACTAAAAGTTGTCTATTGTCTTCCTAAGCTCACTACTTATTTTGACTGCTACTATTGTAAAATGAGCTTCACAAATCCTTCCTATATTTCAACTAGAGCTGGAAATGATCCATTGTTGTTTCACAAAATTTTTAAGATACACTTCCTAGAGAAGTTTGAAACTCCTTTCATCCGGAACACACCCTTTTCATTCAAACTATTCCACATAAATTTTACGGAAATGACTGTTGTGAAGTTTGTACTAGTACAATTAAAGGCGTTACATTGACTTGTGGTGAGTGCCGTCTAATGTTTCACATTTCATGTTGTACCCACACTAGGCCTGGTTTAAGACTAAATCTTCACCTGCATGAGATGCATTACGTTAGCTCATCAGAATTTATGTTTTACTCTATGGAAAGAGAGTGCGCAATCTGCAAAGTCCAAAGCCGGGGTGCTATATACAGATATGTAATGTAACGCTTGTAAACTTTATTTAATATTATATTATTATGTTGATATTGACCTCGGGCCTGGTTGTAAGAGACTAAAACTTTTGTGGTCAAAGTGTAATTTTAAAAAGTTCAAGGAGTGTTTTGGTAATTTGCCTTATTATATAAGGATATTTATTTTTTTCTTCCTGTTCATTTTCCTCTCTCGACGTCACAAGAACATTCTTTTCTCTTTGTAACCGATTATCTTCTCTGATTTCTCTTCGCCATAACTTTCAATTCGCTCATCCAATTCCAGTGTTTTTTATGTTTTTGATTCATTGCGGAGAGTACTTCATAACGCCTATAAGAAATGCCACCGTTGACACCGTCAGAAATGCGTCCCTGCGACTTTCGGAGCAGTTTCTGGTCGATTCTGATTTCGGTTTGAGGAACGGACACCACCATTGGAATCAGGAGATCGAGAACTCCTCAAACCCGCTGTCAGGTTATTTTATCGTCGTTCTCTGTTTTCTGTTACCGTTTATCACTGTGTTTCGATTTCTAGAATATCCAAACTCTTCTGGATTGATCTTTATCGATTTTCGGGTATACTAGGCTAAGAAATTCTTCGGAGGTCAGGTAGGTTCTCCTATTCATGCTTAATTGGATTGGTTTTCGAAACTGTGATTTAAATAACGTTCTTAAGAAATAGTTTTGAATATTAATATTTCCTGCTGATATCAAATGGTTATTGAATAAATGATTTTGTTATTGAAAAGTTGATTTTGGTTATTGATTAAGAATCTGCAAGATTCGTATTATGAAATGTGATATAATGTTTATGATGGTAATTGCTATCAGCCTGGGATTTATATTATTGTTATGGAAAGTGGTTATGGTGAGATATCCCTATGTGGAAATGTTGGTGGGGGTGAGCGCGTGACACGAGAGTGGGAGGGTGGACACTGCCTCCTTGGGTGCGAGTCCCTAAACCTGCGCAGGGTTGTGTCATGTATGGTTCACGGGCACCGGTGATATTATATATTATTGTATTGGTGTTGATAGCATGGAAATTTATGATTTTGATATGGTAACTCAATTTGCTGTTATTATTTTTATTGATTTTGAGAGATCGGATTTGATACAGGTTATTCAGATATTTGATAAATGTGAAAAGGTTTTGGACATGATTATTGATTATTACTCTGTTTATGAAACTATTTGAATAAACTGAATTTTGTAGATTTGTTTTCTGAATATCTGGTTAAGTTATGAATAGGGGATTGGAACCTACGGGCGAGTAGCTCACACCTACTCAATTAACATTTTTCGGGTGATACTCAGGACGTTCCTGGACGTCAAGCTTGATAGGTGTTGCTTCTTAGAGGATCTTTGGTTATTTTTTTACTTGTGTAGGTCTGTACAGTTGTATCTTCGGAAGTTTGTTAAGTTATATTCTGTATATGTAAGCTGAAAGTTGTATTAGTGGTGATGTAATATATATTATGCATTATCTGGATTTGACTACCACGTTGGACTTTTTTGACTTTTTGGTGTAGTCCCCTATAAAAGGGCTGTGACATGTAAAGTGTGATGTAAATGTTCATTTGGATTGCCTTTCACTGCCTAAGATTGTAGAGCATGAGTCTCATCATCACCCACTTGAGCTCAAGGATTCGGTTGTTACAGATAGAGATTCGGATGAATATCGTTGTGATATTTGTGAGGGTGTAAGAAATCTCACTCACCATTCTTATTCCTGCAATGATTGCAATTACATAGCACATATAGAATGCGCGTATCCTCATCATCAGGTGAATCTAATCTTTCTTTTGCTACATAGTAAATACAATTTCAATATTAGATTCAATTTCTATGTTCAGATCGACATTCCATTCGACGTATTTGAGGAAAGAGAAGAGGAGAAAGCTGATGAAAAAATGTATACCGGCGCAAATGGTAAAGTAGCAGATGAAGCTGAAGAAAGATGGAAGGAAGAAGACAGCTGTCACAGTTCGGATGAGGTATTTATCTACAATCCAATACATTCATATAGGTCTTATAGAACATGTTGAATTTCTCTTCTTTTTCTATTAGGTAAACAGCTTGACATCAGAGGCTAGTACTGATACTAAAGTGGATGCTAAATTTCAAGTGGACGATAGTATAGTAAACATTACGAGAAACATAGAAGAGCTAGTCTTACAACTGGGGTCAGATGATAAGGTAGATCGACAGAATTTGATGTCAAAAATGGTGGCATTGGTTTTCCAACTCGATGATCTTAAAATTAAGTGTGCCAAAATTATATCTGGATAAATAAAACAGGGGTGTAGCAGTGTTCTAAAAGTTTTCGTCGGTTCCATCTACACGTTCTTCTCTAGAAAATTTCAATTAAATTTCGTTTGAATTTTTTAAAATTATTGTGCCAATTTCGATTTCCAAAGTTTTAAAAAAATTAAATTTAAAAAAACTGCATTTTTATTATTTTCTGTGAATGTAAACCTCACCCGAGAAAATATTTGTCTTCTATGGCCAACCAATTCAATAAAAGTTAGGTGACATGTGCTGATGTTCTCCGATTCCAACTTTTATTCATTACTTTTTGTCTTCTATTATTCCAGCTTTTACTTTTTTTTTTTTTTTTTTTTGTTCTATTGAAGTATTTGTCCCGACTAAGCGGAACCCGTCACGGATCAGCACCTTTGGTTAAGGGACGAGGTTGGTGAACCAACCAAGCTAACCAGGTGGGGTAAGCTTTTACTGTCTTTAGTGCTCTCCTTTATTGATGTCTTCGAGGAATCAAAGTCGAATATAGGCACTCGTGAACAATGAATAGGTTGGTGAAAATTCGGTCAAAATATATTCAACATTTAAATGGATGATCACACACGAAATTTTTGTAACTCGTTTAATTAACGAGAGCCCGAACAGATCTTTATCTGGCTCGTTTATGTTCATGAAAGGACTCGTTAATAGCTTATTTATATTTGATTAAAACTTATTTGTGTCCGTGAATGAGCTCATTTATAACTCGTTTAATATATATTTTTTAATAAAAATTAATAGACAATTTTTCATCTCTATCAAAAAAAACCAAATTCAAAAAAAAATAATAATAAATTTAAAAAGAAAAAGTCCAAATAAAAATAGTTGCTGGATTTTTTTTTAAAAAAAATTAGGTTTAAGTTAAGCTCAATTTATTTTTATTTTACTTTTACTAAACGATCTACTAAACAAGCAGCTAAATGAGTCTAATCGAACTACTAAAAAAACTGAGCTCGATTAACTTAAACGAGCTAGCTAAATGAGTCGATTTCGAATATAGAAAAAATTATCAAGTCGAGTTTGAACAAACATTTATAAAGCTTGTCGAGCTCGAGCTGGGATAAAGCTCGATTTTTGACAAACGAGTCGAACACGAGCACCTAATATACTTGACTCGACTTGTTTGCAGCCCTACATTTAGATTTTCATCTCACTTAATTTTTATAGTGCTGATTGTCTCAATTAGCACATCCCTTTGTATTGGTGTGATACATGATGTATTCATCTGATATGTGATGCGAACTCTCACGTATCGTCAATGTTGTAAAATTCCACATTGCTTAGCTAAAGGGCTAATAGCTTCTATATAATGATTAAGGCAACCCTCACCCCTCGAGAGCTTTTTTGGGGTGAGTTAGGCCTTCTTAACATGGTATTTGAGCTGGCCTAGACATGTGTGGATGGATGAGTCTTATTATAGGCCGCCCTGGAAGTAAACTCTTGGCTCCACGCCCATATGTTGGGCATGAGGGGGGCGTGTGAAATCCCACATTGCTGAGTTAAAGGGCTAAGAGTTTTTATATAATGATTGAGACAATCCTCACCTTTGAGGGATCTTTTGGGGTGAGTTAGACCTTCTTAAAAAATGTCACGCATCAAACGATCATGTCAGCACAAAGGAGCACTAAGGGGTTAACAGATGACAAGTACATGGGGTTAACTGAGACGATAATTTATACGGGGTTAACCGAGAAAATTTATAAATTTATAAATATATAAATAAAAATATTTTTTAAAAGATATAAATATAATTAAACATTATAATATTTTTTCGGTTTAATTCATCTAACAATCTATTTTAGATAATTTAAATAAATCATCATTTTAAATCTATTTCAAAATAAACATTTTAAAGTATACCATTTAAATTGTTGTTCAGTCTATTTAATTTCTTTTAATTATTTTAATATTGTGACTCGATAATGATGAATAATATTTGGTTCTTGTGTCAACTTTGTTTTAATTTTGATCTAAGTACTTCTATATCTAGTGAGGTTAGTTAATCTTTATTTTTTTTATGATTATTATTAACAAGTATATAAAATAGATAGTTAGGTGAATCCGACATATAATAAGTTATAATATATATATATTTAAATTAATTTCATTAATGTATTTTTATATTTTCTCAATAAGGCTTTTGTACAAATTGTTGTCTCAATTAGTTTATGTACTTGTCATTTTGTATCAGTTAGCTCCCTGTACTTATCATTTTGTATTAGTTAGCCCCCTATACTTGTTATTTTGTATCAGTTAGCCCTACAGTGTTGACGTGGTACCTCATATGGTTATTTGATGTGTGTTATTGACGACTGTGAATTCACATCACAAATCAAATGACCATGTCATATGCAACATCAACATCAAAGAGCTAACTAACATCACAATTTGTACAGGGGGCTAATTGATAATATTGTACAAGTGCAAGGGGTATATATTATTTATCTCTAAAAAAATATTATTAAAATAAAATTTTGAAAAAATTATAAAAATATTTTTAGTAATATTTTTGTTTTGATTTTTATGAACAATTAGGATTAGTTGAAAATTAAATTATAAAAAAAAATTCGTGAGTGTGATGTGATCATACAAAACAAGTCGTGGATAATGTGACAAAATTTTTATTAATAAATGATATAATTAAAAGCAATCATATAAGTGTCCACATTTATCATTTTAATTTCCAATTTTAATATATTAATTATTTTATTTTATTTTAATATTTTAAAATTTTCTCATCGCTTATTTAGTAGTAAGGAAATTTCTTATTTTACCTCTTCATGTTAATGCAAGTTTTATCTCATTTTTCATAGTCTATTTTTTTAAAAAAAAAATAAAATAAAATTGTCTCAAATATTATGTTATTTTAGTTTTAATTTAAATAAATCGTTTTTAATTTTTTTTAAAAAAGGATTAATTAGAAAATAAAAAATTTGGTTGAAAATGAAAATAATATGTTTGGAGTAAGATTTAGGGCTTTGAGAAAATTCTTTAAATTGGTGAATCATGATCTTCAATAGACTTCAATTTCGTTGATTAGGGTGTTAAAGCTGCCATTTTTATTGATTTGGTGCATTCAACACTTCATTCACATTGTTCTACTATATTTATTCATATGCTCACAATGTGTTTGATGATTTGTCTACATGAAAAAAAAAAACAGAGTGTTTTCACTTCTAATCTTAGTAGAATGGCATTAGACATTGTATAGGCAGTAATATAGGCTCAAATTTACGCTCAAATTGTTTTCTTTCGGGAGCCCACATGATGTTCGGTAAAATGCCTAAGTGAGAATGTGGAAGCTATAGTGCGTTGACTCGGTTTTAAGGAGCTTAAACATGGTAATGTTGCTTTATAATTACATTAGAACTTGTATTATAAGGTCTTCATGCATTCATGTATCTTTAGTTTTCATGTTTTGTTTTAGAATCTTCGTATTAGTAAGGTTGGTTTTGGATTGCATTAGGAGATTGCATATCATCTTTTAGGCGTGTAATCATATGGTATACTTTCATTTAGTAGGGATTTTAGTAGTTCATCACATCTTTCGTAAGTAGCATTCATTCTTCATTTCATTCCATTAGGAATCATGCATACATTTAGGCATATTATTAGGTGTTTTCACTACCATGTTTTGACTTTGTTTAATTATGAAGTCACAGGAACTCCTTATTCTTTCACCGCACTTCTGCTGATGAAGCAAGAGCAGAGCAAACCAGAAGAGAAAATGCGGAGAGGGCAGAAGAACAACATCGTAAATGGATATAGGAGAGACAGAGAGCTGTGGAGAACTCTCATATAGTGGAGGAGAAAGGAATTGATGAATACCTTCTCCAACAATTAAAATTGAGAGACATTTTGGCACAGAGGGGCTGGCTACAGTTGGCAGCTGAGAGACTGCCATCTAACCTAGCTGTGATAAAAGAGTTCTATATTCATACAAATGGCTTGTGTATCGGGAGGAATGGTGGGGCGCGAGTCAGAGGGTCATTAGTCACCTTCACAGCTGCATAAATTAATGGGTATTATGGGATCCCTGCGGCTGATTGTCCGAATTATACATTCGGGTGGTCTAATAAAGTACAAGCGATGCTAGAAAGGATGCTGCTACATTACCTCTATGGTCCGAACCACACAGCTGAGAGACTGTCATCCAACCTTGTTGTGGTAAAAGAGTTCTATATTCATACAAATGGCTTGTGTATCGAGAGGAATGGTGGGGCGCGAGTCAGAGGGTCATTAGTCACCTTCACAACTACATAAATTAACGAGTATTATGGGATCTCTGCTGTTGATTGTCCTAATTATACATTCGGGTGGTCTAATAAAGTACAAGCGATGCTAGAAAGGATGCTGCTACAGGACCTCTATGGTCCGGACCACACAGATGATATCAAAAACCCAGGAACAGAGGACTTATGCTATGAAGCACAAATCTGGAATATCTTTTGCACCTATTTCATCACTCTAGTGGCAGACGCGGTCTGACCCTTGACCGGGTGCGAGAGTTATACTATCGGAAGAATGGCCATGCTATGAATTTGGGCCTATTAATTAAGGTCTAGCTTGCTCAGCAGCTTGAAGGTAAGCTCGGTCATCAGTCTATCATTTTTTCTTCCCTTATCACTAGTTTGTATAGGGAAGTAGGGTTGGACGTCGACAACACCGGCGATCACATGGTCATTCACTCCGGGATACCATTCAAGATTGTCAACTATGTCCGGAGGAAAGAGACATTTAACCACTTCAGAATGTAAGAGAACAAGATCGCAGAGAAAAGCGATCTCGCCGGACCGGTTCATCTTTTACATCCTCCAGCAACCTGGATTCCACCACTTCTCCTCACATTGCCAAGCCCACACCTTTAGAGACTCTGCTTCAGCAGACTGTGGCCACCCAGCAGGAGTTGGTTCGATCTCAAGCTGCGATAATGGAGACCATGACAAAGAACCACGAAGAAGACAATAAATTGCATAGTTCAAGGCAAGACAAGTAGCTTTGGAAGTTAAGATTGAGGAGCTGCAAGGGCAGATCAATGCTCGATTAGTAGATTGAGAGCAGCTGGATTTATGTATCTTCTTGTGTTTTTCTTATTTCTATCTCTATGCTTTCTGACTGTGTAGGATACTTATTGATGTTTAGTTCTATATGGTGTGTCTAGCTGCATATTGGATGTTTTTTGCTCATAGATTTGATGTATTTTCTTATCTATCTCCCTGTTGTGTTATGGTGTACATTGAGGGCAATGTACAATTTTAGTTGGGTGAGATATTATATGAAACATTATGTGTTACTTGATTCAGGTGTTGGAGCAAAGATTGGATGATTCTATTGTGATTCAGGTATTATATTGAATATGTTGAACTGAACAATAGACAATAAATTAGAAAAGCCGCTTTCTTTATTCGTCTAAAATCAGTAAGACACCGACTTTAGGATCTCTAATGAAGTGTTTGGGTAGGTAATTGAGAACGTGTAGTGGAGATACCTTAGTGAGATTTTGAACCTTGGTACTTTTATTTTTCTGAGAGAATTGGTTATTCTTCACATCACATACACTATTCTACTGATTTTTGTGCATTAGAATCCCTCGATAGGGTTGTTGGTTTTGGCAGGTGTTTCTAAAGTGCATAGGGCATCGATTGGCTAAGCTGAACAACAAGGTAAACAATGTAGAATGAAGTGGGCATCGTGAGAATGAGTGAGCCACAAAACAACCAAGGCCTAAAGCATGTTCTAAAACCATAAGTGAGTGAAATCCTGAGCCAAGTTGAAACCAAACACTCTAAAGCTTTTTATTGGTCCCTATCCAATCCTAGCCAAGAATTTGAGGCCGAAATTCGGAGAAATTTAAAGCCGAAACTCGAGTTCTAAACACTTACCTACCTTGGAACTTGTGAAATGCATTCAAGAAAATAAGTTGGGGTGCATAGAGAGATAGTGTGCAACTAGAATTATAGAAAAGTTAGAAAATTGTTGAAGCATTATGCAGCTTCTGTTTTTCTTTGTATTAATCAGAAAAAAAAAAGAGAAAAGAAAAAAATGTGTTTCAGAAGTGCATAGAAAATTGTGTTGCTCGAAGAAAAAGTTCTGGAAATATTAAATGAAAGAGCTCTCGTGAACCGAAGATGAAAGATTTCAAGTTAGGGGTGAAGCCGATCACGAGTTCAAATTTGTATCCCTTTAGTAATCCATCTTTTTCAGAGCTGAGCCTAACCTCGCTGAACCTTAAAAAAACCCATTGATTTGCACAAAGTCAAGCTAATCTAGCACATTGAGATCTCTAAGTGCCATGCAGCATCTCGCCAACTCTATTGGTCACGAGGGTAAAGTTCACTGTTGCTTATCTCCTTATACTAAAATTGAAATTAAGTAGTTTCTCGACATTACGTCAAACATTCATACTACTTAGTATTCTTGAGAGTCCCTAGGATCTGAGAGAAAATATTTGAGTGAATTTTGAGAAGTGTAGATTGAAGCAAACTAGATTCCTAGGCTTACTTGAATATGGAGTTAGACTTTCCGGTAAAAATATCATAGTAGGATGAATAAGGTTAGAGAGCTGGAGCTGAATGTGTTCTATTGTTCTTTTCATATAGAAATTCTAAACCTGATGATTTGTTTATGCTCTGGTTTTGAATTATTGTGATGCAATATATTTGTGGGTGTCGTACTAGGTAAACCCTCAGGAGATTTTAACTCCTCCTCAGGAGAGGTTTAAAGACTTGTGGCATATGCTAAATGTCATCGTGAGTCCTATGAAAGTGGCTAGGTTATTTTTTGTTACAATTACGGGGATTTTTTATGTTTGTTTTAAAATTTTTCTGTCTTGATTAATTCTTGCATGTACTTTATTGCACCCTCGAGGACGAGCAAAGGTTTAAGTTGGGGGTTGTGATAAGTCTCTGACTTATATGAATTTTTCCATTTAATTCTTAAGCTTTTGTGATGAATCCAGAGCATTATCATGTTATTTGATGAATTCGGTGATATGTTTTAGGTGATTGAGTTGTGTAAGTGAAGAGGTCTCTGAAGATAAAGAGTTGAAGGTCGGAAAAACGAAGTCGAACGAGGAAGAAAGCGGAAAAACACAACACTGTGGTGTCTGGTGACACAGCTCTTATATCGCCAGCAAACCACTCAGAGCTTTCAAATGGGCAAGATACTGTAGCTGCTGGCGACATAGCTCTTATGTGGCCAGCATGTGTATTGAGTTATTCGAAGACCAAAGCACGGTAGTGTCTGGCGACATAAGTCTTATGTCTCCAGACTTGTCACCAGAGACCGACTAGGGCAATTTCCATCCGCTATTCAAGGTCGTTTTGGTCATTTCTCTAAGATGACTATAAATATGGAGTTTCAAGATGTTGGAAGGACTTTTGGCTGGATTCTGAACAAGAGACTACGGTAAAAAGCAACACTGAAATTCAAGATCAACATCCGAAAGGCGAGATCAAGAACAAAAAATTGGTGAACTCTTTCTCATTCTTTAGGAATGATTATATTGGGAAGAGTAAACCCAATTGCTATGTGTAACTAAACTCCGAGTTTAGGGCTACAAAGTAGTCAAACTATGTAACCCTAAGTTTATTGTACTTTTATGAATGAGACAATTTTTATTCTTTCTCTTTCCTATGCTTAATGTTTGCTTTGCTTGATCACTAATTGCATGATATAATGATTTGATAAATGCTTGGAAGAGATTTATCAGGTTAGATTAGGGCAAGAGAATGTATATGTTTATGTTGCTAGGAATAGAAAATGAAATTCATATATTCAAGGATAGGTGTCTCTTAATGTATCTGCCTAGACTATTCACATAGGAATATGGAATCATGATAGGTAAATAGTCTCATGTGTGTTTGGAAGAAACCTTGGGAATATTAGAACCTTGAGTATAAGAATAAATTTTTATTAACATATTAGGCATGTTAAGTTAATGGTGAGGTGATTCTTAAATCTATGTTTTAATCTCTATTGAATCTTTTCCTTTAAGTAATTATTTTTAATTAATTCTTCATAATAATCACTGCTATATATTGTGTGCTTAGATATAGAGAATTTTATAAAATTGATAATAGATTAGCTTTGGTCCCGGTGGGTTCGACAACCTGTGTTTTATTCACTTTATTACTTAATCACATGCAGTTGCGTGTAGAAGAAAGTCTGAATAATTGTATCCTTTATATTATTAGGATTTTCGCGATAATAACGTAAATTATTAGCCAATAAAATATACAGAAGGTGCAACTTGGTTGAATAAGTCGAGGAATAAACTACACAAAAGTTGTAATTCAATTAAGATGTTTGTTGATTTTTTTTTTGTTTATTTATTTATTTTATTTTATGTATCTTAAAATAAGTGATTTTTTATAATTTTACCATTTTACCCTTAAACATATTCTATGGTATTTATAATAATTTTATGTGTTATATTCAATTAATAATAATTTTATATGCTATATTCAATTAAGATTTATGTCTTTTTTTAAATATTTTAATTAACTTAAAATAACTCATTTTCTTGTAATTTAACCATATTATCCTTATAACATCTCCTTTATAATAGTATTTTAATTTATTTTTTCTAAATATAAAGTACTTACAATATTTTTATAATTTAAATTTACAAAGTAAAAATATATAATAAATATAATAAAAATGATTTATTCGTCACACATTTTTTATTTCTCTAATAATTATTTATGATATATAACTAATTATTAAAATATTGTTATTGATTTGCTTTTTTGTTAAATCAACCTAAAATAAGTGTTTGTTTATTAATTTATAATTTTATCACTTTATCAATTCTTACTAATTTTTTAATATTTGATAGTTTAATGATTTTATTCAATTTTTAATTAATAATATTTAAAATAAATAATTATAATTCATATGAATGCTTATATTTTTAATATTTTAATAATATTGAATTAAATAAAATAAATATCAATAATAATAATCAATTATCAAATATAAATTCTTGTTAAATTTATTATTGAATTGTTATTAATATTAATAATTTACAACACTATAGAATATAAATATAAAATAAACAAACCATTCACTAAAATAATCTAAAAATATTTATTATTTTCTTTGAAATTTGTAATGGTATTACTTTCATTTTGAAATTTACAATGACATAAGAACATTTATTATTATTTTTTTGAAAATAAAAAATTACAATATTAATTACTTGCACTAAAATTTATTACCATGTAAACATTTATCATTTTCATTGAAATTCACAATCACAAATGTATAATTAAAAAATAATAATTCCTTATCGAGACAATTAATAAAAAGAAATATTTATGTAAACATACACCAAAAAATGAATCCATTCAGGGTTAAGTGAAAAAATTTATCTGAACGATTCAGATGTAAATCACTTAATTTCAAATAATTTTAAAAAAAAACAAATTACTTAAATCACTAATTTTCAATATTAAAGTCCATTCAAACTTAAGTCAGTAAAAACAAACGAGCTCTCACTCCATCCTCACCATCATCCTTTGGAAGTTAATATTATTTTCCGTTGGATTTGAGTGGAAGTTAATATTATTTTCCGTTGAATTTGAGGATGGAAAGAAAAAATATATCCAGTCGACTATTTGATAAATGATAAATGAACTAATTAAGTGGTATGTTAATTTAGTAGAGAGTAGCCATATGTATTAGAAATGGAGAAACTTTACTCTGTTTTTTTATTTTACGTACCTGCATAACAACTAAAAGTGCTTATTTATAGGGATTGAATGTCGGTCAAGTCACCAACTATACATTTTCTACGTGGTTCGAATATGTACTGTTTTTTAGGATTTTTTTTTTAAAAATATTTTTTAATATTATAATATTTTAATTATTTCTAGATTTTCAATTTCTAGATAAATTTAGAATGTGCATTATTTTTATTTTTATTTTAACCCTCCTTTCTAATATACATTTTAGTAACTCCGAGCATGCTGCGTAGTTGTTTGAATTTATTTCTTGAAAGTGCCTTCTTAAATATATCAGCTCATTGCTCTTTAGTTCTGAAATGTTTAATTTGGATTTCTTTATTTGCTTCAATTTCTTGAATGAAATGATATTTGATGCTTATATACTTTGCCCGACTGTGAAAAACAAGATTTTTCATCATTGCTATGGTAGACTTGTTGTCAGAGTATATCATAATAGATTTTTTTTTTTCTCTCATATCTTCTAATATTCGCTTGAGCCAAATTGCTTGATTGGTAGCACTCGCTGCTGCTATATATTCTTTCTAATTTTATTTATTTTAAAAATAAATTTTAATTATTTTTTAATTTCTAGATAGATTTAATTATTAATTTATTTTATTGTAGTAGATTTGGGTCAATCCACGGCTAATCAATACGATTGACACGTAAATTCTTTAGGGATATTTTGGTATTTTACATTATTATCCTATCGCTTAATCAGTGTAACCAAATACAAGTTTAGTATTATTTTATCCTATCATGTTGCTTATACGATTACCAACCAAACATAATTTTGTATAATATTATCCTTATACAAAACTATTTATCCTTATTCAGTTCTTTATACTATCATGTTCCTGTCTAATACGGTGAGCCAAATGAGCCCTAAGATTTTTTGGCCAAAGGGTCAAACTAGCGGTGGTTTTTTGAAAATCACCCTTAAATTTATTAGTGAAGCTTTTGGAGTTTCTTGGTATGAAATTTGAAATCCAATTTGAACAAATTGATTATGGTAATTGAAAATATTAGTAACTTTCTCATATGTATAAGTTTGTTTTATTATATTTGTTTTAGAATGATTATTTTGTAAATATAAATTTTACAAATGGTGATTTCACAAAAAAAAATTAATAATTAGATTAATTGTGAAAAGTTTGATTATTTTCCCAGAATCGGTACCAGAACCGTACCTGAATAACCGGTACCATTAGAACCAGAACCAATAACGGAACTGAACCCGAACCGCACTGGAACCGGTACTGGTTCTAAATACTAATGGTACCAGTACCGGTTCCTAAAAAATAAGGAACTGATAATTTGGTTATGGTACCGTTCCTTCAAGGAATCGGTACCAGAATCGGTCTCGCTCACCCCTAGTTTCATCACATAGTTTTATGGTTAAACGTTGGATGATACGCATGTTCATGGGAAAAGAGTTCTTATGGTCACCAATAATAGGGTTTCTCTGCTGTCTGTGGATAAAGTTACTCATACTTCAACTACTTGGAATCAGAATTTCTGTTGAGAGTGTGATTTTGGCCGAGGGTCAGAAATACAAGAATATAGTAAGTGTCACTTTTGGTTTTGGTTTTGACTATGGTTGTGATTTAGTGATTGGTGAAATTACATGGTTTGTCTGTTTTGTGATTAAAGGAGACTGACTCTCATGAAGGCCTTTGATAAGACAATTGAGTCAAGATTTGATAAACGGTGTACATTTGTTGCTCTTGATGGTAGCATCATAGGTGATATGTGTTGTTTTGCTGTTGTAGTTTTCCTTGGTGGTGTCAATTTTATTTGAATTCCCACCACAATCATAGCACAGATTTATTTTATTTTATTTTATTTTTAATTTTATGGATGTTTTATTTACATCCTCTTGTAGAGTTTTTATTTTGTTGACTTTGGTTATCTATAGGTAAACAATCCTTTTGAGAAAAACTCAATAGGTGTTTTCTACCTACCTATAAACACTGACACATTAAACACTTTACGAGATAGAGAGCTAGCCTCTAAGCTTACGGAGATTATAAAGTATGTACTAAAAAGAGATAAATATGCTACTCCAAATAATTATTACATTTTTCTAACATCATGTGTATATATTATTCCATCTTTACCATATATGATAATGAATTAAATAAAATATAAAAATAAAATGATATATTTAACCATTTTAAATTTGCTCATGAACTATTTTTAATATATAAGTTCAGTAAATTATAATTTATTATCTATAATAAATAAAAAATATAAAAATAATAAATTATTCTATTTATTTGTTTATTTTTTATATAAAAATATATACTCCACCTAAAATAATAATAAATTTCTACTTTACATAATTTATTTTGAAAAAAAACTACTCCCCCCCTCCGTCCCTAGTTAATTGTTACACTTACTAGAAATGGATGTCCCTAATTAATTGTTACACTTCCATTTTTTGTAAATTTTTATAATGAAAATGCAATATTACCTTTACACTTTTTCAACCACTCAACCCCACTAACCAATATAATATACCATTTATTCTATTTTTAAAACTTTATAAATTCTCACACTATCTCACAACTTTCTAGGTGAGCCCATTCCATATTATATTTAATTGTAATTTATTAGTTGTTGTAAGGATAAATTGGACAATTCAAAATTTATCACACTACCTCACAAATTTCCAACTTTAACAATTAATTAGGGACGGATGGAGTACATAAAATGTATTTCGGTAGGGCATTTAGCAAAGGTGGTAAATTAATTTTATATTCGAATTGAATTTCCAATATTAAAAAGGTGGTAAATTAATTTTATATTCGAATTGAATTTCCAATATTAAAAACTAATTTCCGACTTTTTTTCATTATTTCTATAAAACTGATTCATTTTTCAAAATTATATATATATATATATATATATATAAATCTAGGATACTGAAACATGTCTGACACATTAAATAATAGAAAGGTTTTATTTTATTTATTTATTTACATATCCCGGAACACAGGAAAATATCATGCCGTGGGAAATTAAAAATATTTAAACTAGAATCCGTGACCACGGCACATGCCATGCGCATCACTATCCATAAAAATATTTAAACCAGAATCCGTGAACACCGCACATGGCATGCGCATCACTTATCAATAAACACTGATTCCAGACTCTACCTTGGAGGTAGGAAAATCATACCTGAGCAGTTAAAAGCTGAAAGCAAGCACATCTGTGTTTGCTGAGAGACTTGTACTACCATTCACTTTATTCAACGATTATGAAAACTTCCTCCACTTAACTCTAACATCCTTTAGATGAAAAATTAATTCCCCCATTTCCGTCTTTAAATTTTGTCGGTCAAATTCAGCATCTGACTCTACTTGTAAAGCAAGCTCTTCTATTTTTCTCCTCATATTAGCTATATTAGCGCACACTTCATATGTCTTAATATCTTCATCGCTATAGCAACTAATCTCTGATGTCATGCTGTCATCCTAGAGACGGAACCCGTAAAACAGTTAGAGAAATTCAACATCATATATATATATATATATATATATATATATATATATATATATATATATATATATATATAGCTATAGGAATCAAACAAATACCTCATCTGAACGGTAACAGCTGTCTTCTCCCTTTGACTCTTCTTTCTCTACATCATCAGTCTTTTCTGCTACTTCACCAATAACGCCCGTATCAGTTTTGTTGTCATTAATTTCCCCAACCTTTTCCGTTGCCGTATCCTCATTTACAAGATCTGACGAAGACACTGTGTCAACCTGAAAATGGGAAATTGTTCTGTATATCCATAATTATATTCAACATTTAACAATAGGAAAGAAACATTAAATTCACCTGAAGATCTGGATACACGCATTCTACATGTGCGATGTAATTGCATTCTTGGCAGTGATAAGAATGGTGAGTGAGATATCCTACATCCTCACAGATATCACAAAGATATTCATCAGAATCTCTTTCTGTTACAACCGAATCCTTGAGCTCCAGCGGGTGATGATGAGACTCGTGATTTACAATCTTAGGCAGTGAAAGGCAATCCAATACAGCACCACTAATTCGGTGTTTGCAGATTGCGCATTCTGTTTCTACAGAGTATAAGCCATAATATCCAAATGAGCGGAGGTAATGCATCTCATGCTGGTGAAGATTCAGTCTTAAGCCTGGCCTTTCGCTACCACCACATGAAATGTGAAACCATAGACTGCACTTGCTACAAGTCAATGCCACGCCTTTGATTTTCGTACTACAAGCTGCACAATTAGGTATGGAATTTTTACGAGGAACGGTTCGAATGAGAAGGGTATGTTCTGGATGAAAGGAGCTGCGAACTTGTTGGGGAAGTCTATCCAAACAGTGTTTGTGGAACACCAGTGGATCCCTTCCACCTCTAATACAAATATATGAAGGATTTCTGAATCTCATTTGACAACAACAACAGACTAAATTCGCAAACAGCTTACGAGGACAATAAAAAAGTTGAAGTTTGTAATTATAAAGACTGCGAGTTTCAGCTTTCGCTTTCCATACTCGACCTCGAGTTTTGGAACCACAGGGGACATGTAGCTTGAAATCACACTCGTTGCAACGATATTTCAAACCCGAATAGAGATGGCTGCATCCATCACATACGTAGATAGAAGAATGATGATAGTGGAGTTTCAAAGTATGCTGAGGATGAAGAGGGTGTTGGAGCTCCGCAGGCAATTCAGCGCATGATTTATGCAGATAATATTTGTTTTCCAGGGGTTCAAGAATATAAGTCGGTTTACCATCTACTGATTTGAAGCAGGAAACACAGAAATCGGAACGTTCCTCACAAGCCTCACTGAAGGTAGTGGTAGTAGAGCCTACTTTTTTCGATAATTCAGCTAGTATAGTTTTCATTTTAGTGAGCGCAGAGACACTGAACAGAACAAAGTCTGACTATTCCGACCAGTTCCTTGCTTAGAAGGGCGTCATATCATATGCAAGTTGAAATATAAAATTGGTTTTTTACTGGTCAGTGGTCATATATGTTTGTTTCCCACCTTGCACTTTTTATTTATTATTTTTCTTAAACCATAATTATAAAATGGTTAAATTAATGTTTAGTAAGTGGCATCCGACTTACCATTTTATTTTTTATTTTAATTTTTGAGAATAAAAGCTAGCTGTTTCAAAATAATAATGTAATGTAGCTGTGCAATTTTGGTGTTCGGAATTTTTTTTTTTTAACTTTATAATTTTACAAAATTTCATTTAAACTTTCTAAATTGTAAAAATGTATGATATAAATATTCGGTATTGAGTTGGTTTATTCAATCTTTAAATTTGCCATCATTCGGATAACCACCTAGTGTGAAAGGATGTGAATTTAATTAAATAATTTATGGTGAATATAGTGATGGCGGCAATAATAATAATAATAATAATAATAATAATAATAATAATAAACACTTTATTCTTTCGTACATAATCCATAATATATATATATATATATATATTTTTTTTTACCAGTCTAACTTTGTATCTGCTAAGATCAACAACAAAGAGATTTTCCTTAATTTTGAACATCCACCTACAAGTAACAAAATTTCTTACCAACAGATTTGTCAACCAGCTCCCATGTCTGGTTTTTCAGAAGAGAGTTATACTCTTCTTTCATGGCAAACCACCATTTTTCAGAGTGCTTACAATTCACCGCATGAGAAAATAAAGTAGGCACAAATTCATCAGAAACAGCAGCAGTTGAAGCATAGATCACCATATTAGCATCCAAGTATCTAGGTGGAGTTATAATGACCCTCCTAGGCCTATCTCTATCAATAGAGCGATCATTTAAATCCATATTGTAAATGTTAAAAATTAGCTCATATTCAGGATTATCAGAATCAAAGACATCATCGGATTCATCATTAATATCATAAGCATTAGGTCTAGGTGAATCATTATTAGATGAACTAGGATCAGATTCAGGAGGAACAACAGATGAACTAGAATCAGTAGCAATGTTATGATCACCATTAATAGCATTTTTAGGATCAACATCAGAATCACAACCAATGCTGTAATCAGACAGAGTGAAACCAGGCAAAACATTTTCAGAACCAGTAACATCAAAAATGAAACCAGGAAATTCAGATTCATTAAAAATGACATCCCTACTAATAATGAATTTATAGGATGACCCCTCTCTATAGACCAATCGGATACCTTTGGTACCAGTTGCACAACCCATAAGGAGACATTTCAAAGACCTCAGTTCCAATTTACCAACAAACTGATGTGCATATGCCCTACAACCAAATGTTCTAATATGCTTTAAAACAAACAATTCACCAAAAATAAAACAATTCAAAAGGAGTTTTCCAATCAATCACAACAGAGGGAGATCTATTTTTGACATATATAGCAATATTCAAGGCTTTCCCCCATAATGTCTTAGGTAGCTTAGCCTTAAATAGCATACTCCTCACTTTTTCAAGTTAGGTTCTATTCAAACGTTCAGCCACACCATTCTGTTGAGGGATAAACCTAATAGTTCTATGCCTTTTAATTCTATTTTCAGCACAAAAAGAGTCAAACAATTCATTAAAAATTCAAGACCATTATCAGTTCTTAGAGCCTTAACCTTGCAATTAGATTCAGTTTCAACATGCAATTTCTTGATTTTAAATTTATCAAGAGCTTCATCTTTACTCCTTTACAGATACATCCAAGAAAACTTAGAATAATCATCAGTTATAGACATAAAATAAACACTCTTGCTAAAGGTTTTAGTCCTAGAAGGACCCTACAAATCAGCATGCACATATTGAAGAATAGAACCAACTCTAAAATAAGATTTTACAAAAGACATTCTAGTCTGTTTACCAAGAATACAATGCTCACAGAAATCTAGTTTACAATTACTATCGTTCTCAATCAGCCCCCTTTTTCATTAATTCCCTTAAACCATTTTCACCCAAGTGACCAAGCCTGTTATGCCATATATGCAATTTAGAAACAACAGGTTTATCAGCAGTTAAAGCCTCAACAATTTCACCTTCCAATTTATGCAGATTGCCACATTTATTCCCTTTCATTATTACCTCTTTAGTGTTAGAGTCCATTATACAAACAGCCTGATTTTTAAACACACATTCAAAACCAAGACTATCCAGAGCACTAACAGAGATAAGACTCCACAAATCAGGCACATATTTCACATCATTCAACAATCGAACAGAACCATCAAAATGCTTAATTTTAATAGAACCAATGCCCTTAATCATGCATTTGTGATCAGATCCCATTAGAACCAGTCCCTTACTGCCAAGTTTGATCTCATTAAATAAGTTCTTATTAGGTGTCATATGATGCGTGCAACCTGAATCTATAACCCAATCCAAAACAAATTTTTTATTAACAACCAAAGCATCAGACAGTTTAGCAATAATAGTCAAACCTTCATAGAATTGAACATGATCATCAAAAATAGCAACATAATTAGAAGGGACAGGCTTAAAGATACCCTTTGCCTCATCCTTCTTTTTTTGGAACCAGTCTTTCACAAGATGATTCTGCTTCCCACAGTAAAAACAACTTATACCAGATTTACCTTTTCCTTTAGCCTTATCCTTAGAATTACCATGGTTATTACCATGACTGTTACCATTATTATTCTGAGAGTTAAACTTCTTTTTCTTGTTCCTAGCAGGCTTATGGTTTTGAACCATCAACCCTTCAGGTTCAGATTTTAATTTATCTTCATTAGCAGTTCTAAAAGTCAAAGCATCAAGGATAAATTTAGTGGTCAAAGCAACATTATTAAAGGAAATAAATTCATTTACAACACAGTGAGATTCAGGTAAAGCATGCAAAAGAATCATAGCAAGACATTCTTTAGAAAGTCTATTTTCTTCTTAGTTCTACTATTAAAATCCTGCACAAGCTTTTTAAAAATAGCCAATTTCTCAGTAACCTTCTTTTTAGAAGTAAATTTAAAACCAAACAATTTGTGCAAGCTTAACAGTCTATTTTGAACATCTTTTTCCAAATAATTTGTTTCTAATGCAGTCCGTAATTTAAATGCAGTCTTAGAACTAGCAAGATTTTTCATAACATCATCAGAAAAATGCAGTAAAATCATATGATATGCCTTTTTATTTAATATTTTCTTTTCAGCCTCAGAAATATCCACAAATACTTATTATCTACTGCACCCTCAACCCCATGATAAACAAGAAGAAACAACATCTTTTTCTGCCAAAGAAAAAAATCATGATTACCATCAAACACTTCTATATTAATATGGCTTGAACTAAGGGTTTTAGCCATATTAATCCTAATAAGACAAGAAGCAAACAAAGCAGGAAGACAATCAAACTAACACTATAATCACAAAGCAAAAAACAGTAGTACAGTTTAGTCAATCAGCAAACAATAACAGATTAATACTACAATTAGAGTATCAATCAAACACAAAGATTTCTAATCAATGCAATCGGAGATTGAATTTTCAACAAACAAGCTCAAATAATACACTCAAAACCTCAAGAACCACAAAGAATTTCAATCAAGCAATTTTCCTGAGGGCGTAAACCAAACCCCACTCAGGCAGCAATGTGGAAGAGCAGTAAACAGGAGACCTAATTCTAAAGGTTTGAGAAATGTACCTAGCAAAAACCAAAAGCAACAATATCTTCTAGTATTCCATTATTAGCCATTTCTGTACCTGTTTCCTTTTCTTGATTTTTATTTGTATTATTTCCTCCTTCTTTTTCCAGATTTCAGTACTTGTAATGACACAAAGTCAGTACCATCATAGTCAAATATCGACAAAAATAAATATAAAAATGGGTTTCGAATGATTCCAACAAATCCCTTTCAGATCTGTTTTGACGATTCTTCAAGATTGACTTAGGGTTTCTGTCACCATTGACAGGGGTTGTGTCGGCCACCTGCAATAGTCAACAAAGAACGCAAATTAAAGAGTATAAAGAAAAAAAAAAGACAAAAAGTTAGGGCTTAGAGAACGAGCGATTTCGCTCTGATACCACTTGTTGTGAATACTACAACAATAATCACTCGTAATATGAACACAGAATCAAAAAAATTACAAAAACACAGTCAATTTTACGTGGTTCCACTCGGTGGCTCCAAAGAGCCTCCAAAAGGGTGTACGTCCACAGGGTTCCGGCTCAGCGGCCAGTTGCACTCTGGTGGTGGTGATTACAAGCACAAAAGAGCACAAAAGCCCTTCAGAGATTCAAAGAGGAAGATGACACAGCAAACCCTAATTCGCTAGAGCTAAGAGACAAAATCAGGAAGTCAAAGACAAAAGAATAACTCTACTACAGTAACTTAAAAACAAAGCTTATATATCAAGGGCTGGGTCATGTCATATGGTTGGGCTTTATTTATCTTTACCTAGGCCCATAAGTCTTAACCAAACAAAATAACCCTGTAATAAGCCGACTACAAAAATAGCAGCTAAGATATGATAGAAAACACAACAAAAATAACAAAGGAGTCGAGACTCTTAAAGATGAGAAAAATGTTAACACGTCATTTTTGTCTAAAAGATATGGGGTTGATTTAGCTTCTCTTTCTGATGATCTAGGAGAAAAGAAACCAATTTCACAATATCATGTAAATGACCGCAATGAGGTACGAAGAACATATATTCAGAAAGGTCCATATTAAACTCAAAAATATGATTTTCCTTATATCAAAATTAGTGTATTTAAGCGTTATTTTATTCCTTCATGGTTTGATTCATTTGCTGGTTGGTTGGTATATAACATAAAAAAGATGTTGCATTTTGCTTATGGTGTTACTTATTTAAGAATGATACATTAGGCCATGGTGAGGGAGATGTATTTTCTAGTAAAGGGTTTAGGGGATGGAACAAAAAGGAAAGATTTGAAATACATGTTGGTGGATCTTCAAGTGTTCATAATCAGTGCTTTAAGAAGTGTGAGGACCTTATGTTGCAAAAAAAATCTATTCGACCCGTTTTGAAAAGAAAACTGAACAAGATAAGATTGCTTATTAAACTCATTTGAATGCGTCAATTAATATTGCAAGATTGCTTTTAGTTTGTGGCTTACTGTTTCGAGGTCATGATGAAGGTGAATACTCAAGAATGAAAGGAATTTTTTTAAAACTTTTTAGAATGGTATGTAGAGCGTGTTGATAGTGTTGGAGATTGTGTCTTGAAAAATACTTCAAAATTTTTACAGTTGACTTCTCCAGAGATCTAAAAAGATATTGTGAATGCATGTGCAAAAGAAACCATTAAAGCTATCATTCAAGACATTCAAGATGAGTATTTTGCTATATTTGTTGATGAGACTCGAGATGTATCTCACAAGGAGCAAATGACTCTTGTATTAAGATATGTTGACAAAAGGAGATTTGTGATGGAGAGACTTATAAGTATTATTCATGTTACTCTAACTTCTCCTTTGTCACTTAAGGAAGCTATTTACTCTTTAATTTCTCAAAATTCATCAAGTCCATGTCAAATATGAGGTCAAGGTTATGATGGAGCTAGTAATATGCAAGAAAATTTAAGTGGATTGAAAACTTTGATCATGAAAGATTCAAAGGCAGCACATTATATTTATTGTTTTGCTCATCAGCTTCAACTTACACTAATAGCTGTTGCGAAGAACCATAATGATGTTGAGTGGCTCTTTGAATTGATCTAAATTGTATTTAATGTAATTAGAGCTTCATTTAAGCATAGAGATATACTTTGAGAAAAACAAGCAGAAAAAATTCAAACGGCACTACAAATAGGTAAACTTGAAACCCGTCGAGGTTTGAATCAAGAACTTAGACTAAGAAGAGTAGGTGATACTAGATGGGGATCTCATTTCAAACCACTCTTGAATATGCTTGTTATGTTTCCTTTTACTATTCATGTGATTGATGGTATTGCAAGTGATGGTTTGAAGTCACTTGATCGAATTAAAGCACAAGAGTTTTTAGCTGCTTTATAATCATTTGAATTCATTTTTATGTTACATTAGATGAAGGAGGTACCTGGGATCATTAATGAGTTGAATACTTCTATGTTATAAAAAGATCATGATATTGTTATTGCCAAGTTGCTTCTTGACAAGGCTAAAAAAATATTGCAAAAGATGAAAGATAATGGTTTTGAAAGTCTATTATTGAATGTCACTTCATTTTGCTTGAAACATGATATTTGGTTCTTAAGATGAATTTTATTTATATGATTTTTGGAAAATCAAAACGTAGAGTTTTTGAAGAAACAAATGAGCATTCTTATCGAGTGGAGGTGTTATATACAGTTGTGGATATGTAACTTCAAGAGCTAAATAAATGTTTTAATGAGGTGAGTACTGATTTGCTTCTTGGAATGCTTGCTTAAATCCAATCAATTCTTTCTCTCAATTTGACAAGAGTAAGGTATTGCGTATGACTTCACTTTATTCTAATGATTTTGACGGAGAGAATAGTATTGAGGAGTTTAGTTCTCAACTTGGCAATTTCATTGAAAATATTTTCTGATGATCCACGATTTTCTAATATCCAAGGAATTAGTGACCTTGCTTAGAAGTTAGTTGGAAAAAAATATTTTATTTTTTTCTCGAGTGCTTTTGTTATTAAAATTGGTGTTGATTTTACCCGTCGCTATTGCAACGGTAGAAAGAGCTTTCTCTACAATAAAGAACATCAAATTCACTTTGCGAATTTGAATGGGTGATTATTGCATGATTGTTTAATTCTTATGTTAAAGATGATGTGTTTGAGAGCATTAACAATATTGAGTAAGACACCATTGTAATTATATATATATATATATATGAATTAAATTATTTTGACATTTGATGAAGATAATATTTTTTAAAATAAAATAGGTAAAAATTTTGGAATTAAAGAATATTACCACATGAAAGTCACTAAGAATAATAACTGTTATATTGACCTTAGTCTCCGCGTATGTAGCATCAATCACCGAGAACACAAAGAGAGTAAAAAATAATATTTCCGTCCCAAAATAATACTCCCTCTGTTTCAGAATAAAAGACGTTTTGGACTCCATTCAAAATTACAAAATATAAGTCGTTTCCGGTTTTCAAGATATATTACACTCTTTTTCCTATTTTAGTCTTTATTATTTTATTTTTAAAAATAGTAAAAGTTATCTTGAATATAATGATAGAGAGATATGTGAAAGAAAATCATGTTACTGTCCATTCAACCTTTTGTTTTAAATGATAATAAAAGGTTAATAAAGTCATTTTACAACATTTCTTAATAGGAGCGAGAAAGTTTAAAACGACTTATATTATGAAACAGAGAAAGTACTAGTCGAAATTTTTGAAAAAAAATTTGTTCAATATTATTTGTTATGTTAGAGTTCCAATGCAATTTACTTCATTGTTTTTCTTTTATACCTTTCTCCATTTATCTAACTCTTCATACGATATAACATAATAAATAAATGATTGTTTTATAGGGTTAAATTAATAAAAGGACATGATAATAATTGGTTTTGTTAAATTTTGTGTTTACTTCAATTATAACTATTAATATAAAAAAAATAATAATAAATAAAAGTTAAAAGGAGAGAACATTCCCACGTCCATGTTCACAGCAATATTAAATTTTATTTTGAGTTGTGTTCAAATACATTGGAAATGCTCAGATGAGGTCTACCATTCAGAACAAAGTTAAGTTAATAAAAGATAGTAAATATTTAATAGTTGATGCATTCCTAATCCGCCCACTCTGCCTTACCCTGTGTGCGAGTGAGGAGAGACCCACCAAGTCATTAGATTGGAGTCACGGAAGTCCAAATTTTTTTTTACGATTACCCATGACATCAACTCCATGCGAAGGCAAGTAAGCTCCGCTGTGTTCACCTATTTGTGTGATGATGAATCTCAGGATTTTTGCGTCTCACGAGAAGGCTATGACGTACATGGTAACCTGTTTCTATCCAGAAAGATGACTTCCCACACTTAACTCTAAGATCTTCGAGTTGGAAAACTAATGGCACCATTTTTGACCTCAAATTCTGTCGGTCCAATTTAGCGTCTGACCCCAGTTGTAAAACTACTCTTCTATGTTTCTCGTAATATTTACTATATCAGCGTCCACTTCTAATTTAACATCCACTTTAGTATCAGAACTACACTGTGATGTCATGCTTTATTGTCTGCTTTATCCTCATATCTCAGATCCTCGAGTTGGAAAACTAATGCCACCTACCTGTTTCTTCTGCCACTTCACCTTTTTTGTCTGCTTTATCCTCATATCTCAGATCTGATGATGATACGTCGAATGAAGTGTGGATCTGAACCTGGAAATTGAGGATAAGGAGTGATCCGGTTATCTATTTAGTATTCAGCAAAAGAAATGAAAGAAAGATTAAATTCAGCTGATGATGAGGATACGCGCATTCTATATGTGCTATGTAATCGCAATCGTTGCAGGAATAAGAATGGTAAGCGAGATATCCCACATCCTCACAGATATCACAATGATATTCATCAGAATCTCTATCTGTTTCGACCGAATCCTTGAGCTCGAGTGGGTGATGATGAGACTCATGCTCTACAATCTTAGGCAGTGAAAGGCAATCCAAATGCACATTTATGTTACAGCTTACACATCGGTATATAGCACTCTGGCTCCGGACTTTGCAGATTGCGCATTCTTTTTCTCTGAAGTAAAATTTAAATTGTTGTGAGCTGAGGTGAGAAATGAGTCTTAAGCCTGGCCTGGTGTGGGTACCACATGAAATGTGAAACACTATACGGCAGTCACTACAAGTCAATGCAACGCCTCCAATTATGCGAGTACAAACTTCGCAACGGTCATTTCCGTAAAATTTATGTGAAATAGTTCGAATGAAAAGGGTATGCTCCGGATGAAAGGAGCTTCGAACTTGTCTAGGAAGTCTATCTAAACATTTTTTGTGAAACACCAACAGATCATTCCCAAAGCTAAAAGAAATATATGAAGGATTTGTGAAGCTCCTTTTACAACAGCAGCATTCAAAATAGTAAATGAGCTCAGGAAGACAATAGACAAGGTTTAGCTTATGTCGATTGTAAACACTGTAAGTTTCTATTTTGGGTTTCCATTCCTGATCTTCAATTTTTGAACCGCAGGGAATATGTAGCTTGAGTTTACACTGCTTGCAACGATATTTTAATCGGAAACAGAAATGGTTGCATCCATCACATATGAAGACAGAGTGATTATGGTAGTGGAATGTCAAGGGATGCTGAGGATGAAGAGGGTGTTGGATCTCAGCAGGCAACTCACCGCATGATTTATGAAAAAAATATTTCTCCTTTTTCTCTCCAAGGACCTCCTCTTTTTCACCATGTATCGATTTGAAGCAGCAAAAGCAGACACCATCAGGCTCGCATACGCCTCACTGAAGGAAAAGATACTAAAGCCTCCTTTTCGGCATAATTCCGCGAGTATAGTTTTCATTTTAGGTATGCACCACAGATACACTTCTTTGCTATTGCGGCCACAAAAGGGTTTCATATACAAGTAGAAACATAAAATTAGTCTTTTCTATTCCTTTTAATTTTTCAAGGAGGTTAGTATAAAAAAAATGTTATGCTCCCGATGTTAATGTTTGTTGACTGACACATATATTCCACTTCCCAATTTTTCCTCATTGCTTCTCGCATAGCGGGCCGCCCACATGTCCCACCTCGTATCAAAATAAAATTGATATACATATTTTAAATATATAAAATAAATATAGAAATTCGTCACCTTCTTTGTAATTTTGAAGGCATTATTTAAAAACATTAATATTGATAATTTAAATATCATGAGTACTTTTGCATCAATATTTAGTATCATAATAATTTTTAAAATTGATTCCTTTAACAATAAATTTTAAGTGGGTTGTATACAAGAAATTTAAATCATTATTATTCACTTTGACCAAATTACTTAAAGAATTTTGTTTTATTTATTATTAACATTAACTAATTAATCTATATTAACTAGTACAGTGATTTATAGTTAGAAAGTTCTAATGATGAATTTTTTTTTTTTAATTTCTCCAAATAGCCCACCCAAAGTTTAATACAATAATAGGTCTTAGTTGAAATTTATACAAATCTAAACATTTTAAAAGTTTATTTTCATCTCATAGGTCTAACTTCCATTTTTACCCATTGATTAATTTTATTAACAAAAATGCCATTATGCATTTTTATATTAAGATAGAAATATAATTAAAGGGTGAAATTACACTCATAGCCTTAATGACACGCTCGACCATCGTTTCTAAAAGTCAAAACCACACTTTCATCTTCACTATTTGAAATTCGAAAGCAAAAGAAACCCAAAGACTCAAAAGCTCCACTGTGCAGCGTCTTCTTCTTCGCTGTTCATCGTCAGTTCTTCGTCATTGTTCGTCGTGTCTAGAGTTTGATTGCTACTTCATTGATGTTATGTCGTCGTCGTAGGTGAGTTTAGATTTTATTCGATATTTCATCGCATTTGGTCATATTTGGTTGGCGTTGGTCGCATTCGGTCACTGCTTCTTCTTAATAGTTCTATTTTTTGTTTTAAAAATTAAAGACTGTCGGTTGAGGGTTGTCGAAAGTTGGAATGGCATGTGTTGTTATTGTACAAGTATTCATTGTATAGGTTTTGCTTTGTTTATTTTGTAAATAGTCATACTTAGGGTTAGGTTTTCATTTGGTTTTATATATAAGGTTTTAAATATTGTCTGTTTGTCATTTTGGTTGTAAATGTTAATTGGCTTTCGGATTCAAATTTCACAATCCAGTGAATATTCACAGTATTCATTATGTTATTAGTATGCTAAGCGTAGGTTATAAACTGGGAATTGCGACTTTGTGTAAAATGTGTGTTTTTTGTTAATTGTTTACTACCAACACGTTTGTGTAGAAGATTCACAGTGTCTTACTAAGATTGTGAACTATAATTACAGTCGGTGAACTATATTCACACACTATGAATGACATTCACAAGCCTACGTACTATTTTTACAGTCTGTTGTGAGTTGTGGTTTGTTTAAATCTAACTATAGTGTTATTAAATAAGCCCTTTTATAAGTTACGACTCTAATATGGGTTTATTATTTCAATTTTGGAGGAAAAAGTTTACAAAAGGAGGTGGTCAAAATCAATTGATAAGCAACATTTAACTATTTCGCTTCATTCAAGGTATTCAACAATATAAAGAAACAATCAAGTAGACATGAGAAACTCGAAGGTTGTTTTTTTATGAATAATTTGTTTAGGTAGTTCTATGAGTGTGCCTCTGTATGTGATTTCAAGCACCAATAATTTTTCGGTAATCTCGTGTATATAAAAAAGAGACTCTAAATTCAGCTGAAGGAATCACGACTCTTCAAGTGTAGACTAACAGAATGGAGATTGCCAATGGTAGACACTGTGGGGATTTAAAATGTCCACCATGGTAGGAACTTGATCTTTAAGTATGGTATTAAGTCTGAAATTTCATTTAATTATATTTTCTTTCATTTAAGTAATAAATATAGTTGTTATTATTTCCTGCAGGTATGTTTTCCATGTAATGTTTACAACATGCATTGGGTCTTTTGTGTGATATATCTTAAATCCAAAAGGGTTATATTGGTGATTCTTTTGCTAACTGCAACATGGCGTAGAATGTGCTAGATTGGCTAAACAGTTTAAGTATTTTCCATTCATACTCCCTTGGATTTTATCAGCTGCAAAGTATTATGAGCATGTTTAGAATCGACCAGCAAAGACTTCATCCTGGAGTACATTACAAGTTTTGTGTTTAAAACTTCTACGACTAGACCTCCAAAATTTCAAGCGTGATTGTATCGCTTCATTTTAGAATATGGATATTTAAAAGCATTACTTTTGGATATGAGTTAATGATATTGATAATTATATTTTGTACACTTTAAGGATGCTTTTGGATTGATAGTACTTTCAAATTAATTAGTATAAATGAATTGTGATCTATATACATAGTTTATGATCATGTTTGGCCAAAATTTGTATAGAATGATGCGTGTTCATCGGATGCGAATATAACTCACAGTTTGTGATTAGAAATCACAGTTATTCTAACCAGGTCGCTCACAGTGAGACCTCACAGAATGTGATCATTTATGTCATTACCAAAACGTTAAACGATAAGACTGTCTATTTTATGACATCTAAATAAGTGTGAGGTTTCAAAATTTCTTTAAAGATATGAGGCCAGTTAAAGCACTATGATCTATAATCACAGGTTGTGTCACTCGACCATAGTCTGTGATCAGTGATTACAGTTAATCTTAAAAGATGGAAAGGGAGCTAAAGCTTACTTATTCAACCCCAATAGTCATAATGTGAAATAAAATTTACATTTCTTGCCTATTAAAAATTGATCTCATAACTTAGGAGCTTAAAACATGAGCAATTAGAAAAGTAAGAGGATCAAGTGGATAAGACAGCATATCAAGTCTTACCAAATCATTATCAAACAATATCACTGTCCATTTTATCTGGTTTTACATCGTGTCAGGTTCTTGAATGTCTTTAAGGAGCCTATATGAGGCCTATTAGAGCACTGTGATATCTAATCATAGATTGTGCCACTCGATCACAGTCTATGATCAACGATCACAGTTGCTCCAAAGAAATTGGGAGGCAGTCAAGACACGCTTATCCAACCCTAATAGCTAAAATTTGAAAAAAAATTCACGTTTCTATCCTATCAAAAATTGACCTCATCACTTGGGAGCTCAAAACATAAGAAATTAGATAAGAGGACCTGGTGTAGGGTTGATTGGCTGCTCATATGCTCCATGCAAGAATGCTTTGCCATAATATTCATGCTTTTCAACCTTTTTGTGACGACAATGTGCACTACATTTATTGTCAAAAGTGCTTCATGCCTTGGTTGGTTAAAACATGAGTAACTAGATAAGTAAGAGGATGGAGTGGTATGCACTCATATTCAATAGTTGGTAAAAATTTATAAAATGATGTGGAGACCCATAATTTTTCATGTGTAGAAGTAAGAGGCCCATCTTTGCCTTTAGGGATGTCATGTCAGCCACATGAGTGTAATGTGAACATCGCTCACAGACTATGAGCCTTAATCACGGGTTATGATCAATGATCAAAGTGTCTTCAAAGAGGTGGGGAGTCAGATAAGCAACGATTATTCATGTCCCGCAACCTTTTTATGACGATAAAGTGTACTTTGGTTTGGATCGAAAAGTGAGCTCATGCATTGGTTGCTCAAAACATTAGTAACTAGGCAAGTAGGAGGATTAAATGGTTTGCACTCAAATCCAATATTTTTTGAAACATTATGAAACGAAATGAAGACCCATAATTTGTCATAAACATTCTCAAGTGCTTTTATTCATGCCCTATAACCTTTACGTGACGATGAAGTGGTCTTTGGTGATTGTCGAAAAATGATCCAAGCCCTTGGTTGCTCAAAACATGAGTAACTGAAGTAGTAGAATGATGGAGTGGTATGCACTCATATCCAATAGTTGTCAAATCCACATGAAATGGCATGGAGTCCCATAATATGTTAAATGTAGTACCAAGAGGCTCGTCTTTACCTTTAGAAATTCCATAAACGACCAAGAGGCTACTGTGAACAAGGCTCACAGAACGTGACCCCTAATCACGAGCTGTGATCATCGATCACAGTGCACCCAACAAAGTGGATAATCATTCATAACGCTTTTATTCATGCCCTAGAACCTTTCCATTATGATGATGTGGTCTTTGGTGATAATGGAAAATTGACCCCAACCCTTGGTTGCTCAAAACATGAGTAACTTGACGACTGGGAGGATAAAGTGATATGCACTCATATGCAATAGTTGCCAAAACATTATGAAATGATGTGGAGACCCATAATATGTCATGTATAGTACCAAGAGTCAGATCTTTTCCTTTAGGGATGTCATGCCATCCACATGAGTGTACTATGAATGGTGCTCATAGACTGTGATCCGAAATCACGAGCTGTGATCAATTATCACAGTTCATCCAACGAGGTGGGGAGTCAGTCAAGTCACGATTATTCAAGCCTCTAAACCTTTCTGTGATGAGAAATTGCTCTTTAGTGATAGTTGAAAAATGATCCCATGCCTTAGTTGCTCAAAACATAAGAATACAAGTAGAAGGATAGAGTGGTATGCATGCATATTCAATAGTTGTTGAAATATTACGAAATGATATGAAGACCCATAATATGTCATGTCTTGTACCAAGTGGCCCATCTTTTCCTTTGGGGATGCCATGTCATCCACATGAGTGTACTGTGAACGGTGCTCACAGACTATGACCCAAAATCACGAGTTGTGAGTTCATCCAACGAGGTGGGAAGTCAGTCAAGTCACGATTAAAATCCCTAAATAATAGGCTTAGGAGTTAAACACGGGTCATATAATACATAAATAAACACATGTCATATAACACATAAATAAACACAATTCACAATCTGTGATTGTAATTCACATATAATATACTACATAATTAAACATAGTTTACATCCTGTTATTACAGTTTATAATATAGTACAAAAGTAAACACAGTTCACATATAATATAATTCCTAATGAACTACATAATTATCTATCATATTATTACATTAAGTAACTGGTTGTAGAATCGGCTCTGGGCTGTCCAAGGTCTCACTTTCAGTAGAATTTATGTGAATAACTAAAGGGTTCTCTCCAAAAGCAAACTTCAAGTCACCATCGTCATTAATAGGCATCCTAACTTTTATGCCATCTGGATTCAACCATATGTAATGCAGCAATAGACGATCCTTCTCTCTTTGTTTACTCTTTTTGGACAAAATCTTATCAATCAATTGTTGTCGCATAATGTTTACATCGAAAACCTCAGCTCGAGGTGCAATACCATTCCACTATGCGTCGTAGAATAGAAAAACTCTTACATAATTCATCTGCAAAAATTAAATCAACATGTAAGATAATAAGATATCATTATCAGTTCATGAATCTATGATCGCTATTCACAAACTGTGAATACAGCTTACACATGTGCACGTTATCAGTTCACAGTCTATGAACATATAAGACTATGAACAATAATACAGTCCATCGGTTTACAGACTGTATTATTTTTTCACAGTGTTATCTATTCAGAAACAGTGAATAAGGATCATAGATATAAACTACTTAAATTAAAAGATTGTGAGCAAAGGTCATAGTCTTTGAATCCAAACATCAAATGAATAACCATTACAATAAATATTCCAATCAAAATATAGAATCGATAAAAATAAATTTCAATAGCAACAGTTTATCAAAAGCTAATGTTTGAATATAACAGCAGTGTCAGTATAACTCGTATAACAGTAGTAGCAGCAGGACACTAGATGAATAACATATAGAATCACCAATAACAAAAGTTCAGCATCAACATATAAAATAACTAATAGAGAATCACCAATAATAACATATAACAACAACAACAACTCATCAATAACAAAGTTGAGCAACAACAACACATAAACTTATCAAGACCAAATATTTCAATATAACAGCAGCAGTATCGCCCTATTATGTATACTACTAATCCAAAATACATACAATTGATTACAATAAGCTTGCCTTTGATATTATCACAACACAATTAGCTCCACGATCTAGACCTAGCAAAAGACTACAATGAATAAGACCTCAAGATTCCTCACGCCTGAGCAGCAGAAGTAGCTGGATTCTCCAAATACCTCCACAACAATCGACAATTTCAACAGTAGAATGCAAATTGATGACTTCGGCAGCAAATCCCTAAACACAAATCACAATTGGAGAGGATTCCTCTATGAAGATGGAGAATTTCGTTTCGGAGAAGAAGAAGAAGATGAAGACTTTCGCTAATACCAATGATGAAGAAGATGGAAGATTGATTAGGTTGATATTGGAAAAGAAGAATGAGACAGTTGAAAGAAGAAGAATATCAAAATTGTGAATATCGATCTGTTGAAACACAATAAAGCGGTCCAAACTCCCTAACCGGTTGAATGGTATTTTGGAGATGATTGATTTTATTTTTTGTTAAAGTAAATTCAAAATATATGTATTTTATTTTTATATTGAAAATGGTAGTATGGGAAGTTAGGTCTATAGGATGAAAACAAACTTTTAAAAAGTCTAGATTTGTATGATTTTTAAAATGGGCCTATAATTATAGTTTAAATTTTTGGTAGCCTATAAATTTTAAAAACTTCAAACATTAGAATGAATTTTTGCAGCGTTTTTGTAATATTCTCGTATATGGGTATCTTTATTCATAGGGTTTTTGCAAAATAAAAAAAAAACATATCTTTCGAGAATTGGAATTTTATTAGAACTGTAATTTTGTATTACCATATATAATTATCTTTCTATTTAAATATAATTTGTACTGAAATAATTAAGAATCATCATTTTTATTAATATTATGCAATTAATGATCCGCATTTGATCAAATATTTAACAGTTAACGATTAGCTGGAACTCAATAGGGCTCTAAATTTATTGGACACTCAAAGCTTTGATGGGATAATTCTAGTACATAAATCAAGCAAAAACAAAATTTCTATCAACGTCTAATTGTAGATTTAAATATATCATCCTCACAGGGATTTTTTATTTTGGAAAGAACAAAATCGATTAAGATCTAAATTGAATTGTAAAAAGAATTCATCAACAAAACAGAATTGTAACAATCACAAAATCTGATATGAATTTCTAGACAATTCTGACAGCTAGGATAAAATGACTGCAAAATCCAACACTTAGTATTCAATTGATTCAACAAAGATTTAGTTGATTTGCTAATCTCTATTGCCTACTATCATCTTCAATTTCATAATTCGACTTTAGATCTTAGATTCACAACCAAGATCATCATCAGTGATTTGTTAAAGATCTTTCGATTCAATTTTATAAATCATAGTTAACAGATTGCATATATCTCTATACTATAATTCAATTAACTAATCAAGCATAACCTGTAGAAAATTGAATATAATTATCTATCTCTAGTATAATGATCATCTGTTCTTAGATTTGATACTCAGACACCATCTCTGGATTAGAATAAGCATCATAACAAGATTACTTAACTCTTGTTCTCATTATTCAATTAGGTCATGAAAACTCAATGAATCTGACTATGATTAAACAAGAATTACATAATTGAATCTAGAAATAGCAACAGATCTCAGCAATCAATCAGAGCTATTGACTATGCATAACTGCAGCATATTCAATTCAACATATACTCATCATCATTATGCTATTAGATCGAAATCTAACCAAGGAAGATGGATGTTAAACTCTATCACAGTCTTTACTTCTCAAACTTCAAAACAATTCTCAGAATTTAATGAAAATAGAGCACAAACTTCTCTGAGAAACTTCACTCAATAAAACTATAAGAATGCACAGAAGATTCTAGATAAATATCTAAGATTGTCAAAAGGTTTTAGTTGCTTCGACTAAGCTCCTATTTATAGAGTTTAATGTTTTGGCAATTTTGAAATTACACCAACAGAGAAACACAAATTGGCGAAGTACATTAACTCAACTTATGTCGCCTGTTCCTTTGCCTAAACCTCAAGCGACACTTGAAATTGTTGCTAACTGCAGTTGCCTGTTGATACTCATTATAAGCGAGATATGTTGTTTATCGGCTCCTAATTTGCCACACACATAGGCGCTACTTCCTTGTTTTTGCCTCTATTAACATTGCCTTGTCTTGATGTCTAAGGCAAAAAACGCACATTGTCGCTTCAAGCTTCGCCTTCTTCTTAAGGCGATATACAATATTCAGCCAAAAGATGTCGCCTCCTTTAGTTTCTTTTAAGGCGACTTTATCTTTTACCACCTATGAACTTCGTATAGTTTGGCAATGTGATGTAGGCGAAAGGCAATTATATCATCTCTTTCCTATTCTTCTTTTGGCAATATGCAATTATGTCGTCTTCTTTATTTTGCCATCTTCAGTTCAGTATTTAGACGATATCATTGTCGATGCCTTTTTTCATTGTGGAGTTTCGTCATCTTCTGAACTTGGAAAAAATATCTTTAAGTCCCTCTTCATTCTGATTTTTGCTCATTTCTGCTTATTTTCTTGATCTTTTCATCCAAGTCCCTATCTCAATAAAATGGTCTAAAATTACCAGAAATCAACTCATTTATATAACTTTTCAGCTCAATTTCTTTCTAATAAAGTTCATAAAATATATGAAAATAAAGGTAAATTCTAGACTTATCAATTTCCCCCAACTTAGACTTATGCTTGTCCTCAAGCAAACTGACTAAATACTATCTGAGACAACAATCAATGTGAACTCAAGTACATAATTCAAGGCAACTCATTAATCAAATTTTTGAAAAAAAAAATTTCAAATAGTGACCACCTCTTTTCAGAATTTAGATCCACCAATTAAACCCTGGTCATTTTCTTCATGTTGCAAAGTATCTGAGAAGATCCAAATTTTTAGAGCTTTGAAACTATTTCCTCACTATAGTCTCTCTTTTAAGTGTTTGATCACTCAGAATCCTACTAGTTACTCTCATAATACACTAGTTATATTTTTAAGAATCATAATGGTGTACCAAATCGATTGTGATGCTAGTGTTACACAAGCACGTATGAAGAAAATTAAGGACCTCACAAACATTGAATCTCTACCATTTACTACATAGCACTTAGATGTTCCAAAGATAAGATTCGCCTTCAACTTGCCTTAGGATAACTGACTTTTATATATATATATATATATTTATATATAGGGAAGATAGGGTCAGTTAGTTCAGAAAAAAAGGAGAATAAATGAAGAATTCAAAAATTGAAAATACCAACAAGTTCCTTACATTCCTTCTATTCTTCTTATTTCAGTGTTTCCCCACTCAAATATATTTACAATGATCAATTCCTTTGTTCATATTCAGCTATCCTCCTTTATTTATTCTGAGGAATTCTTCAATCTATTTACATTATTCTTTTTGTAATTCTTTTCTTCATGCTTTGCAGTTTTTTTTTTTTACAAACTCTCAAGGAAACATTATCCAATATATCCTCACTTCCCAACTTTTCACCCCCAACTTGCTGATAAGTCCAAAGGGTGGGATTGAGATTATATCTCAGTCTTTATTCTTTGGACATGGATGGGGACCAAAGAAAAGTAATATTGGAAATGAGAACAAAATGACTTACCTCACAGGATATCAAGGTCTTGTTATATCAAATAAGCTAAGGCATTTTGGTAGTTTCACACACTCTCTCAAATCAGATCCTTTTCTTTAGCAAGAATTTTGCAGAACTTCTCTCATCCAATGTCATGTGCACTTGAGAAATACATGGGAAATCCAAAGCAATCCTAAGGTTTACCTCTCTTGTTATATCAAATAAGCTAAGACCCTGCTTCTATATAAAAAAAATATAAAAAAACTGATCAGAAAAGTGTTTAATAGGAAAAGAATAAAAATTTACCTCTCTCTCAAGAAGAAAAAAATGCAATTATAAAGTTCACAACCTCACATGCCACCCCAAGTTTTTCTCCACTCTTTTCCTTATCAAAACTCATCAACTTGTTCACAATTCAAATTTGACCAAAATCTTCATTAGTGTTCAAAGAAATCTTCATTAGTTTAGGCTCCCGGAGCAGTTATAGATTAGAGTCGACTGGGGTATTTTACTCAAAGACTACATGGTTGCTAGAAGGGTGGTTGGCGCAACTCCTCTAACGGCGAACAAAGCCTAGGTCAAAGTGAAATTTCAACAAACAAGAAAAGATTTGACAATCCTTTTGAAACTCTAAACTGAGATCTAAAAGGGTCTCTCTAAAAACCTAAATCTTAAATAAGCTTCTATTTATTTATGTTTTTAGTGGCGCTAATTTTGTAGTCTTTATAGGCTTTGGCTAACTGGAGAAGAAGAATTTATTTTGGGGAAGCAATTGGAAAATTGTAGAGGAATACATAAGAGGACAAGCTGGACAATAGCGGTTGAAGGCAATCCTAAAAGAAATCAGGATTCTGGAGAAAAAAAGATCCTATTAAACTAGGGTTCTGTCGTAGAGCAGCTTATGAAGCTTGAGAATTCTCTAAACCCTAACTCTATCATTCTTTACTTGCTATTATTGTTAATATCTGGCTCTACTTGTTAATTAAATGAATTTGTGGTGGCTTTAGGCTTTGGCTGTGAGACACAATCTTAGTTCTTGTTAATATCCCAAATGAATGCTAGTGCATTTGTGTGGCTTAGGTGATCTGGCTACAAGGATACAAGCCTCATTTCTGTTAAGATCCCAAATGTCTGCTGATACGTTAACGCAGCTTGTTTGAGGCTCTTGGTCTTGTGCTATTGGATTAATTTTCTGAAATTTTTTCTTGATATTGTGTGTACTCTTTTTTTTCGCTAATTTTTGTATCTATGGTTTATTATATTTTTGTCTGTGTTGAATGTCTATTGGTCAATTTAGGCTAGTAAGCAAGTTCTTGGGTCATTTCTAATTGCTTATGTATCAAGATATCTTTTATCTGATTCATTGTTGCCTAAATTTGGTTTGATAATTTTCATATCTGTCATACATGTTATAGTGAATATTCTGAACATAAATAAGTTTGTAATCTCTTTTAAGTAATGCTCTGCTGTTGTGATTAATAATAGTTTCTTCTTCGTGATTATCTCTGATAATTAATCTTTCGTTACAAGATTAGTTCTTGATATACTTTGTGATTACAATAATTTGTTAATCTGTGTGACTATTCATTATTAATCTGTATTTGTGACTCCATTTTTTTTTTAATTATGCTGAGTTGTTGCTTCTTCATTATTGTTTGTAACCATTTATAGGCTTTGTGACATATTTGCCTTTGTGATACACTTTGTGAATATGCTATGTTGTTGTCACCTTGTACTCATCTGCAATTGTTTCATCTTTGTGATTATTGGCAATTCTTTGTTTTGAGGTCTTTGTGACCATTTGCGGCTATATATCTTTGTGATTACTGTAGTTCTATGTGTTTTAGATTGTTTGTAGATTTAAATTTTTTTATTATCTATAGTTTCATATCTTTGTGATATCTTTGTGATTAAATTCATTCTGTATTGTCTTCGTACTGGATTGGTCTTTTGTGGGGTCTACCAATCTGCATACCAGACTCTTTTGAAAACATAAATTCAGTCATTTATTGAAAACAAAATTTTTCACTAGTTGTATTTTCTTTGAACCATTTTTTTTCTTATTCAAATAAGACTAATATGTGTGTTTAAACTGCAAGTTTTGTATGTTTTCTCTTTAAATAAAATAGTTAATCTAATATTTTAAATTGAAACATATACACGTTTTACACAAATTTGTTTTGTAAAAATTCAAATATATGTGTCTTGTCAATTTTTTAAAATTCTGTCATGATTAGCACTTTTAATCAGGTGATTAATTCTTGAAACCTTCAAACTGTATGTTTTAATCCCTTGATATTAATTGTATATATTTCAATTTTTTTTAGGAAATTTTTCGAAGGATTAACTTTTTGCTAAAGTTTTTAGAATGGATTTTGAAGAGATTTATATGTCAATCAGTTTAAAAAGTTTTTACAAGATTAGTTCTTGTTTCAACCATATCAGTATCATAATTATGGGTCTGTACTCAACCACTATTACTAAGTGTATGTTTGGCACTAGATGTTACATTAGATGTTGAGTTAGCGGTTGAAGTAGCGATTAGCTGTTAGCTGTCAAATTAGATGTTGAAGTAGCGATTTGACATGAGTGTTTGGTAATAATAATTAGATGTTGAAGTAGTTATAAGATGTAAAATTACGTAAACAATACAATATATTATTTTTGCCTTATAATATAATTTGTTAGTGTTATTTTTAATTTAAAACCAACCATCCTTTAGTTATCAACTAAGTAAAAAAATAAATAAAATAAATACTAACTAAAAAAAGTTATTTAAAGATTTTTAATCATATTTAATAAATAAAAACATTATTAAAATTAATTAATTTATAAATAGAAGCCTTTAATATTACTAAGGGTAGTTTAGTAATACTCATGAATTGATAAGGGTAAATGGGAGCTTTTTGATTAGCGATTCGTGGAAAACTACTTGAAGTAGCGTTCTGGAAATCGCTAATTAAAACTCTAATCGCTAATCAAAAAGTTTCTCCCAAACGGTTAAATTGTCAAATCTCTAATGAAAAATCTAATCGCTACTTAAAAATCTACCTACCAAACAAACAATAAAGTTGAAATTGAAAAGATATTGAAGTTTTTTTTTCAGGTTTTCTAGGTGATATTAAAATCAGAATTTGCGTACTTTCCTCTAGACATTTTGAAAGTTTTTATTAGCATCTAATTTTTAAACAAATCAAAATTATAGTTGCTATTTTATGATCAGCTTATTTTTTACCTTTGAAATAAATTAGTTTTGTTCAAATATGAACACGGTAAGTTTTTAGAATTTACAAACTTTGTCAACTAGTTAATTTTTCAGTTTCAGTTGCTTTCGGATTCATCTTTTAGCTATACTAATAAGATAGTTTAAGTTGTAAAGTAGTTGGTTTTAAAAACCTTTACTTAAATCAAATGATTATTAAATTGATTTCTTTGCAGTATTGAATCATTTGTTGCGATTCAAGTTTTAATGTTTTTAAAGGAGCCAGAAAAATATTGGTTTAGTTCATTAAAAGGATTAGTGGTGTTGTAGATTCAAGACTGTCCCTTTACTACCTTTATGTCAATTTTTTGTAATTGCCTAATAGTATCATAGGATATAGTTTAAATTGTTGATTCAAATTATGTGACACTATTGGTTCTTCTATTGTAATACATGACTGTCACTAGTTGTTTGTCTGATGCTATTTTGGATGATAGGTTTTCCATATACTTGACTATCATTGTCTGTTTATATGGTGCTTTAGTAGCTTATTGTCATCTTAGTGATGGATGGGTATAAATCTGTGCTGTACTCAACTTGAGATCTATTTTTTTTATGTGTTCTCTCAGCCTAAACTTAACGAGAAAATGTTCTAAAATTGAGTGAATCTTATATACTTGTTTAGTAAGTATCATAATTTTTTTTGAGTGTTTATAAAATAGGTTAAATCATCTTTTGGATAAAAATTCAATCTACTTTGCATTTTTTTTTTTGGTATAATGATTGCTTTGTGATTCATACGGACATTTTCTCTCAATTTCTATAGTTTCTCTACTTTTAATTGGAATTTTAAATTATTTTTGAAAGTATAAAATTTTTGGAACTTCAATTTGACCACAAAATTGAGAAGAAATCTATAGTTTCTAAGTGAACTAAATTTTCTTTAAATTGAAAACTGTTTATTCACTCTAAAAGGGGTACCATTTGGAACTTGATTTTGTTGTAATTTTTAAATGCTCAGTTGTCTTATAATCTTGTATTCAATATGTATTCATCTAACTAAGCTTCAACAATAGCTCATATAGTGATCTAAATCTGTTTCTTTGTGAGTGTTTTTCATAATGTTTTATATTTTTAATTGTTTCTAATTGGAATAGGTAATGATGCTAAAACTACTCTTTGTGCTTGATTATCATGATATGTGATCTTTTAATTAACTTTACTTGGAAAAGAAGTTTTACATTAGCATATATTTGGTCATCTTGTGGTTTAAATATTTAAATTGTCAAGTAGAACATGCAATGATAATCTTTATGAACTCAGTTATGTTTTGATGTCGTAGTTGTGATTGCTTGATCGTTGCTTGTGTTGCAAGTTATCAGTTATGACTCTTATGATGGTTGATTATTGATAATAGTCTATTTGTAATAATTAGTTTTCAACTTTTTGTATATGAAAAATCTGATGTCTATATAGGTTTTAGGATGTGTTTTGTAGGAGAGTATTTAGAATCCTAAACTATTTTAATAATGAAATGAAATCAACAATATGTTTTGTGATCATTTAAGTCTTATTATTCTTAAATAATTCTTGACTCGATTTTTTTTAACCCTTTAGATGAATGCACACATCTACTATTTTTTTGATGGGGGTTGTATGATTTAGACCAATATAATGTTTCTCATTAGAATATTTTTATTCAAGATTTATGATAAAACCAAAAGTTGGATATCATTATAATGTAAAGCTTTTGTGGTTCATTTAGAAACATCGAAGGAATTTTTTCAATATTGATTTTTTCCTTGTATGGTTAATATATGTTATGCTCTTGTTGTACTTGGTTAGGTTTATGTTGCTTTTGGTATTGGATTGGATTCTAATTTTGTTTCCTCGTATTTCATCTAGAGTTTCTACTTTGTGTCGATTAATATCATTATTGTATTTCTCTACTACTGCAATATTAGATTTTTGTGTTTAGTTAGGTAGAAATATAAGCTGATCATATCAATTCAAGTCTTACTGCAGGAATCTAACTTGATGCTATATCGGAGTTGATGCTTTGTAGAACAAATTTAGATAGACAAGAACCTAACTGATATGGGTACCAAGGTTGTAGTGGCTAAGAAGCTGCAATTTTGTGGGAGTTTCCTCCACATCAACCGAATCTAATTAGCTAGGATTTGGTAGAGCGATGACTTTTGCTGGTCTTGTTACTTCACTTAAGGATATGAAGAAAATGTACAACCCTTTTAAGATCTAAAAGAGGATGTTTTATCTATATACATATATGTAAATAGGGAAAGTTTTGTTTTATTTTTATATATGTAATTTAACTGTGATGTATTGCTTTAGTTTAGGGCTTGTTGTATTGGTTATTAATTGATCCAGACCCTTGATTGAAGCCCATAACTCAGTTGCATTTGTAGATCTGCGAACCGACCCGACCAAACTATTTACCTGAACTATATAACCAAATGTTTTGAGCAAATTAGGGTTGACCACTTTTTCTTAGTCTTCATATTCTCTTTGGCGATTTTCTAGGGTTTTTATGTTCATCTGATTCTTTATGATTTTGTAGTTGGAATTGTAGTTTTGTAATTCTCTTGATGTTGATTGTGTACCTAGACTAATCCTCAATTTGTTAGTGAATTATCAAACTTAATATAAACTTTACTCCCGAATGTAGACTCCATAAATCGGTTTGTATACTTCAATCTTTATACTTTATACTTTTTGTTTGTGGAGAGTTACATTACATATTACATATTTAGTATAACGATGTGATTTGATATTACAAGATGAAATTTATTTGTATCTATTTTATATAGATCAGGCGGTGGAATATATATACAAAAAGTATATCCAAGATACTGGCACATGCCAGTTACAGTAAATTATAAAAAGTTGTGTGTTTTTCTTTTTACTTTAAAATTAATATATCCCGGAGGAACAGAAAGAAGAGTCATGGAGCGGGAAAATAAAGATATTTAAACTAGAATCCGTGAACACAGCACATGAGTGTCACTACTAGTACTAAAAAAGTAATTTTGCTGTCGATCACTGATTCCAGTCTCATACATCGGGGGTAGGAAAACTCATACCTGAGGAGTTAAAGATGAAAGCAAGGACAGTTGTGTTTGCTGAGAGACTATTCAACGATGTGAAAACCTTCCCCACTTAACTCTAACATCCTTTAGATGAAAAATTAATTCCCCCATTTCCGTCTTTAAATTTTGTCGGTCAAATTCAGCATCTGACTCTACTTGTAAAGCAAGCTCTTCTATTTTTCTCCTCATATTAGCTATATTAGCGCACACTTCATATGTCTTAATATCTTCATCGCTATAGCAACTAATCTCTGATGTCATGCTGTCATCCTTAATATCCAATTATAATATACAAATAACATCCGTTGCAAATATATATATATATATATATATATATTAATTTAGAATATTATATTATTATATTTTTTAATTTTAAAATTAATTTTAAAAAATTACTCTCCGTTTTGATTTTATTTAAAAAATATATATATATTTAAATAATTTTTTATTTATTATTTATTTATTAATGGATGGACAATTATTAGAGATTTTAAAATAATTTTTATTTTTTATTAAAAATTATAAAAGTTAAAATATATATAACTATAATTTTTTCATTCGTTAGTGTGGTCAGTGTGCGTGTGTTTTCTTTTTTCCTTTTTTTCTTTCAATTCATTACCTTTTAAATATATATTATATATTATAAGTTTTGTCTTTATTTGATTGGAACTTTATCTTTGTCTATTTCACATGGATAATATCTCTATTATAATATATTATAATAAATGAGAAAATTTAAATCAATTAACGACGTGCTGATAAGTGGCTTTATAAAAATGCGACACGTTATATTTTTTTATAAACTAATTTTTTTAATTTTTAATTTTAATTAACTAAATTGGTTATTTCGACATTTTAATAAATTTCCACCTTTTTCACAGATTTTGTAATAAATTCTAATATTCAATTTTACATTTACACTAATTGTTATACCACATAGGAGATATAACTCACTGGTTATTTTTTTCACCACTATATAAAGAGATTTTTGTTCAATTAGTTTTCACATCGACCTCGAAGGTATTGGTGCTCTTTGTAAATTAAATAGAACTACTTGCCACTAGAGGTTTAAATATGAGTTTTTATAATTTCAGTTAATGGATTCAAATTTTAAATTTTACATGAATCCAAAATCTATATTATCATTATATTATTATATATAATAATAATAGAAGTTTTTTCAATATATTTATAATTATATGTATATATATAAAAAAAATAGTATATGTTTGGTTAAAGTTAAAATTTACTTATCTTCTTAAAAGAAGAAACTCCACTAAACATATTTTATAATTTTTTTAAATTAAAAATATGATTGAATAAATTATTTTACAAAGTTTAAAAATTCAAAACTAAATCACCAAAACATTATTTCTAATTTGAATCATCCAAACTTCACACCTTCACAAATTCTCTTCACATACCACATTCACAGATTAGTGTAAAGGGTATCTCTATTATAATAAAAAGAGGAAATTAACCAAGCTCATTAACCACGTGCTGACAAGTGACTTTATAAAAATGCGACACGTCATATTTTTTATAAAATTACTTTTTTAGTCTTTAATTTTAATTAACTAAATTGGTTATTTCGACATTTTAATAAAATTCCACCTTTTTCACCGATTCTGTAATAAATTCTAATATTCAATGTTATATTTACACTAATTGTTATACCACATCGGAGATATAACTCACTGGTTATTTTTTCCACAACTATATAAAAAGATTTTTTTTCAATTAGTTTTCACATCGACCTCGAAGGCATTGGTGCTCTTTGTAAATTAAATAGAGCTACTTGCCAATAGAAGTTTAAATATGTGTTTATATTATCTCTATTATAATAAAAAGAGGAAATTAACAAAGCCAATTAACCACGTGCTCACAAGTGGCTTTATAAAAATGCGACACGTCATATTTTTTTTATAAAATTACTTTTTTAGTCTTTAATTTTAATTAACTAAATTGGTTATTTTGACATTTTAATAAATTCCCACATTTTTCATAGATTCTGTTATAAATTATAATATTCAATTTTATATTTACACTAATTGTTACACCACATCGGAGATATAACTCACTGGTTATTTTTTCCACCACTATATAAAGAGATTTTTGTTTAATTAGTTTTTACATCGACCTCGAAGGCATTGGTGATCTTTGTAAATTAAATAGAGTTACTTGCCAATAGAGGTTTAAATATGAGTTTATATTATTTCAGTTATTAGATTCAAATTTAAAACTTTAAATTTTACATGAATCCAAAATCTATATTATCATCATAGTATTATATATAATAATAATATAAGTTTTTATAATACATATATATAATTATATTTATATATATAATAGTATATGTTTGGTTAAAGTTAAAATTTACTTACCATCTTCTTAAAAGAAGAAGCTCAACCAAACATATTTTATAATTTTTTAAAATTAAAAATATGATTGAATAAATTATTTTACAAAGTTTGAAAATTCAAAACTAAACCAACAAAACATTATTTCTAATTTGAGTCATCCAAACTTTAATTTTAAAAGATAGACCTTCACAAATTCTCTTCACAGACCACCTTCATAGATTAGTGTAAAAGGTATTCACATAAGGATAAAATGGTCAATTTGGTTCATTTTTTAAAAGTGAAAGTTTGAAAGATTAATTTTTTAAAATTTTTAAAGTTGAGCTGTATAGTGTAAATAAAAGTTATATAATAACAAAAATGAAAATAACTCATAAATAAATTATTTTATAATCGCAATCATAGAATCTCAAAAATCAAACCAATTCGTTCTTAAAAGTCGAACCAATTCAATATAAACCAAAAAAATAAGTAGCTTCTCTATCTTATCTCTATTCTTATTATTTATCTTTACAAATGGAAAAACCTAACCAAACAAATTAACAACGTGATGCAAGTGGCATTATAAAAATCCAATAAGTAAGAAATTTTATATTAAATTTTATATTAACATATAAGTATTAATTAATTCATAAGATTATTTTTTCATCTAAAATATATTATTTTATTTTTTTTACTATATATTATATTTCAACTAATTTTTATTCCACATCGGAAGCGTAACTCATTGCTTATTTTTGGCACTACTATATAAATGAGATTTTTACTAAATTAATTTTCATATTGACCTTTAAGGCACTAGTGTCATTTGTGCAGTTAAAAAGTACTTGCCGCTATAGATTTTAATAAAAGTTTAATATATTTCAAATTTTAAAGTTTAATATATTTCATATTTTGAATTTAATTTTAAATTTTTAAAATTGATACAAATCCAAAATCTATATTATAGTATCTTTATATTTGTCACTATCACTATCTCAATCTCTATTATAATAGAAAAAAAATCTAACTAAACGAATTAACCACGTGCTGACAAGTGGCACTCTAAAAGAACAACATGTAGACAATTTTATATTCAATTACATATTAAAACATAAATATTAATTAATTAAGTAGGTTATTTTGTCATTAAAAATATCTATTTTTTCTTACTATATGTTATATTTCAACTAATTGTTATCACACATCACAAGCGTACCTCACTAATTATTTTCGCCACTACTATATAAATGAAATTTTTATTTAATTAGTTTTCATAATGACCTTTAAGGCATTGATGCTCTTTGTACAATTAAAAGGTATATGTCGCTATAGGTTTTAATAAAAGTTTAAAATATTTTAAATTTTTGGATTCAATTTTAATTTTTTAAATATGATACAAACCCAAAACAATATAATTTATCTTCTCTATTACAGTAAAATGAGAGACCTAACCAAGCGAACTAATTATTTTCGCCACTACTATATAAATGAAATTTTTATTGAATTAGTTTTCATAATGACCTTTAAGGCATTGATGCTCTTTGTACAATTAAAAGGTATATGTCGCTATAGGTTTTAATAAAAGTTTAAAATATTTTAAATTTTTGGATTCAATTTTAATTTTTTAAATATGATACAAACCCAAAACAATATAATTTATCTTCTCTATTACAGTAAAATGAGAGACCTAACCAAGCGAACTAACCACATGCTGACAAGTGGTGCTATTAAAAAAACTCGTATGCATTTTTATATTAAATTACATAATAATACATAAGTATTAATTAATTTCATTAGGTTATTTTATCATTCAAAATAATTTTCTTTTTATTTTTTTTTTCATACCTTTAAGGCATTGGTGCTCTTTGTACAATTAAAAGGTACTTGCAGCTATAAGTTCTAATAAAAGTTTAAAATATTTCATATTTTGGATTCAATTTTAAGTTTTTAAAATTAATACAAACCCAAAATCATTATTATAATATCTTTATTTTTATTTTAAAAAAATATAACAAAGCGAATTAATCGCGTGGTGACAGTCGTGCTCCAAAGAAACGACACGTATGTATTTTTATATTGAATTACATATTAACACATAAATATTAATTATTTTATTAGATTATTTTGTAATTTAAAATATTTTATTTTATTTTTTTCTACTATATTTTATATTTCAACTAATTGTTACCTTATATTGGAAGCGTAAGTTACTAACTATTTCCAGCACTACTATATAAATGACATTTTCATTGAATTATTTTTCATATCGATCTTTAAGGCATTATTGCCCTTTGTACAACTAAGAGTATGTTTGATATTAGATTTTCAATTAGCTGTTAGATCAGCGTTTCACATAACATTATCAGTTAACTATTATATTAATTTTAAATTACCTATAAAGTTAGATTTTAAGTTAGTTGTTGGATTAAATGTTTGGTATTAATTTCAATTTTTAAATTAGCTGTTAGATATAAAATTACTAAAATTTATTATAGATATAAATAGAATTCAGAAGATAATGATGTAATTAATTATAAAATAAAAGTTAATAAAGAAAATCACTATTAACGTTTGGGTTGAAAGCTATTTTTAATAACTTTTTTAAACGCTATCTTAAACTATAATTAAAACACTAAATGCTACTTTTAAACACTATTACCAAACACACATTTTTTTAAAGGACTAATATATAATCTAAACATTATCTGAAACGCTAATTGAAAGTTTTTCCAAACACACTAAAAGGTACTTGCCACGGTAAGTTTTAATAAAAGTTTAAAATATTTTATACTTTGGATTTAATTTTAAAACCCAAAATCAATATTATAATATCTTTATCGTAATAAGAGAAATTTAACCAAGAAAATTAACCACGTGATAATAAGTGGAGTTATGATAAAACAATGTGTAAATATTTTTATATTAAATTACATATTAACACGTAAGTATTAATTAATTCATTTGGTTATTTTGTCATTTAAAATATTTTATTTTATTATATTTTATATTTCAACTTATTCTTATCCCACATCGGAAGTGTAACTCACTAATTATTTTCGCCACTACTATATAAATGAAATTTTAATGAATTATTTTTTGTATCGACCTTTAAGGTATTGGTGCCCTTTACACTACTAAAAGTTACTTGATGCCGTAGATTTTAATAAAAAATTTAAAATATTTGAGATTTTGGATTCAATTTTAAGTTTTTAAAATAGATACAAACCAAAAATTAATATTATAATATCTTTATCCCCATTATGTAAAAAGAAGAAGAAGAAGAAACCTAACAAAGCGAATTAACCAGGTGCTGACAAGTGGCGCTCTAAAAAAACATATAAGCATTTTTATACTAAATTACATATTAACACATAAATATTAATTCATTCATTAGGTTATTTTGTTATTTAAAATATATTATTTTATTTTTTCTACTATATGTTATATTTCAACAAATTGATATCTCACATCGGAAGTGTAACTCACTAATTCTTTTTTCCATTACTATATAAATGACATTTTTATTGAATTATTTTTCATATCGACCTTTAAGGCATTGGTGCCCTTTGTATAATTAAAAAGTACTTGCCACTATAAGTTAATAAAAGTTTAAAATATTTTATATTTTGGATTCAATTTTAAATTTTCAAAATTGATACAAATCAAAAATCAATATTATAATATCTTTATCTTTATTATAGTAAGAGATAGCGAATTAACCACGTGTTGACAAGTGGTGCTCCAAAGAAATAATACGTAAGTATTTTTATATTAAATTACATAATAACACATAAGTATTAATTAATTCATTAGATTATTTTGTTATTTAAAAAATATATTTTTTTTTTCTGATAATATTATATTTCAACTAATTGTTATCCCACATCGGAAACGTAAATCACTAATTATTTTCGCCACTATTATATAAATGAAATTTTAATTAAATTAGTTTTCATATCGACTTTTAAGGTATTGCTGCCTTTTGTATAATTAAAAGTTAGTTGTCGCTATAGGTTTTAATAAAAGTTCAAAATATTTTGGATTTTGAATTCAATTTTAAATTTTTGAAATTGATACAAACCCAAAATTAATATTATAATATCTCTATCTCTATTATAATAAAAAGAGAAATTTAACAAAGCTAATTAATCACGTTATGACAAGTTGCGCTCTAAAAAAATATGTAAACATCTTTATATTAAATTACATATTCACACATAAGTATCAATTAATTTATTAGGTTATTTAGTCATTAATAATATATTATATTATATTTTTGTATTATATATTATATTTCATCTAATTTTTATCCCACATTGAAAGCGTAACTCACTAATTATTTTCACACTACTATATAAATGAGTTTTTTTATTTAATTAGTTTTTATATCAACAGTTAAGGCATTGGTGCCCTTTGTACAATTAAAAGGTACTTGCCGCTGTATGTTTAAATAAAAGTTTAAAATATTTTAGATTTTGGATTCAATTTTAAGTTTTTAAAATTAAAAAATGACCATGATAACTTTGAGAATAATATGACAAATGAATAAAAACTTGTGTATAACATGATCATTGATGATGTGAGCAATGGAAAAGGAGATTTGTTTTTCCTATACAGCTAAGGAGGTACACGTGAAACTTTTGTGTGGATAAGTTTAGTTTTAACTCTAAAATTGCAGAATCAAATTATACTAACGGTAACCCCAATAGAAGCTGCTTCACTTCTACTACCCGGAGAAAAAACTGCACATTTGATATTCTCCATCTTATTAATTTCTATTGAAAATTTAATATGCAATGTCCCTCTTGGAAGCCACGAGTTGAGTTACTTATAAAGGAGAAACTAATCATATAGAATGAGACACCAGTGGTACATAAGTATTGCTTTGAGGCAGTAGACAATACATTCAATGACATTGAAAGACTGCACATTCGACATTCTCCATCTCATTAACTCATACTGTAGATTTAATATATAACATCCATCTTGGATACCACAAAGCCGAGTTGCTTATAATGACAAACAGATCATATGGAATGAGACGTCCATGGTGCACAAGCATTGCTTCGGGACAGTAGAAAGGACATTGAAAGACTTGATAAGGCGCCAATAGTGCATAAGCAAAACTTACCATATGGAACGAGGTGCCAATAGTGCACAAGCATTGCTTCGAGGCAGTAGACAATACATTTAAGGACTTAATGAGAATTATTTACCCCAAAAATGAGAATCTATTGTTCGGGGCAAGACTATTGTTATAGGAGGAGATTTTAGGTAGATTCTGCCTACCATACAAAATGTAGTATAAACCAAGTGGTGGTCACTACAATGTTAACTTTTCATTTCTCTAGGAGTACTACATGATTCTGATATTGACTAAGAATTTAATAGTCCAATCAATATCATTAACCACAGAGTCCTCTACTCTTAAAAACTTTACAGACTAGATTTTAAGCGTCGGTGATGGTACTATAGGAGGAAAAAAATATCCAAAAATTAATATGCCTAATGATCTGTTGATAAAAGAATCTCCTAATCTGTTTGGTTCTGTAGTAGAAGCATTATATCTTTCGATCGATCAGTACATTAAGGATTCTACATACTTGCAGGAGCGCGCTATACTAACTCCGATGTTGGATTTGGTGGAAGAGGTAAATAATTACATGATATCGATGAATGTTACTAATAAAAGGATTTACCAAAGTTCAGATTCGGCGCGCCAAGCAGATACAACGATCAATATATTTACTGACCTTTACATTCTAAAATTTTTAAATAGCATTAAGTGTTTGGGTTTACCGGTTCATGAACTTAAATTCAAAGTTGGTATATCAGCGATGCTATTACGAAATATTGATCACTCGGCAGAATTATGGAATGGTACAAGGTTGATCCTTGCAAGGTTATGAATAAGAGTCTTGGAAGTTAATGTGATTCAAGGTCTAATTGTTGGCAGAAGATGCTGATACTGTAACTTACATTGACACCATGAGCTTCAACATTACTGTTCAAATTTAAGAGGAGACAGTTTCCTATCTCAGTATCATTTTTCCATAACCACAATATAAGAGTCAGGGACAATCTCTAAATAATGTAGGTCTCTATCTCAAAAGGTATTTTTTCAGGCACAATCAATTATATGTCGTTGTATCTCGAGCAACTAATCTTAAAGGTCTAAAAAATACTTATTTAGACGAGCATGGTATAGTACTAAAATTCATAATCAAAATTATATCCAAAGATGTCTTCCGAAGCACTTGATAAAGGTAACAACTGAATGTTGTCTAACACAAAATTTATGTAATTTATATGATAAGTTAAACAATTATATTTTCTTTTCTTAGAGCAATCAAATTACAAATACTAATAAATGTATTGATTTTGATGAAGGGTACTTCATCGCGAGTCGCGCCAAAAGAATTAAGAATGAGTGAGATTCATAATGATTTCACTCAATTTTACATGATTTGATCTTAACAACACAATTGACGAAGAGTGTAAAGAGATTTATATCTAATTAAATCTGTTTAGTTTTTTCTTTTTTTCATCTATTGAGTTTTGTTTGCTTTTACTATTTTCAATTTTTATTGTCGATTAATCGGGATATCCCATGATATATTATTTGTTTTGTGAGAAATTTCACATTTGATTATTTATTGTTTGTAAAAATTTTCAAAATACATATTTATCGTATATTTTAACACTCGTGTGGTACGCACTAGTCCATAATTCTAGTTATATAAAAAGCAAATAGAGAATACATGCCGGTCACATGAAATAATAAAAGGTTTTTTATGCTGAATTTTATATGTATCCTCGAACACAAAAGAAAGACAGATAGTGGAGAGATAAAAATGGTTAAACAAGGATCCGTGAACACAGCACATGGGTGTCACTCTTAATAATAAATAGACACTGATTCCAGACTCATACCTCGGAGGTAGGAAAATCATACCTGAGCAGTTAAATATGAAAGCAAGGACAGTTGTGTTTCCTGAGAGACTTGTACCATTCACGATTGTCTGCTTTTATTCAACGATGTGAAGACCTCCCCCACATAACTCTAAGATCCTTTAGATGAAACACTAATCCTCCCATTTCCGTCTTTAAATTTTGTCTGTCAAATTTAGCATCCGAGTCTAGCAGTAAAGCTAGCTCTTCTATTTTTCTCTCTATATTGACAATATTAGCGCACACTTCAGTTCTCTCATTCTCTTCATCACTATAACAACTAATCTCTGATGTCCTGCTGTCATCCTTAATATCCAACCCATAAAACAATTAGACGAGAGCTAATAATATCATAAATACAGCTATATGAATCAAACAAATACCTCATCGTAACTGTAACAGCTGTCTTCTTCTGTTTCTGCTACTTGACCATTAACGCCCGTATTAGTTTTATCATCATTAATTTCCTCAGCCTTAACTATCAGATCTGACGAAGATACGTTCAGTGGCGTGTCAACCTGAAGATCTAGACACACGCATTCTACATGTGCTATGTAATCGCAATCGTTACAGCAATAAGAATGATGAGTGAGATATCCTACATCCTTACAGATATAACAATGATATTCATCAGAATCTCTATCTGTTACAACCGAATCCTTGAGCTCCAGAGGGTGATGATGAGACTCATGCTCTACAATCTTAGGCAGTGAAAGGCACCCCACCTTCGGTCATTGCAGATTGCACATTCTGTTTCTACAGAGTATAATACAAATTCGAATGGGCTAACGTAATGCATCTCATGCTGGTGGAGATGGAGTCTCAAGCCTGGCCTTGTGCGGCTCCCACATGAAATGTGAAACCATAGACTACATTCACCACAAGTCAATGCGACGCCTCTGATTGTGTTAGTACAAGCTGCACAATATTTAACTCCGGAAGTTTTATGAGGAATAGTTCGAGTAAGAAGAGTATGATCCGAATGAAAGGAGCTTCGGACTTGTACGGGAAGTCTTTCCAAACAGTATTTGTGGAACACCAGCGGGTCCTTTCCAGCTCTAACACAAATATATGAAGGATTTCTAAATCTCATTTGACAACAACAACAGCATAGGCGGACAATAGAAAAGTTCTAATCTATGTCGATGATAAACAGCTTTGGTTTTCCATACCTGACCTTCAGTTTTGGAACCACAGGGGACATGTAGTTTGAATTCACACTCTTTGCAACGATATTGCAAACCAAAATAGAGATGGCTGCAACCCTCACATACGTAGATAGAAGAATGATGATAGTAGAGTTTCAAAGTATGTTGAGGGTGAAGAGGGTGTTGGATCTCAGCAGGCAATTCAGCGCATGATTTATGCAAATAATAAAAGCGTTTCTTGCCTTCAAGGATGTAAGTGGGTTCGCCATTTACTGATCTGAAGCAGGAAAAGCAGATAACTACAGGTTCCTCACAAGCCTTACTGAAGCTAGTTGTAGCATAGTCTACTTTTTGGCATAATTCCACCAGTATAGTTTTCATTTTAGTTAGCACAGAGATACGGAGTAGAAGGAAGTGTTGGTATTCCGGCCAATTCATTGCTCTTTTAAAAGGGTGTCGGATCATATACAAGTAGTTATTTCTGGTCAATGGTCATATGTTTTCCACCTTTCACACTTTATTTATTACTAGCCCAATAAGCACATTCATCCTGTCCTTCATTTGTATGGATTTATTCCTATCATGACATTAGATAATTTGGTGATTTAAATTAAATTTTCAACCAAACTTTTACAACAAATATAAATACAAAAGTAAAAATATAAAAGTTTTTTTTTAATACAATTTTACTAAACATTATCACAATTCAATCCATTAATAAATAAACTAATAGTAAATTCGTAATTACATTCAATCATTTTATTATTTATGAATGTTAAATTAATAATTACAGTACATGGCCACAGTACAATATATAAGCATCAATTTTTTATACTATATATTACTTAATTATAAATTATATAAAATTTTTACAAAATCTTTTTCCTATTCAACATTCTCAACCATTTACTTTCTAAACATAACTCATTTTGAGAAATACATACTTTAAAAAAAAATTTAAAAAAATCTTATCTTAACTTCAAAAAATTCTTCAAGTTCTTTTCTAAATCACTGAAATATCCGAGTTCATAAGATACTCAAAATCCCATGTATCAAGGATTTTTGCTAATTGCTACAAATAAAACTTCTTAAGCCAAAATATTAAAACCAAAAATATTAATGATATAATACCTCCAAAAGGCTAAAAATTATAAATATTAGATGTTAAAGATTCAAATATGAAAAAGATCTTTGAAGAAATATATCAAGAAGAAAGGGACAGATATCTATTAATTATTTAAAAAATTAATTTGGAAGCATGAAAATTTTATTCTTGAAAATATATTTTCATATGCAGTAGTTATTGATGTTATGAATGATGATTAAGAACCATAAATGAATGTAAAAATTAAAATGATTGGTCATAATGAAAAGTAGCAATATAGACAGAATTGAATTCATTGAACAAATAAAATATTTTCGGATCCATAATTTAAACACAAATAACTGTTAAACCAGTTTGTTATAAATGTATTAATTAGATAACAAAATTACAAAAATGACATTGGAGATATAAAGCCCAATTGGTTGCTTAAGGTTTCTCGCAAAGATCTGAGATTGATTTGGTAGAAAGTATTCACTTGTGATGGATATGATTACTTATTGATGTTATATTAGACTAATCAAATAAATAATTAAGGAAATAAATTAATGGATGTGGTAACTGCATATCTGTTGTACCGCCCTAACGAGTCTGGCTGACGCGGTCTGACTGTGTTCGCTCTACTACTAGCTAGTAGGGCTATCCGGCCGATGGTCACAGCCAGTTTCTTTCGCCCCCTTCAGCACTCAAACCCATGATGTGTCATCTTAAGGATCAGACAAAAGCATCTTAAGTACCAATGAAGATGTTGGCTCAATTGCTACTCAGCATATTTTTGCATGATCCTTAAGGTGGTAGATCATGGGTTCGAATGTCAGGGGAGACAAAAGAGACAAAAGAAATTGGTCAGCAAACCAATTCAGCCTGACTAGTTGAGGTGTTACAAAAAAAAATGTGCATTTCTTTTAACACCCTGCTAGTCCGACTGACCCGATTAGACACTATTAGTTGTACTACTTGCTAACTAGGCTATCCCAGCTGGTGGTTACAATTGATTTATTTTGCTTTCCCTAATACTAAAACTCATGATCTATCACCTTAAGGATATACATCATGTGAAAGCGTGTTGAGTACCAATGAAGCAAATATTATGATCCAGGTGCAAGGTATGAGACTTGGGATCCCACATTGACTAAATACAAAAATAGTGTGGGGTTTATAATAAATATTTTTCAACTAATTATTTTAATTTTGATTTCAATAAATTAAATATTTATTTTTATAAATATATTTAAAAATTGATTTTTATAAATATATTATTTCTTATTATTTATTGAAAAAATAATAAATTTATTCTAAAGTCATATTTTAAATTTAAAAATATTTATTAATTTATATCATGTCCTTTTACGTCATTCAGACATTATTAAATAATTAAAAAGCTAATTTACCAAACAGTATTTATTAAAAACACTCGTTAAAATGCTAAACGCTAACTACTATTTAAAAAACGCTAAACACTTAAACTCTAAACGCTACCAAAAACGCTAAACACTATCAAAAACGCTGAGCGGGCCAAATACAACCTAAGTATTTTTTAAATAACGGTTAGCATTTAGCGTTTTAACTAGTATTTTTGTATAAAGTTGTTTGGTAAACTAGCGTTTTAATTATTTAAAAAATTAAAATGACGTAAAAGGACATGATATTAAAAGATAATTATTGTTAAATTTAAAATATGACTTTAGAATAAAATAATTTTTTTAGTCAATTGGTAAAAATAAATAAATAATATATCTATAAAAGTAAACTTTTTATTTTTATAAAAAAATAAATATTTAATTTATTGTAAACAAAATTACTAGGATAATTAGTAAAAAATAATTATTATAAAATAAATTAATAAAAAATATAATTTTAAAATATGAATAAGGATAGTTTAGGAAGAATTTGTTAAACACTCTAACTTAAACTCTAAACGTTGCTGTGAGCAAAACACCGTGAAAAACTCTAATCATTAGATTATAAGCTGCTGAACAAACAAAGATTTTAAATGATCTTAGAGTTTTGATATCAAAATTCTAAGATCATTTAATATTTTTGTTTGTTCAACAATTTATAATCTATCGGTTAGAGTTTTTGAGAGATTTTTTAAAACACTGTTGAGAGCAACGTTTAGAATTTAAGTTGGAGTATTTAAATTTTTTTTTCTAAACTATCCTTATTCATATTTTAAAATCATTTTATCTTTTTATAAATTTATTTTATAATAATTATTTTTTACTAATTATCTTAATATTGTTTACAATAAATTAAATATTTATTTGGTATAAGGATCTTAGAAGCCCCTGAACTTGGTTATATTTTTTAAGTTAGCCCTCCAACTTCACGAATGGTCAATTTAACCCCTATCATCTTCCACATCAGCAAAAGGGCTTAATTGATCCACAATTTGGAAGTTGAGGGACTAAATTGATAATTCGTGAAGTTTGAGGGTTGACTTGAAAAATATAGTCAAGTTTGGGGGCTCTTAAGATCCTTATGCCTATTTATTTTTAGTAAAATAAAAAAATTTATTTTTATAGATATATTATTTATTTATTTTTACTTATTGACGAAAAAAATATTTTATTCTAAAGTCATATTTTAAATTTGACAATAATTATCTTTTAATATCATGTCCTTTTAAATTATTTTAACTTTTTAAATAATTAAAATGCTAGTTTACTAAACAATTTTTATAAAAAAAAATGCTAGTTTACTAAACAATTTTTATAAAAAAAAATGCTAGTTAAAACGCTAAATGCTAACCATTACTTAGAAAAATACTAAACGCTTTAAAAAACTCTAAACGCTAAACGCTATCAAAAACGCTATTATGATCAAACACAACCTTAAAAAAATCTTTAAAAAGAAATTATTTTGAAAAATACCATTTTATACACTTTCAACAAATTCTTCAAGTTCTTTTTTAATCACTGAAATGGTCCGAGTTCATAAGATACTCAAAATCCCATGTCTCAAGGATTTTTGCCGATTGCTACAAATAAAACTTCTTAAGCAATATTAAAACAGAAAACATTATTAAAAGATACTATTAAAAATTTATAAATATTAGATGTTGAAGATTCAAATAAGGAAAAGACCTATTAAGAGATAAATATATCAAGAAATGAACAAATATCTATTAATTATTAAAAAATTAATTTGGAAGCATAAAAATTTTATTTTTGAAAATATATTTTCATATATAATGGTTATTGATGTGATGAATGATGATTATGAATTATAAACCACAAAAAATATAAAAATTTAAATGATTGGCCATAATGAAAAGTAGCAATCTAGATAGAATTGAATTCATTGAACAAACAAAATATGTTTGGATCCCTAATTGGAACACCAAAAACTATTAAACCAGTTGGTTATAAATGTGTTAATTAGATAATAAAATTACAAAATGACATTGCGAGATATAAAGCCCAATTGGTTACTGAGGGGTTTCTCATAAGAATCTGAGACTTATTTGATGGAAAGTATTCACTTGTGATGGATATGATTACTTGTTGATGTTTTATTGGATTAGTCAAATAAAGGATTAAGGAAATAAAATTAATGGATGTGGTGACTGAACATCAGTTGTACCACGCCAGCTAGTCTAGCTGACACGATATGATTGTGTTCGCTTTACTACTACTAGCTAGTAGGGCTATCCCGACCGATGATCACAACCGGTTTCTTTCGCCCCCCTCAGCACTCAAACCCATGATGTGCCATTTTAAGGATCAAGTAGAAATATACTGAGTACCAATTGAGATGCTGGCTCAATTGCTACTCAGCATGTTTTTGCATGAACTTTAAGGTGGCAGATTATGGGTTCAAATGCAAGGGGAGACGAAAGAAACTGGTCATGACCACTAGTTTGAATAGCCTAGCTAGTAGTAGTAACACAAGCAAACCAACTCAGCAGGACTAGCCGAGGTGTTTCAAAAAGAAGGTGCATTTTTTTAACACCTGGCTAGTCCGACTGGCCCGATTTGACACCATTAGCTCTACTACTAGCTTACTAGGCTTAGCTGGTGGTTACAACTGATTTATTTTGCTTTTCCTAGTACTAAAACTCATGATCTATCACCTTAAGGATATAGATCATGCGGAAGTGTATTGAGTACCAATGAAACCAATATTATGACCCAGGTGCAAGGTATGAGACTTGGGATCCCATGTATAAAAATAGTGTGGGGTTTATAAGGACTTTAACTTTTGACTTTACCTCCTCACAAGAAAACTTTTGAGGGGTGGTTCTCTCGAGGTTCTTATCATTTGGTATGAGAACCGATCCTAGTTCACTATTGGCATTACCAAAATTGGATACTCTACCGGCAGATGTAAACTCCAAACTATTACTATTAATAATCTCGACAAATAAAAGTTTGATATCCTTCCATGAATCTTCTTTCATAAACTCATAGTTATTTTAAATTTTTAACCTCCAAGACCAAGTTATCAAACTTTGATAGGAGTACAAAATTCGAATACTTTGTAACGGCCAATCCTAGTCACCTGTTCCATCTTGAATTGAAACTGCTTGAAACTTTCAGTATTAGAATTGATGGTGCTATAGGATTGTCGACCGTTATACTTGTTCCTCGTTCATTTTCCACTATATCTAAGGACACATTTGCATCTGGCCATTTTTCTGTCATAAAATGGTGACAATTAATTACATTAATAGCATATAAAAGTAGACAAGTAAATTTGTTTCCAAATCAAGAATACCACTAAATTCGTGGATAATAAATTTTTAATTTTTGACCAAAATGTCCATAACTTGGAGTAAATCGTTGAGTTGTCTAGTTCTTGGACACAACATACTAGAATGTAGACTATTTTATCTAATACCTAGATAACATAGAGCATTCGGTCCAGGTTTTGGATAGAATCTTTAAAAAATCTAGACTGAAAAGTCCAAACTGTCTAGGTTTCTGACAGAACAGACCCGTCGAAGACTTGTATAACTTGGACTATTTCAGTCTTGGTTCCGAAGAGAATCTGTTGAAAATATGGACAGAAAAGTCCAAATATTCTAGGGTTTGGATAAACCTGTCTAGATTCTAGACATTTTTGTTCATAAACTAGACATCTTGGACCATTCGATCCAAATTTTGGACAAATTTTATTTTCTTTGACCTCATACTGGACCCTTTTAATCTCTTTCTAAACATTCCTATCGCATTTCCTTTTCTCAAACATCAATTCTTATAGTAAATTCTTATAGTAAAAGTAAAAATATTCTAAACACTAATCATCAAAAGTGGATTCCATATATAATAGACAAATCAAAAGCAAATGGACAGATTGATTTATCCTTTCTCCCTCTTTATTTGTTCTTGACCTCTATTTCCGATTATAGTTATATATTTCCTTCTTCTCCATTTTACTCGCTTATATTCTTCTAGTATGTTTTAACCAATAGGTTTTCTTCTTCTTTTGCTTTTAATATTTATTAAAACATTAACTTTGTTTGAAATAATGGTGGGAGATTTACAGTATTTCATAATATGACATTTTTAATTAAAATTTAAATTATTATTATTACTTTAAAAAGTAAGAATAGAATGAACTATTTTGACTAAGATGAAAAATTTAAAAAAAAAAAGTATTTATCAGTATAAAGTATTTGTCAATATAGTGAGGTTAAAAAATAAAAATAGATAAATATAAAATCTTGTCTTTCAAATGTATAATGCTAAAATGAATCCTATCTGTTGATTCATCTACTACTTCCATATAAACTCATATCATCAGGTGAGGAGGTGCAGTCATGTTAACAATATGGACCTCATCAATATGATTACTACACGATGGAAATAAAATTTTTATTTAGTCTTTAAAATTATATAGATGATAAAAAGTATGATGCTTTATATATTTATGTAATTTATTTTTTGGAAGAATATAAGCGTTTTATGCCATATATAATAGTGAAAATTTACGAGTAGTTGAGAATGTGACTTTTTTTACCGGTTCTTGTAATGCACTGGTGGACATAATGAGAGCAAATGGCTTTGAAGATAATGTAAAATATAAATCAGTAAAATATATAGAAGGTGCAACTTGCTTGAATGAATCGAGGTAGAATAAACTACTATGAATAATTGGCAACCATTAATTGACTAAAGTTGTAATAAAATCTAATCTACTGGTTCTAACTGTCTGATCGAAATGGAGATAAAGGAGGCTTTATTAAGAAATCATGAGCTAAGCTACCATGAATCCCCGGAAGAAAGTGATGGAAAACTCTACTGCGAAGCATGCCATGAAGAGATTGGAGGGCCTAATTATTCGTACGAGCTGTATTCATCAACAAAGGCTTTGCACAAAACATGCGCTGAGTCACCATGTGAGATCCAACACCCACTCCATCCTGACCATCCCTTGGAAGCTGATATTGCTTTCCTCAAAGCAGGGTTTCATTATCTAATAGATAGTTTCGTATGCGACGGATGCAGACATTTCTCTCCAGGTTTCAGTTATCATTGCCAAGATTGTGACTTTAAACTTGATCTCCGATGTGCTTTGAACCAGCATCAACCATTGGAACCAAAAAAGGAGATGGAAGTCGATTTTCATGAACATAAACTTCAACGTTTCTTCTACAATAAGCTTTCTTTCTACAATAAGCTTTCTTCATCTGATCTCGCTTGTTGTTGCTGCTCTAAAGGATTCAACGGATCAGCTTTCACGTGTCAAGATTGTCATTTATTCATTCACGAGTTTTGTATACATAAAGTAACAATTAGCAAAGAAATTACGAGTCCTTTTCACTCCGAACACCCTATTTTACTGGAGCAATTTGCAGTCCTGAATTTTGATAAGTGTGGGGCATGCGGAGTCAGTTTTCGGCAAAAAGATTTTTGCTTACGATGCCAAGAGTGTAGTCTTTCGAAACGTTTTCACATTGCGTGTGCTAGTCTTACCACATCTGGGTTGAGATTAAAACAGCATCATGAACAGCATCCTCTCTTGATTGCATATTCTACTCCAGATCCATATTTCCGAACCAGAAACTGTGCTGTCTGCTATACCAAATGTGATGACTGCCATGTTTACTGCTGTGTTGACTGTTTCGTATTTGTCCATTTGGAATGCATTCCTCTGCCTCGTGTTGTCAAACATAAATCCCATTCTTATGTTAACGATGATCATGTTCTCACGCTTTCGGATTCAAATAGTCTACCTGATTTTGCATCTGAAGAGTATCATTGTTTTATTTGCGAGAAAGTCGGAAGTTTCAACCATTCCTTTTATTATTGCAAACCGTGCTCCGATGTAGCTCATGTCGATTGTGTGTTATCTGAGGTCAGATTGCAATTATTTGAGATAACATGTTTATAGTTTTGATTCATGCTCAAATTTCAGTTGTCTGTTGTAGGAGGACCCTCCGTCACAGATACTTGACTACTTAGTTCCAAGGACAGTGGAGAAATATGTATCGAGTGGACAAAAAGATGAGAAATCCAACGAAATGACTACGGAAGAAGATATACTTGAGTACTTATTTCCAACCTCATTTGAAGAATATATAACAAATACTATTGAAGAATCAAGTGGACAAGGAAATGAAAAGTTGAAGGAAAAACATGGTGGTCAACGGGCGAAGCTAGAAGATTGTAGTTTGATGGAGATAGATGAACGAATTGATATAATAACGAAGCGGATCGAGGAATTAACATTACTGCTTGAAGTCCATCGGGATGCACGAGTCAAAAAAGTTGAATCATTCAAATCTGTCTCCAATACATGTGAATAGAATCTTTCACACTATATGGTTGGATGTATTTGAGCCCTAAATTTAATATTACTTTCTCCAAATTTATGTTAGGTTCGCATGTTTATTCAATTCAACGTATTGTAGTTATAGTTTGTTTATTTAGTAGTGATAAGAGGAAAAGAATTCTCAATAAATTTTAATATGTATTATAATTATTATAAAAATATAGTATGTTTGTAATTTAAGTCTTTTTATTAAAAATAGTTAGAAAATTTATTTATAATATGATAAATTTAGTTATACAAGTAGAAAAATTACATAAAATGGACCAAATAAAGTTTAAAAATTCAAAATTAAACCATCAAACTTTGATGTTAAAAATAGATCTTCACACCTTCGCAAATCCTCTTCACATCCCACTTTCGTACTTTCACAATTAAGTGTAAAAGGTTATAAAAAAGGGTAAAATAGTTAATTTGATTCATTTCTAAAAAGTGGAAGTTTGAAGATTTTTTTTTTTTTAAATTTTTAAAGTTTGGCTATATAATGTAAATAAAAGTTATAAACTAAAAAAAAAATGAAAATAACCCATAAAAGTAATTAGTGAAAGATGATGAGTTGTTATAGTTATAATATGTATTATAAATTATTTAATATTTTCTAAATTTATTAAATTATATATTATTCTTAATAATATTTTATAATAAAAATTTATAAATTTTTATTATAAAATATTTCTCGCAATTACATAAATAATAAAAGAAATTTATATAAATACAATTTAACAGATTGATTAAAAAAATATTACGGTCCAAAATAATATAATTTAATATTAGTATTTAATAAAAATATAAATATTATATATAAATTGAGATTATAAATTTTTTATTATAAAAAAGATAGTAAAAATGAAATAATAATCTAGAAATAAATATAATATATTATTTTAAAAATTCAAAATAATAATAATGATCAGAAATAAAAACCATGAAAATATATCTATTTATACAGTATAAAGAAAACAATTAAATAGGTAATATGAAAAATAAGTACAAAATACTCTAAGGTGCCGTTTGCTTTTTTTTTTTTTTATCTACCGTCCATTCAGTCTTTTTTTCTACATTTACTATTAATAGTCTTTTTATTTTAGACTTTACACTCCATTTGTTTTTTTATTTTCTCACCTTTTACATTTAATACAATTATACGTATATGCAATATTTTACCCTCCATGAGTTATGATATTATTCTTCTTTAACAAATACTCTTGTCATTCAATTTGATATTGAAATATACCATAAATTAATTTGATTTTAAGATAATTTCTTTAAAGTTCATTTTAAAAAAATTATTATTTCCAAAAATATATTAAGATTTTTCTTAGGGGAAAAATCTTTATTAATTATATTTTTAAAAAGTCATTTAATTTTTAATATTATTTATTCATTATAAGTATATTATTATTATTTATTACAATAATTAAAATATTTAATAAATTAAAATCATATATATATATATAAATTAAAATAAATTAATACATGACAAACTTTGTAATCTGTGTATTTTTTCTTATTTTGTTTTACGAATTTCAAAATACATATACACAATTTACAAGTTATTGTTAGGATTGTGACGAGAATTCGGGTATATTTCGGTATTCATAATTGGTTTGTAATTTGGAAAAGACTCGAAGACTGTTTTGGAAGTGCCATATTTGATTAGGAATGGTATTTCCAAAAGAGGATTCTAATTAGGAAAGAGATATTGAAGAATCCTAAATAGGAAAAGGTTTTCTTAATGATTTAGTATTACTTTGTGGCTAAGTAACCTAATGCTATAAATATAATGTTTGTATCTATTATAAGATATACTGAGAAAACAATGTAGATCTAGTTAGTTAGGTTTGGGAGGTGTCCCATGGGGGCCTGGGAACCATGGAGACCATGAAGATCTTGAGTTCTAGGATCGAGTCTTGTAATCCTGTGAGAACCATGTTGGGAGAGCTTGTGTGTGAGACTATAACCAATGTAATTGGATTAGGGAGTGAGAGAGAGTAATATTCTGGTTGTAACTGTTACTTTATTGTTACATAGTGAATTAGTCTCTTGTCGTCCTGACGGCCGTGGTTTTTTCCGTTTTGGATTTTCACGTAAAAACCTTGTGTCTTATTTTCTCTCTATATTTCTTATCTTGTGTATGTTATTTTACTTTGTTGTTTTCGATACTCGTCTATGCTGCAATGGATCATCGATTTGGTCAACAAGTGATATCAGAGCTAGTCGTGTTTTCCCAATAGATATGACATCAATATAAATAATGACATGATTATAATAATTTTAAAATTTAAAATTATATCATAAAATTATATAATCACAATCTATCTTATTTATGAGTTAAGAATATTAAAGTATATGCCATACATTATAAATTCTTTTTAAAAAATTTCCATTTTTAACTAAAACTGAAATGATATATGTGGCAATAAAGAGTGATGAAAATAAATGGAGAAATTAATTTGATTTTAGAGATTTTTAATTGATTTTGTAAAAAAAGTATAATTGTTCAATAAAGTTAATGAATTGACCAACACTTATTTGCTTAGAATAAATAGTTAAATTGAATTTTTTTTAAAAAGAATTTTATTTAAGTGAATATTAGATAAAAATCGATTGAAATGTGATGATAGACATAAAAAATTTTTTTTTTTTTTTTTTTTGAAAATCAAACTGGACCTAAGTATAGTACTCCAGTTGTCAAAGAAATCACAACCACTACGCTACTTTAAATTTGTTGTCATTGTACATATATTGAACATTCAATAAAGTAAAGCAATCTGAATTAGGTATAATTAATATATAAATGCCATTTACTCAACCATCAATAAAGTATCACAGTATATAAATTCAAGGCTGAATTTGAAAGAAACTAATAACATTAGAAGCTACAACTTACTTATTTAATCAGCCTTTAGTGTCTTAGTATCTATCGACCAACACAAATAGTCACAATCTCACCTTCTCCACCTTCATTAGTCTTACTCAAATGGACATTAAGCAGCTTTTATCCTCTAAATTAGTCATTGACTTTCAATACCACGAGTCTGTTAGGGTTGGTAGATTTTAGTTTAGAATTGAAGTATGAAATATCAAACTACAGGCCGATGAAAATTTTTAACTCCGTCTAAGGTTCACCAATGTAGACAATTTGACAAAATTGATCGATAGCTTCTGATAACAAAATCCTTCATATATTTATACCCTAGTTAGTTATTCTATATTCCATAGAATATGCATAACAAACTTGCCCCATCCTAGTCTAGCATTGATCTGTTCTTATACTACCCTACCTAGCTCACATGATCTAACAATACTTCCCCTCTACTGTCACCTTATCCTCAAGGTGGTAATCTAAATTCTGTATACTAATATCCTTATAAAGTTTTCTTGTGGCATCTTCTTCAACTGGACCATCCACTATAATAAGCACTTCTAACTTTGCATGCTTTTGGCTCTGCCTTCCTATTATATCATCCGTTGTAATCTCTGGATCATCCTCAATTTTTCCTTGCTCTGGTACTATGAGTCCATCATGTCTTGTAGTTTCTGCTTTAAACTGTATAGCATGGGAAGTTGAATTATTATGGGCCTCTTTAGGCAACAGTAGCTGGTATCTAACACAACTCTTCCTCTGCAAGATTTGGAATGCTTCGTCTTCTTCTAGAATTTCTCTCAGCAGCTGAGCATTCAAAGTATTGGTGAGTTGGAAATCTGCCCTGATAGTGATTTCCTCATCATTCTTGTTAATCCTCATCATCATTTGATCCTAATTTACAACCACATCACCCAATGTTCTTAGCCAATAAACTCCCAAAATTAAATCCACACTTCCCAAGTCCATTGGTAAGAAAACTCCTGACAACTCCAGCTCTTGTACCTTCTCATACATAGCCTCACACCTTCCATTACAAGTGATTCTTTGCCCGTTTCTTAATTGCACTATGTATGTCTTAGAAGGTTTCACTTCCAGCTTACATTCTTCAACTAACTTCCGTGCAATGAAGTGATGGGTTGAACCACTGCCAATTAATATCAAAATCTTTTGTCCCAACATTTCCCCTTCCATCTTTCTTGTTTATGGACCCATTATTCTTGTATTTGTCTCCTCCCGCAACTCTATGTTGTCCATCTCCACAACTGGTTATGTCTCTCCCTTTTCACTAACTTCATCATCTTCATCTTCTTTATCTATGACTGCTATGACATTCATCTCCACTGATTTGCATTTATGACAAAAATGTGTGATTGTGGATCACAAATATGTGAAGTGCGCGATTTTTGGAAAATTTTGAGTCGAGGGTAAAATTGAAAGCACAACCTATGAGATGCAAACCAAACTTTACAAAGCTTATATTTGAAAAAATTTGAAACCGGGCCTATAAATAAAATTCAAACTTTAAAAAACCCATATATTAAAAAAGCCATAATTTATAATAGGGTGTTTATTATGTCCGGACTGAACCAAATGGAACCGAAATTTTGTTATTTCGGTCCAGCATTATGAGGACTGAATACCGGACCAAAATTTAAAAATTCGATTCGATCTAGATCGAAATATTTCGGTATGGTTTAGGACAAAGACCGAAGATCAAACTATATAATTTTTTAAAAATATATATTATTTAATATTTAAAAATAATTAGATAAATAACCAATTTATGGGATGATGTTTACTCCGTAAAAATCTTTTAATTTTCACAAATTGATTAATTTGTCTAATAAATATATATAAAAAATTGAATTGAGTCATTCAAAAATTTTCAATAAAGCTACTAATTCGGAACGATACCAAAATTTTTTATATTGTCTCGAACTGAATCGAAGACTGAATTTTTTCAAATGTGTAGAGTGAATATGAAACCAAAATAAAAAATTTTCGGTTTGGTCAGGAATGAAATTTCGGTATTTGGTACGGTCTTCGGTCTTGACCAAACTGTGCACACCCCTAATTTATAATTCTCTTCTTATAGTGGGTTTGGGTACCTCAACCCGAATCCAGGAAAAAAAATCAGATTTATTTAATTTTTATTTTTCAAATATAATTACAATTTAAGACCTGTGCACTATGCATCGGTATTAAAATTGTGCCCTAAATATATATTTTTAAAATTTTCCATGATCCCTGATAATCAAACACAAAGTCTCTTGTATAACGAATAATACATCACAAGATGATCAACCGACAATAAAACCAAAAACAATAATAAAATAAAAAGATATTTGATAGTAATAAGAAAAAAATATGACTAACTAGATTTAATTAGATACAAAATCCTTTTCACTCTTAATCATTTGTGTTGTGGACATCTCACTTATTATTAATTTCTGTGGTACCATTCATCAAAATCATTATATATATATATTAATTAGTATTTGCGATTTTATTACTCGAATAACATAAATGTAATTATTTAACTTATTAGATAAATTATATGAATTTTGCTTCAAACAACATTCGGTTTGTACCTTTATCAAGTGCTTGGAAAGACTTCATTGAATACAATATTGGTTGTTTTTTTTACTGCATCATGCTTGTCTAAAATCAGTAATTTTAGACTTTTACGATTAGTTACTCTATATGCATTGACATATAGTTGACCATGATTGAAAACAAGTCTTTTGAGATACAACCTACATCATTTAGAGATTGTTCCTGACTTTTGTTTATGATCATTGCAAATGACATTGAGATAGGAAAATGTCTCCACTTAAATTTGAATGGTAATCTCGAATCTAATGGTATCGATGCAAGTTGCAGTATTAACACCTTTTTTTCGACATCTGAACCTTGAATGACCTTAACTTCAACGAAGTTCTGAACTTTGAAATAAGATTTAGTTTTAGAGAGATAAGCCAGCGAGAGAGACCAAAATAGTGAACACTGAGGTCTCAGACCTATTTATAGGCGTGGGTAGGTGAAAAGGTGAAGCTTTCTAGAGAAGCTTCTCCACGTGTCGCTCTCCCAATGGAGAGTTTTTCCTGATGTGACGTGCCTTACAGATAGTGTGACCTAATGGAACTTAACCGCTTCATTTGCCATTACATTCATCCGTTTGGAACCTTCATCATGGATAAATGGGGGAATCTGTAAAGACTTAAAATCGTCAAGCCCGGTTCGGTACCAAGGCCCAAGCCCAAGATGACTAACAGGCTGAAATCCAGGCCCAAGCCCAGATGTTCCAAGAGGCCTAGGCCAAATTATTCCGAAAGGCCTTTTGGCCCACAATCCTTCCGACGTTAGCCAACTGATCAAGTCTACTGTTGGCCAAATCCCGGATCCTGCGGAGATCCTTCCGCAAAGATCTCCGTAGCACCTAGCAATGGCTCCTTGAGTCTCTATAAATAGAAGCTAATGCTTTTTCATCAAGAATTTTTTTATTTACCAAAACTCTGCCGAAATTGCTCCACATAGTGCAACCAGCTCTGATCACATTCTGTTATATTGTTATTTCCGCGGATCTCATTCCGGTGTCCATTTCCTGACCCTCGTCGCCGTATTTAACTAAACTAACCGAGCCCCACTCCAGGTGTCTATCACTTTCCTTTCGGGTCATTTACTTCTGACAGGAAAGATTGTTAACAAAAAGTTATTTTATTCTCTATTACTTTGTTTTTTTTCTTCCTTAAAAGCTTAAAGCTGACTTGAGCATCGGAGTGCGTACGACAAATACCACACCGGTAGCCCAGATCCGCTCGGACGTTCCATTGTTATTTTGTAGAATCCCTTATTTCCTGAAATCGATCCCCTATCGTACTGAAGAATCCGTTTTCATCAAGCTGGATCGAATTGTAATGTCTGAACCAATACATATATAATACACTAAACTAATCATTTAAATAACTTTTAAAAATATAATTAAACTTATAAGTTCCTAAAATCTTCTCTCTTATTCTTATTCTTACTATTATTTAAATAATTATATTTATTTAATTAGAAAAAACGAGTGGAGAAGCAAATCATGACTACCAACAAAATTGTGAAGCAGCTGAATATTAAGGTCTATTAAAACAATCAGATTTAGACGAGTACTTTTAAAAATAATAATAAATAAATAAATAAAACAATCTAACTCCGTGCTTGGTGCAGATCAATTCTTTAAAGGTCACTACTGAAATTATAAAAATTCCACTTTTATTTTTATATTAATTTATTGATTTTAAATATTATTGAAAAAAATTATTTTTTAATTTGAAAACAGTATTATTTTTTAAAATAAATTAGTGTAAAAAGTTTACATGAATAATAGAATTTTTTAAAATGAATGTTTGCAAGCAGTGAACTTTGAAATTGATGGAATTAAGTAAATAAAATTATTTGAATGAACACCAAGGAAAACAGAAAAAAGAAATTGTTGGACAGAGGAGAGCGGAGGATATAAACACTTTGTTTTTCAATTTCTTGTTCATCCATTTACAAAGAAGGTGAATTTGCCTATTTAGCTGATAATGTTGGTGCAGTGACATACACCGACTTTACATGTGGTTACATTCATATTTACGTGATACATTCATATTTACGTGATAGTATATTCTTCTACTTCCTCATATTTCTATATTTTTTATATTTTTATATTTTGCAGATTTCTAAACTTCTATAGAATATTTTAGTGTGCATCAAATTTCATCATAAATGAATATTTGAAAAATTGGATTAATGAAAAAAATTTAAATGGGATTTTTTTTTAATGAACTCAATCAAAACTAAAATTCATACATGTGTTAAGCCAAGTAGGAGATCTAATGAAATGGAGCAGTGAAAGAGGAAAGGTTATATAAATTTGATATCTATAGAGATAGTTCAGGCAATTCTTTATGCTTCCTCATTCAATCGTTGAATGAGAATAATGAGGGAATGATTTTATTGGCCACAGAAAACAAAGAGACCCACCTTTGAGGCCTATCGATTATTTAATCCAATGTTTGTGTCGTGGTGTATGCTGAACTAGATGAAGAAAGGGTGCGAAGATACAGGCAACAGGTGTAAATAACTTATGTAAACAGTTAAAACATTGGACTCCAACAAACAATTATTTGCGCAATGAATTTAGTCACTATCTGAGTTAGGTAGATGATTCAATTTTTCAATACGTGCTTGTTGGTAGACCTCCAATCGTAATGCTAATTTGTCCATCTTTTTCTTCACTGCAGCAATCGCTTCATCTAATTCTGTTAGACTGCAATTTTCTATATCAACTTGTTCTTCATCACTCTCTTCCACATCAGATTTGTCTTCAGACTCGTGTTCATCAGACGCTTCATTCACATTTTCCGGGGATTTCTCAATGATCCTAGGTGTCAAGAATTCAATTATCTCAGATGGAGGATCATCCTACAGCAAACATAAACCGTGAGCATAAAACCAAACTAAGAATATGTCAGTTAATATCAATCAATATATATATATAGTTATAAAACTGACCTCAGATAGTATACAATCGATATGAGCTATATCAGAGCACTGCTTGCAATGATAAAACGGATGGTTAAGATCTCCTACTTCCTCGCAAACAATACAATGATAGTCATACCATGAACAGTCTACCAAATTCGATGAATCAAAAGAAAAGGTGAGGTCATGATCACAGTAAGCATGAGATTGATGTTTAACAGCACTCGGGAGAGGAATACATTCCAAATGGACAAATATAAAACAACCCAAGCAGCGGTAAACATGGCAGTTCTCACATCCCGTATTGCAGACAAAACATTTTGTGGATAGGGTGAGAAATACATACAACATACGATGATCTTCATGACACAGTTTTAGTCTCAACCCAGATGTAGTAGCACTACCGCATGAAATGTGAAATCTGACCGGAAACCTACTACACTCTCCACAGCTTAAGTAAAGATCACCCCGCAGAAAATATACTTCACACGCCTGGCAGAGATAACCGTTTTCTGACGACAGTCCAAGCAGAAGAGGATGTTCCAAGTGAAAGGGGCTTCTGATCTGTTTGCCGTATGGAACTTTATGACAGCGAACGCCGATCCGTTGAAGCCTTTATGACAGCAGCTGCAAAGGATGTCATTGAAACGCTGCGGATCAGTTGACAAAAGCATATTGTGATAGAAACGTTGAAGTTTATGGTCATGAAAATCGGTTTCTATCTCCATTTTTCCATCCAGTGGAAGCTCCTGGTCAATCTCAAGGTTAGAAGCACATCGGACATCAAGTTTGAAGTCACAATCTTGGCATTCGTAACCGAAACCCAAAGAGTAATGTCTGCATCCGTTGCATATGAAGCCACCTCTTCTTGCGCCCGTAAATTCAAATATTCTACGATAAGCTTCCAGATGATGGTCAGGATGGAGTGGGTGTTGGATCTCACAGGCAATACTGCGCATTTTTTGTGTAAAGCCCATGTATCTTTAGAAGTCAAACGATTCTTGTACACGTAAGCAGGTCCTGAGATCACTTCATAGCAGGCTCGACAGTATACTGGCCGATCCATGACTATCTTCGTATGTCAAATCAAGTTCTATTTCGGATAAGTACTGCTTAATGTCCATTTTAGTGACATCGGAGAAGGAGTAGATGTGATTGCAAATATGGGGATTGGTGGGTGGATCATGAAGCCAAACTACTCCTAGTTTGATTTTGACCACATATAAGCAAGTTGCAGTTTTTATATTGCTAATTTATTTCCAATTTGAATTTTAAAATTATGATGTTCCTTTTCATTGCCGACTGTTTACCAACTTGCAACTATATATTTGCTCTGTTTTTGCCAACCACTCTACAGAGACATAGCTAGGAATTTTTAGTAGGTAGACTAATTTTGATCTGAGTCAATTTTAATATAATGAAATTTAAAATATTATAATTTTTAAATATAAAAATTCTAAAAATTTTAAATGTTAAATTAATTTAATTTCTAAATCAATTGTATGGTTAGTTTTTGTGTAGAAGTATTGATATTAGTTTTAATTTTTAAATAGTTGTTTGTTAGATATACAATAAAAAAATATATATAAAATATAAAATTTAAAATAGTTGTTAAATATAAAATTAAAAAATATATATGAAAAATATAAATAAATTTTTAAATACTATATAATATATAACTAATTATAAATAAAAAAATTAATAAATTATAAACGAAAAATTAATAAATTAAATTACTATTAGCGTGTGAATCGGAAGTTATTTTTAATACATTTTACCGACCAACAATGCCACCCAATCTACCATTTCATATCCACTTTTATTATCTATCTTACATGGGAATATATGATTGGATAGAAATTTTATAATTATTAATTTATTAATTTTCCAATCCAATCAATTTTTACCATGTTAAATAGGCCGAAAAAGTAGACATAAATGAGTAGGCTCTCAATGACATCGAAAAAATTAATTTTAATATTAAACATTATTCTAAATATTACTTACCATATATATATATTAATGAAAATTAACGTTGAATCTTAATGATAACTATATGTTTAAATAAATTTAATCTTAAATCGAATCAAAACCAAACTAACTAAAATTATTATCGAATAATTCAAAATATTAAATTTTATTATTTTCTTTATTTAAATTTAAAATAAATGTAATTTTATTATATAAAATTATAATATTTATTATATTATAACAAAAATTTATAAGTATGATATATAATTAATTTTATTTTTTTTAATTGCTAGGGTGGGCTCTAGGCCCCACGTAGCTCCGTCCATGCCACTCTATACCAAATTTCATTTAAGGCTATCTCCAATCACACTCCATTTTGGATTTCTATATTAGAGTTTTAAATAGAATCTTTTCAACTTGTCAAAACTCTAAAATTTGTTCAACTCCAACAATAGAACTAGAGTAAAAATATATATTATGGTAATCAAATTAAATAATCACTATAATTGAATATATTATATTAGTATAAATAATATCCATGTGAATCTTAAATTGAAGGATATTTTAAATCTTTTATAATAAAATATTTTTATTACTAAAAAATAAAATAAAATAATTTATAATAATTAGAATTAAAGTTAAAATGTAGTATAATGATTATATTATAATTGGAAAGAGAGTATTTGGAGTTGTCTAAAGTGAATGTCATATCTGGAGTTGTATGATATTGAAGTATATTAAAACTCTAAATACTTGATTGGAATTTGGGAAATAGAAGTTTGGTTGGAAATTCTTTAAACTCTAACATAGCATAGCATATGGAGGCTTCAATGGAGATAGCCTAAGAAATCCTCTAGCATGCGCTAATTTAGTTGTGTGGCATGATCCGTTCACCTCCTGTCTACATTGCACACGCTGAAAGAGGAAAGATTAGTGCTACACCCCTTATTTTTGTGCCTAGCTTAATTGTTTACTCTACGTGGTAATAAATGATTGAATACAAATTCTATAATAATTAATGTATTAATTATTATAATATTTTTTTCTCAAAAAAGTAAGTTAATTTTTAACAAATATGATTAGCATACAATTCCCTACTAAAATAATATATAACAATATTTTTACGTTAAAAAATTAAATAAATATTATTTATCAAAATAAATAATTGATTATAATATACATATATATATATATATTTGTTTTTTAATTTAAAATACACCATCGAGTACATAAGTTCATAAATAATGTTATATAGTTAATGTATGAAATTTGTAGGGTTTTAATTTGATTTTGAATATTTTGAACCATAAATAAATTGACAAATAATAAATTTAGTTTTTATTTTTTTAAATATATAAAATAAAATAATTGATCAAGTGCCGAACTGTGAAATATTTTTATGACATGTGTGTCAAAATATTATTTATTTATTTAATGGATGAGATTATGACATGGTATGGAGTCGTTTAAATGTGTAAAATGTATCCAATAATGCATAATCATATATATATATATTTTAGAAGTGTCTGTGTAACATAGTCTCCCACAATACAACTAGTATAATTGCTTGTGCATCCCAAAAAATTACGTATATTATTATATTAATCTATGTTATGTTTTGATGTAAATAAATAATGCAGGTTTTAATAAAATATATTTTAGTATTTAAAATTAATTCAAAAAAATTAATAATTATAAAATAATAAAGTGTTATCATCAACCACACCTAATTTCTTATCATCCTAGATATTTTAATTATAAAATATGTCAATATATAATACAATTTCATCAAAGTGATAAGTCCAAAATAATAGATGATACAAATAATTGGGGTGACCGCATATATCAAACATCAATCATGAAGTTGAGTTTTAGAGGTATAATCAACACAACATAAGCTCTCATACTGCTTGAGTTGGAATTTTTTATTATTATTTTTTTTATTTCAATCTTGTTTCTTCCTCTTCGATGGTGAGTACGAGAGCAAAGATTTCGTAAAAAAATTATAATTTTATTGGTGAAGAAATTAACTGAGACCGAGAGATAGTTTTTGAGGTTCCTAATACTATAATATTTTAATATGATAAATTCAAGGAATCTGAAAAATTAACGCATTAATACGAGTATGAATCATATTTATTTTACAATTTTTAATCAGGCAAATAACATAGCCAATGTGGTACGGTAACATTTTTCAAATCACAAAATTGGAGATTAGGTGGGATTCACAAACATTTATAACGGTTAAAGATATTATAAAAATAAAATGAAATATGAAATGGATAAATTTTATTAATTTCACATTTTTGCTTTTAAAACAACACCATAAATACTCTTCATCATCACTACCAATTTAATCTCCTCCTGCTTGAGAGTTATGCTGACTTGTAATTAGCAATGGCTAGACACACTGAAGTTGATGGGCACAACGACTTCCAAGCAAAGGATTACCATGATTCTCCACATGGTCTTCCCATCTCCTTTTACAAGGCTGTCATTGTTGAGTTTATAACCACTCTTTTGTTCTTGTACGTTACTGTGTTAACTGTCATTAACTACAAGAGCCAAACTAATCTTAAATTGAACACTGATGCTTGAGGTGGTGTTGGAATTCTTGGTATTGCTTGGGCTTGGGTGGCATGATTTCCATTTTTGTCTACTGCATTGCTGGTATCGGTTTTTTTTTTTTTTTTTTTTTTTTTTTTTTTTTTTTTAAATTTTTTATATTAATGATGAATTTGGTGACTTATGAATTGAAACAAATTGTATAGGTGGACACATCGACCCTGCTATGACATTTGGGTTGTTCTTGGAAAGGAAGGTGTCAATAATCAAAACAATAATGTGGCTCAATGCTTAGGAGCTATATGTGGTAGTGGGCAGAGAAAACACAAAATATGTGTTTTGTATTTTTGCCTCAATAGTTTTTCAGATTTGTACAATCACATACAGAATTTAATTTCAACCCTCCAAACTATGACCAATTACAAGATGCCATTAGTTACCCTAGTACCACTCTATTGACCAATTATAAGACGCCATATGTTACATCAACAATCTCTTTTCTTTTTGACTTTAACATTCTCCCTCAAATTGAACCCAGATGGAATAGCAAGGTTCAATTTGAAACACATATTCCAAAATCTATCTGTTGTGAGTGGTTTAGTCAGAATGTCTGCCAATTGTGATTCTGTAGGAACATATCTAGGTTCAATAACATTGGAATATATTTTCTCTGGAAGAAAGTGAGTATCAATGTCAATGTGTTTGGTTCTTGCATGCAACACGAGATTAGTGGCAAGAGAGCTGGCACTCATATTATCACACCAAACAATTGTGGGAGTCTGTAAAGAAATTTGAAGCTTTTGAAACAGAGATGATAACCACAGTACTTCAGTCACTGCTAAAGATATCGCCCTGTATTCTAACTCTGTACTTGATCTTGCTACCACAGGTTACTTCTTTGAACTCCAACTAATCAAATTAGGGCCTAAGAATATACAAAAACCACTAGTGCTGCATCTGTCATCAAGAGAGCTGGCCCAATCCGCATCTGTATAAACTTCTATCTTCATGTGTTGTATAGGAGTAAAATATAAGCCCATTGTCTGAGTACCTTTGTGACATCTCAAAATTCGTTTACAAATTTGCCAATGATTAACTGTAGGAGCTTGAAGAAACTAGTTAAGCTTGTTAACAACGAAAGAAATGCCTGGCCTTGTATGAGTAAGATACCGTAAAACCCCTACAATGCTTTGATATAAAATCGGATCATCACAGAACTTGCTGTCACTGGCATATAGTTTGGACCCTTTAGCTATAGGTGTGAGAGCTGGCTTGCAATGACTCATTCTACTCTTGTGTAGCAGGTTAATAATGTATTTAGATTGACATAAATACAAGCCAGACTCATCTCGTTTGGCTTCAAAACCAAGAAAATAATCCACCTCTCTTATATCTTTTAATGCAAAAAAAAAAACAAAAAAAAACATTCAGTTGAGTCACAAGCTGTTGAATAGACCTTGGATTGGATCCTATTATGAGTATTTCATCTACATACACCAAAAGGTAGATCATACTCTGATCTTGATTTTATATTAAAAGAGACACATCTGCATTTTTAAAACCCCATGACGTCAGAGTTGACTTTAACTTCTGAAACCAAGCTCGTGGAGCTTGCTTAAGGCCATAAAGCGCCTTATTCAATTTGCAAACATGGTAAGGAGAAGTTGTACTTACAAAACAATTTGGTTGTGTCATGTACACAGATTCTATCAAGTCTCCATCTAGAAAAACATTATTCACATCAACTTGACGAATTTTCCACTCAAAAGTCACCGCAATAGAAAACATCACTCTTATAGTTGATGACTTAACCACGGGACTAAATGTGTCAACATAATTGATTCCTAGTGTTTGGATCCTTTTACAAATAGCCTAGCTTTGAGCCTTTGTATAGATCCATCAGGATTTTTCTTAGTCCGAAAAACCCATTTACAGCCCATTAAATTCATGCTTGCATCATAAGGAACTAATGTCCATGTATTGTTCCTCCGAAGAGCATATAACCTTTCATGTATATCTTTTGCCCACCATGGATCAGAGAAAGCTTCTTTTGCTGTTTAAGGAGGTGTAGGATCAAGATATTCAAGACAGACACTAGAAATATATGATATAGGTGAAACTGGATTGGTTATGTTGTATGTCTTGTAGGGAACGTGTTTTAATATTAGGTGAAAAGGAACTAGTATCCTATGATTTTGATACTAGTGTAGAATATTGAGGATTGAATATTGGAGAGGTGATTTGTACAAGTGAGGAAATAGTCTCAGATTTAGTGGCTAAAGATTCTGAAGATTGTGAAAAAGGTTTGTTTAAAAAGAAAGAACGGGTTTGTTGAAGTTGGTTTAGTCTATGAGTGTTAAAGTTTGAGGCTAAGATGATTGGTATTAGACTTGTGATTTGACTGGTAGTTTGAGTTGGTTCGGTAGAAGGAAAAAGTGTGTGATATGGAAAGTCAACTTCATTAAAGAGAACATATCGTGATATATAGATTCTGCCGAATGGATGCAAGAAGTTATATCCTTTATGCAAAGGACTATAGCTAATGAATAAGCATTTAGATGTATGGTATGAGATTGTCACCTTTTGAAAGTCTCTGAGAAAAGGGAAGCAAGCACATCTTAACACTTTGAGTGAATGATAATCAGGTCTTTGATTATAGAGAGCTTCAAAAGGTGATTTATTATGCATGATTACAGTAGGCAGAAAGTTTATGGTATGGACTGCAGTACTGAAAGCGTCATACCAAAAAGTTAAAAGCATGTGAGCATGTGCCAGCAATGTAAGTCCCATCTTAACCACAAAACGATATTTTCTCTCGGCTAATCCATTTTGAGAATGAGTATAGGGGCATGAATATCGAATCTGTATACATTGACTCTTATCAAGATTTACAATAGCTTTGTATTCTCCTCCCATATATGCTTAAATGACTTTAATTTGTACATCAAGTTTTCTTTCAATGTAAACTTGAAATTCTTCAAATTTAACAATAGCCTCAGACTTTAACTTCATACCATAAATCCATGTGTATCTCGTAAAAGAATCCGTGAATGCAATATAGTATCTATAATCCTCAACAGATGGAAGCTGTGATGGCTCCCAAACATCATTGTGAATAATTTCAAGTGGTTACTTTGTATAGTTGATTGTTTTGTCAAATGGTAACCAATGATGCTTCCAAGAAAACATGATTCACAAAAATCAAGAGATGCTATTTGAAAAGGAATTTGCAATTGCATCAATACTGTTTTAAGAACATTTGACCCTGGATGCCAAGCTTGGCACGCCAAGTATTAGAATCACATTTTTCAACTATAATAGTACTTTTATTGTCTTTATTACAAGCAACATATGACATCTTTTTTCTCATAGTAGAGCTTCTATTTCTCTTCCAGATGTTGTAAGGAAGTAGTAGTCTGTACAATCCCCCTTTAAGTTCTCATTGAAGTATCACTTTCTTTCTGTTCAAGTCCTTGAACAAACAATAACCAGCAAAAAATTTCACATAAGCATTATTATCTTGGTTAAACCGAGATATGCTTAATAAGTTTTTGGTAATTTGTGGAACATGAAGTACTTTCTTGAGAATCAAATCATGAGCAGAATATTTAAATGATTTTTCACCAATATTTGCTATATTGAGATGTTGACCATTACCCACAACTAAAGAATCTATACCTGTATAAGGTGTAGAGAAGGTAAGATTCTCAAGTTCGGATTTGATGTGATTGGTGTCCTCACTGTCAGCATACTAAGCAGGATCTGCTACTATTTGAGCTGTTGCAATGTAGGTAGAGTTGTGTATGTAGTTAGTTTGGTTGTAGTATTCTTTTGTGTAATGAAGTGAACTGCTCTGTTGAAAAGAGCTTGAAATTGTTCACTTGATAAAGGTCATTCACAGAGGTGTTATATGACTCCATCATCTGTTGTGATCAAAGGATAGCCACATGACCTTGCATAGGCCTATACATCATTGTGAACTCCACCAGGTCTATAATTGAAAAGACCTCCATCACTTGTACTAGGAAGTTCGAAGGAGTAATCGAAATATTTGTAGCATTGCCAAGCTCCATGACCTGGTTTGGTGCAAATTTGACAGAATAGCTTTTGTCCTCTTCCATATGATCTTCCTCTGCCTCTAGACCTGTTACTATAACCACGTGCACTTCCTACTAGTGGTCTTGAGCCAAACTAGATTTTAGTTTGTTAAGCAGATCCAATTAGCCCTGCCTTTGATATACTATTCAACTCTTCCAATTCTTGTTCTTGCATCATGGGGAAAAAATGAGCATTTTAAAGTGACGTTTCCTAATTGTGAGGAGATTAGAACAACAACTGAATCAAACTCCTAGCCAACTCCACTTAATAAGCTCATCACCCGATCCTTTTCATTAATGTTATCTCTTGCAGCTAACAACTCATCTCTCAAACTTTTGATTTCATTACAAATTCACCAATAGTTTCTGATTTTTTTTTTGATGGTTTGTAGCCTCTTCCTCAATCGCATAACATTAGCCATAAACTGTTGATTAAATTGACTTTCTAGTCTCGACCATATCTCATATGATGTTTTACACTAAGTAATTTGCCCAATCAAGATATCACTTATACATGAAATTAACCAGCTCATCAAAAGTTTATTAGTTTTCTTCCACATCAAATAATCTTCATTTTTCTTTAGCGTGGTTTTAGTAATACCTTGATTATTGACTGTCTCCACTTTTATATACTCAGATGGTAGATCATTTGGTTTACAAATATATTCCTCTAAATCTAAAGTCTAGATTGTAGGGAGAATCTGTGTCTTCCAGTAGATGTAATTGCTTACATCTAATTTGATCTGTTGTATATTCAACACCTTCGCCGAATTTTGCAAGCCAGTACAGAAAGAAGGCATAGAAGTTGTTGATCCTTGATTCATCTGTAGCTATGGATTACTGGTTGCGCTTGATGTCAATGGTTCATTTTCTGTCATGGTCGTGAGACGAGCGGCTCTAATACCATGAACAAAAACATAGAAAATAGAAAGTTGAAAATCGAAGAACAAAGAAAACACAAAAGATGTGTTTTGTATCTTTGCCTCAATAGTTTTTCAGATCTGTACTATCACATTTATATATCACATACAGGATTTAATCTCAACCCTCCAAACTATGATCAATTACAAGATGCCATTAGTTATCTTAGTACCACTCTATTGACCAATTACAAGATGCCACAACAATCTCTTTTCTTTTTGACTTTAACACAGCGAAGGCACTCCAAAAGGCTTATTATGTAAAATATGGTGGTGGAGGTGGAGCGAATTCACTTCTTGATGGTTACAGCACTGGAACTGGATTAGCTTCTAAAACTACCGGTAAATTTGTTCTTTGTCTACACTGTTTTCTCTTCTATTGATCGTAAGAGAAATTTTACGAACTCTCATGTACATCTGCATCTCTATTCTTTAACTATATTTCCATTTTATTGTTTTTAGTCACTTAATATGGTGTTGATTTTTGAATGAAAAGGTATTGAAATCACTTCTGATTGGGTTTGCTATATTCATGGTTCACTTAGCTACAATTCCAATCACCGGAACGGGTGTCAACCCTGCTAGAAACTGGTATCAACCCTGCTAGAAGCTTGGAAGCTGCTATCATTTTCAATGACGACAAGTCCTGGAATGATTATATATATATATTCACATACAATGGTCATATGAAGGTCATATATCTCATTTGGCTATTATTAACTCATAGTAAATTTTTTTTTTGAAAAAAAATAAACTCTAAATAAAATATGTATAATTTAAAACATTTTAAAGTTAAATCTATTCAAATATGATAGAAAAAGTCTACAATGGTAGCTTGTTTAAAAAATTCTAATTTCTTACTAACAATATAGCGCTTGAATTAATGAAAATTTAGGTTCAAACTTTTAATAAAAAGTAGTCAATTTTCTTCCTTTAAAGGCAATAACAATCCAATGCGGAAAGCTCATGCAGAGTCTTTTTTGCCAGATGAGAGAACCCTAAAAGATTAGGGTTGCGGATAATCTAAGTTTAATGTTTCTACTTATTTTCATTAATTATTTATAATTATGAAGCCTTTCAAATTCAATTGTTGCTAATGCAATCTTTTCCTTCATCATTTTTAGTTATTAAATATTAAAAAAATTCTTTTATTTGTTGAAGTTAATTACAATAGTTATTTTAATTTTTTATATCATTTTATTTTAAAAAAATGATGTATTATATTTCAGTAGGCCATTATAGAGAATGAGTTTTATACTGAGTGTTCTATTCAAATTACGGTAGTTGCTGTTATAGGCAAATTGATGTTAAAGGGGATTAAGATAACATTGAAAAAATCGGTTCCGAAAGAAATTCAGCTATTATAGTGAATTGTTGTGATAAAAAATTGACAGTTATGGAGGGGTTTGACTATATACACTATCTTCATCTTTACATGATGAAATTTTTTTATTTCAACTTTTTTTAATAATGTATATTTGTTTTGGAATGGTTGCGGTGGATTTTCTTGGTTGGACCCTTCATTGGAGCTGCAATTGTTGCCTTCTATCACTGCTACATTCTTAGATCTTCTGCAGGCAAAGCTCTTAGATCCTTCAGGAGCTCCTCGGGCATATAATTATTTAATTAATGAATCATTATATGTCATATAATTATTTACAAAATAATCAGAAATGCGAGGCTCTTCTTCATAACTTACATTTTCCTCTAGCAAGTGATTAGTAGAGAAGCACCTGAGTCTATTTTATCTTTCAAAGATGAAAGCGATTCTAAGAAGAAGGTTGGACCATAACTATAACTCATAATCTAGATCACAAATTACTATAGAAAAATAATTTTTAAAAAAAAAAAAAAATTCTTTAAGAACATTACTGAAATCATATATACAATACTAAAATTAAGATTTAATTATATACACTTACATGAAAAATGCAAATCTTAATCATATATATGTTGATGAAAACTCGAAAGAATAGGTACTTTGTATTTAAAATCTATGCATGTATCATCCTCAATCAAAACTCATATTATTGATCAATATATATACATATATGTAATAAATATAATACTAAGTACAGCGAAAGCTATAAATTAAATTTTGAATTATTCTTTGTTTTTATGGTAAATTTAAAGATTAAATTTAAATTCAAAATTTACTCTTAGCTAAAAAGATATAGAAAAAACAATCAGCAGAACATATCTCTACTTGAATGGCAGTAAATGAACCTAATATGTTGCCCCTACATCTGAAAATGCTTGTGTTGGGATCTATTTAAACCTGATACTTCAAAAGATAACCTTCTAGTTCTGTTACCTCATCAGCTGCGTAAAATCTCCAATTATATTCATTCACTAACCTTAATATTCTTACACATCATAAATTCTCAGGCCGCTCAAAACATTCTCAAGCTTTCCAATATTCTGCGCTCAGGTGATATTCTACTTCCTTGTACCTGCCATACGTAAAATTTGTGTTAGGACATTAACCAATGTCCTGAGACCCTATCAAAGTATCAAGATGAATATATTATCGACATTCATTCACTGAAAGTATTCAAAGTGAGAATACTGTGAAGAAAAGTGGGGGCACCTATGCAATGCAGTTTTTAGTACTAAAGTTATTTACTTTATCGATGGCCTCACATTTGATTTTGTTTTTAGTGGAAAAATCCTTGCCTTGCTTGAGTATATAGATATAAGTGAGATATATGTTTATATGCAGGATATTTGGGTTTTTCCACCCATTTTATAAAAATAATTCAGAAATCTACCCACTTTTAAAAATAATTCGAAACAGCACTCATTTTCATGTGAAAAATGATTTTGGGTAAAGGTTGGGTGGTTTTACTCTATTTCTACATTATTTTTATTAATTGCATTAAATATTTACTTTTATACTATCATTATTAATCAAATATTAAATTATATTATTTATAGTAAAAATTAAAATAAAAATAAAATTATTTTAAATTAAATAATACATTTTAATTTATTATCTTTAATAAAAAAATTAAAATAAATAAAAATTTGTTTCATTTTATTTTTTTAAATTAAATAATATATGAAATAAATTCATATTTATTCTAAATTTTAATTAAAATTAAAAATTAAAATCTATTACTTAATGAAAAAATTAAAATAAAAATAAAATTATATTTTTAATATAAATGTAAAATAAATGGATGGAAAAACCAAAATACCCTTTGTATGTATATGTACATTTATGACTGTGATTTTCCATAAAAATAATAAAATTTATATTTTATATTGCAAAGCAAATACTAAATATTAGAATTTTAATGAAAATAATAATTTAAACAGTAATTAAATGTTACTTGGATTATTACAATTTATATATGTATATGTGGCTATGGACTTTAATCCAAATAAGTGAATTTTTGTGAACATTAATAAATAAATATTCATATCTTTATATATATATATATATATATATATAAAAAAATATCATAAATTACTTATTTTAATTAATAAAATAAAAAATTTATATTTGATAATTGATTTTTAAAAAAAAAAATTGATTGATTGATAATCTAATCACTTATTTTAAGTTAAATATAAAAAAAAGAAAACAAATCAAGGTAATATATCATAAATAATTATTAATAAAAAAATTATGTTGAATAAATCATTTTTATTATATTTATTATATATTTTTACTTTTCAATTTTAATTTGTAAAGATATTGTGAATATCAAATAATTATTACTAAAAGAATACGATAAAAATATTGTACGGATAAAATAGTCAAATATAAAAAATGACTATAAAATGACTTATTTAAATTAAATAATATATTAAAAAATAGATAGATGGAAATTTATATAAAAATAAATTTTTACATTTAACATTTAATTGAAGTACTATTAAATTTTAAGGAAGAAAAAAAAAAAAAGAGACCTCTAGCTTAGCTCCAAATCTATTCTCTTGTGTTCATTGTTTTAATTTTACTTTCTGAGTATAAACTGGTCCTCCTTCCTACCTTCATCATTTTGCTTCCACTATCTTACAATTATTAATACTTTATCCACTTGTGTTCCACACTATTCAACATTTCTATTCCCTTCTTTACACTATTCAAATCCAATAATATTTGTAATTTATATATATTTTAATTTAATTTAAAATCATTATAGAAATCGTAAATTGGGGTGGTGATATAAACATTAGGGACTCTCTTAATTTAATGTTTGGGTCGTGGCAATGTATACTGGACTCGTTGAAGAAAGGATGTGAAGATAGAGGCAACAGGTGTAAGTAACTTATGTAACAGTTGAACATTGGATTCCCACAAACAATTAGATCAAACCATGATAATTTGTCCAAATGAATTTGTGAATTAACTAGCAAGATCTATAAACAAACATGCAACATAAAGCCAAAACAAACGTAAAGAAATTTACGTGGTTCACCACAAAAGTGACTAATCCACGGAGACCTCCGACCAAAGAGAGAGTAGCCTGGTTGCACTATGAATCAGAGAGTAATGTACAAGTTACAATAGACTCAAATCATCCCAACAAAATCGCAAAGAGCAGCCGTCAAAAAATTTCTCTCTCTTCAATCTAAACCACAAGAAAATAGAGCATTTATACTGAGGGTTTATTAATCTGATGGACAGGCGCGGATCCAAGGAGCGGGTCGGGTAGTAGAGGTGGACCAACACATATAAACAAGACCAGGCCCAGACAAAAGGTTCCAAAACCCACCAGCCAACAACAATAAGGGCCAAGTACAAATATATAAAGAACAACAGAATGATATATTACATGTTATACAACAGACTTCCCTTAATATATCAAGCTAATTGTTCATTTAGTCTTCTCATCACATTCAATCCCGGTGCCATCCAAGGTCTTTCTCTCTTTTAATCATCATTGGTCTCAGGTTCTTCATGATCAGATCTGGTTGAGGTGCAAGAAAATTCTGCAAAATAGAAGCTTCTTTGCTGGAACAACTTTCATCCCCATGTCTGCAGGATTTTGATCTGTAGATATCTTCTCAACCTGCAAGATACCATTCAAAATATTAAGACGTATAAAGTGATATTTAATACCTATATGTTTGGTTCTGTCGTAATAGATAGGGTTCCTGCTAATGTGATAGGCACCCTGACTATCAATGTATACAGTTGCTTTTCTGTCAAGTAACTTGATTTCCTTAAGCAATCCCTGTATCCAGAGTGCTTCATTTAGGCCCTCAGTTAAAGCTATGTATTCAGCCTCAGTAGTCGAAAGAGCTACTTCAAACTGAAGTTTAGATTTTCAGGATACACAGTTACCACATACAGTGAAGACATATGCAGAGATAGACCGTCTGAATTCACAGTCTTTTGCAAAATCAGAATCAGTATACCCATCTATACAAACATGATCGGTAAATTTTCCATATTCCAGTCCGTAATCCAGTGTTCCTTTTATGTATCTCAGAACCCCTTTTATTGCATTCCAGTGCTCCTGTCTGGGCTTCATCATAAAGCAACTTAATACGCTTATAGAGTAAGTTAGATCAGGGCGAGAACAAACCATGGCATACATTAGAGACCCAATAGCCTCAGCATATGGATCATCATAAAGAATCTGATCATCATCAGGAATTTTCCTGTCAAGTTTATGGCTAGCAGACAATGGCAAACAATTAGATTTACAATCTGTCATATCAAAATTTTTCAGCATTTTAACCAGATAGTTCCTCTGATCAACATGAAGAACACATTTATTTTGGTTCCTGGATATATTCATCCCAAGAACCTTGGAGGCTTCCACCAAGTCTTTCATTTCGAATTCCCTGCTTAGACTTGATTTCACATTATCCAACAGCTTCATAATAGGACTTATTAACAGAATATCATCAACATAAAGCAACATAAACACAGGATATTCATTAACAGATTTGAAATATAAGCAAGCATCATACATGCTTCTTTTGAAGCCCAATTTAATTGCATATTTGTGAAACCTTTCATTCCACTACCTTGGGGATTGTTTCAAACCATATAGTGATCTCTTCAAGAGATACACTTTACCACCATCAACACAGAAACCCTCAGGTTGATCCATATATATCTCCCTGTCGAAAAAACCATGTAAAAATGCAGTTTTGACATCCATCTGCTCTAGTTCCCAATTGAAATGAGCAGTGAGTGCTAGCATGATTCTAATGGTGATGTACCTTACAACTAGATTAAAGCATAGATAACTAGATTAGTGTCCACATAATCATTGAACCTGGAGGGTAATCTAGTTAATCTCCTTTCTCTATCTCTAGCAAGGATATAGCCATCTAGATCAGGTTCATGATAAATCTCATCCAAAATAGGTCAAGAAGGGTTATCAACCATTTCAGAATCATTAACAGTGTTTTCTACAAGTGCAGGACCATCCAGATCATTTCCATGTTCATTATTGGGAATATTTACAGGGTCTGTTTGAGTTTCAGTCACTTGATTTTGATCCAGACCAACAGGAATATTGCTATCAGAATCTTGAATATCAAAATCATGCATTTTAAGATGCTGATATGAACTAAATCCTTCTTGCTTGGAGACCAAGTTTCCAGGAAATTCAGATTCTGAAAATACAGCATCTCTAGAGACTAGAAACTTATAGACAGAGCCAACTTTATAAGCTATTCTGATACCTTTAGTGCCAGATTGATAGCCCATAAAGATCCCAATAATAGACCTCAGATCTAGCTTATCAAGTTTTTGATGAACAAACACTTTGCAACCAAAAACTCTAAGATGATCTAGACTAGGAGGTTTGCAATACCAAAGTTCACAAGGAGTTTTGAATCCTATGGCAGAAGATGGACACCTATTTTTTAGATAAGTGGCATAACTAAGAGCTTCACCCCAGAAGATTTTAGGAAGATTGGCTTGGAAAAGCATGCTCCTAATTTTCTCTAACAAAGTACGGTTAAGCCTCTCAGCTACTCCGTTTTGTTGTGGGGTATATCTAACGGTATGATGTCTAGAAATCCCATTCTCATTGCAAAATCTATCAAACTGTTCATTGCAAAATTCCAGACCATTATCAGTTCGCAAACATTTTATTTTCTTTCCCTTTTCATTTTCAATCAAGGTTTTCCAGATTTTAAAATTTTCAAATACCTCAGTTTTTGATTTTAGTAAAAAGGTCCAAGAAAATCTGGAGAAGTCATCAGTTATGGATAAAAAATAAATGCCATTACCAAAAGTTTTGGTCTTGGAGGGACCCCATAAATCTGAATGTAAATATTCTAAAACAGTTTTTGCTTTAAAATTTGATTTTTCAAAAGAGAGTCTGGTCTGTTTTGCTAGAACACATTTGTCACACAAAGGAACTTCACTAGGAATATCTCTATCTATCAGCCCTTATTTCTGAAGTTCTCTTAACCCATTGTTTCCTATATGGCCAAGTCTTCTATGCCAAAGAATGGTTTTATCTAGGTTTTTACTAGGTTCAGTTTTGGTGGCTAAGGCTTCTAAGGTTTCTCCTTCTAAAATGTATAGGTTGCCTATCAAGTTGCCTCTCATAATAACCTCTCCAGTGTTAGCCCTAGTGACAGCTACAGAGTTTCCCTTAAAGACACACTCCAGGCCAGCTTCTCCTAAGCTACTAACAGAGAGCAAATTTCTCCTAAGACCAGGTACCCACTTAACACCACTAATGGAGGTTATATTACCATTATACTGCTTAATGGCTACCGAACCTAACCCTTCAATGCTACACCTATGGTTTGACCCCATTAACACAAAACCTTCCCTATTGACCTTAAGGTTAGCAAACCAACCCTTATTAGGAGACATGTGGTGAGTACAGCCTGAATCAATCACCCAAGTATTCAGTTCATGTTCGACAGAATTCACATGATGCAATTCAAACACAGCAGGTAGACCTTCACAGAAATGATCAACAACAAAAGTATTAGAAGATGCAGCAGATTTAATAATGGCATTTGCCTCATCTTTCTTCTTTTGAAAACAGTCTTTAACAAGATGATTATTCTTATTGCAATAATATCACTTCCTATCAGACTTTTGACCTAGTTTAGCCTTCCCATTACCCTTCTGCTTGTTGCTATTATTCCTATTCCGGTTATTCTTTTGAGGTTTCTTACCCTTCCCCTTAGCCTTGTTGTTATTATTATCAGGTTTAACAGACAGACCTTCATTTTCTTTCTTAATAACATCCTCCCCTACAGACATAAAATGCAATGCATCCATTATATCCTTAATTGTGAGGTCCTGTTTATTAAAGGAGATAAATTCCCTCACCACACTGTGGGTATCCGGTAAAGCATGCAGTAGAACCATGGCTAAGTACTCATCACTGAGCCTTTCAGCCTCTTTGGTTCTACTGTTAAGGTCTTGAACAAGTCTCTTGAACACTGCAAGATTCTCATTCACCAATTTATTCTGTGCAAACCTAAAACTGAACAATTTATGCAGGCTAATTATTCTATTAGGGATGTCAGACTCAAGATAACTAGCTTCTAAAGCCTTTCACAAAGCATCAGCAGTTTTAACATGAGCAACATTGGTAAGAACATCATCAGACAAGTGCAGAAGAATAGTATGATATGCACGCTTAGCAATTCTAAACTTTTCAGCATCTGTAATACCAGCAGGATAGTCAGAATCTACAACCCCCTCAATTCCATGATGAACTAAAACTAATAACATTTTCTTTTGCCATAATACGAAATCTTGAGAGCCATCAAAAATCTCTATATTAATAGAGTTTGCATTAGATTTTGTAGACATTTCATTATGAAAGAGTTTCAGAATTCTAAAAAATTTTCAGAAAAGGTTTGAGGACTGAGACTAAGATATCAACTAAAAACACAGCCAAAAGGTGCAGGAATAGACAGCAGATGAAAGGTAATTATTAACAAGTATAAGAACAATCACAGACTATTAAAAGTAAACAATCAAAGCAAATGCAAAGAGATTTTGAATCTGCCAAAGCAATCAAGAACAATCACAAACTTCTACACAACACAAGACAATGGGCCTCAAACAAGCTGTGTTTCATACCAGCGGACGTTCGGGACTTTTAACAAGAACAAAGCTTGTATCCCTTCAGCCACGTTCAAACAAGCTAGTCTATTCCGTACTGGCAGGCGGTTTGGGACTTTTAACAAGAACAAAGCTTGTATCCCTCAGCCAAGGTCCAAAGTCATCACAAAGATTCACAAAGAAATTTAAAAAACAACAATTATCAATGCAATAGATAGAAATAAAATGAGGAAAGGGTTTAGAAATGCTCAAACTTCCTAAGCTGCTCCGCAACAGAATCCTGAAAATTTTCAGGTTCTGCTTTCCTCCACAATTCCGATTTCTCTTGGAATTGCCTTCAGCTGCAATTATTCTAGCTCTTCCGCCAGTAGTCTGAGAATTTTTACTTAGATCTACTCTTCAGTTCCAGTGATTGGGCTTCTAGGTACCTGTCATCTCCACAAAGGTTTGTTAGAAACAAATAATGACAGAGTAATGCAAGAAATAGTCCTAGACGCCTACTGCCTCTGCAAGGGTTTCAAGGTGCTCACAAAGAACCTTCAAGATTCTCTCAGATCTATCAAGATCTGAGCTAACCTCTACTGATTCGACACACAAAGACGAATCACAACAGTTTAGCCTTAGATCTACACAAATCCAAGCATAACCACAAAGAAATCACAAAGATTTTTACCTGGAACACGAAGAGCGGTCAAGTAGTGTAAGTCACACAGAGAACAAACAATCGACAGGTACGAGTCAACTCACAAAAACATGCTCTAATACCAATTTGTGAATTAACTAGCAAGATCTATAAGCAAACATGCAACATAAAGCCAAAACAAACACAAAAAAACTTACGTGGTTCCCCATAAAAGTGGCTAATCCACGGAGACCTCAGACCAAAAAGAGAGTAGCCTGGTTGCACTATGAATCAGAGAGTTATGTACAAGTTACAATAGACTCAAATCATCACAACAAAATCACAAAGATTAACTTACAGACTAAGAACAACAAACCCTAGCAGAAGCGGACGAGAGAGAAGAACAGCAGCCGTCAAAATTTCTCTCTCTTCAATCTAAACCACAAGAAAGGAGAGCATTTATACTGAGGGTTTATTAATCCGATAGACACGCGCGGATCCAAGGAGCGGGTCGGGTAGTAGAGGTGGACCAACACATGTACACAAGACCAGGCCCAGACAAAAGGTTCCAAAACCCACCAGCCAACAACAATAAGGGCCAAGTACAAATATACAAAGAACAGCAGAATGATATATTACATGATATACAACAGAATTTAATTCCTAGCTAGTGATTCAATTTTTTGAAACGTGCTTGTTGGTAGACCTCCAGTTGTAATGCCAGTTTGTCCATCTTTTTCTTTACTCAGCAATTGCTTCATCTAATTCTACTAGACTGCAATTTTCTAAGTCAACTTGTTCTTCTTTGCTCTCTTCCTCATCAGATTTGTGTTCACACTCAGCTCCATGAGACTCTTCATTTACATTTTCCGGGGATTTCTCAATGAGCCTAGGCGTCAAGAATTCAATTATCTCGGATGGAGGATCAGCCTACAGCAAACATAAACCGTGAGCATAAACCGAACTAAGAACATGTTAGTTAATATTGCATCAATTTATATATAGTTATAAGACTGACCTCAGATAGTATACAATCGACATGAGCTATATCAGAGCACTGCTTGCAATGATAAAACGGATGGTTAAGATCTCCGACTTTCTCGCAAACACTACCATGATACTCATACCATGAATAGTCCACCAGACTTGTTGAATCAAAAGAAAAGTTGAGGTCATGATCACAGTAAGAATGAGATTGATGTTTAACAGCACTCGGGAGAGGAATACATTCCAAATGGACAAACAAATCACAACCCAAGCAGGTGTACACTTTCGGGACAGGGAGAGAAATACATACAACATACGATGATCTTCATGACACAGTTTTAGTCTCAACCCAGATGTAGTAACACTACCACACGAAACGTGAAATCTAGCAGGATTGATACTACATCCACATTTTAAGTAAAAAATAAGCTCCACACGCCCCACACGCGATACGGCAGCGACAACTGAGTTCTGAAGCCAGTTCAAGATGAAGAGGATGTTCCGAGTGAAAGGCGCTTCTTATACTTTTCTCGTATGGAACTTTATGAATACACGACTCGTGAATCAATAGTTTACAGAGCATACAAGCAAAACCCAATCCGTTGAAGCCCTTAAGACAGCAGCTGCAAAGTATGTTTTTAAAACACAAAGGATCAGTTGACAAAAGCATAGTGTAAGAGAAACGTTCGAGTTTATGGTAATGAAAATCGGCTTTTATCTCGATTTTTCCTTCCGGCTGCTGAATCTCAAAGTTAGAAGCACATCGGGCATCAAGTTTGAAGTCACACTCTTCACATTCGTAACCGAAACCCAAAGAGTAATGTCTGCATCCGTTGCATAAGAAGCCACCACTTCTTGCGCCTATGAATTCAAATATTCTACTATAAGCTTCCAAAGGATGGTCAGGATGGAGTGGGTGTCGGATCCGACAAGGTATTTCGCCGCATGTTTTGTGTAAAGCCCATGAATCTTTAGAAGTCAAAGGATTGTTGTACACGCAAGCAGGCCCTGAGATCACTTCATAGCAAGCTTGACAGTAGACTGGCCGATCAGTTCCCTCGTGCCAATCTTGGTAGGTCAATCCACATGTTATTTTGGTGAGGTACTGTTTAATCTCCAATTTTAGTGAGACTGACGGAGTAGATTGATTCTGACCCAGATAAGCAAGTTACAGTTTTTATATCTCTAATATATTCGAATAGAGAAAGTTGGATTTTAATATTGTGATGTTGCATTTTCATAGTCGACCGTTGTATATATTTGCTTTAATTTTCCCAACGGCTTTATAGTTAATGCCCATTTAAGAAATCCTGTCGCATGTGCTAATCTAGTTGAGTGCGGGGTCTGTTAACCTAGATGTTACAGTTGACGGTGTTCATAAATTATCACAATCTGTCAGCCGATGAATTTTTTAATATTTGGGTTTTGTTTATAAGTTGTTTTTATTTTTAGTGTTCAAATTTAGTAAATACGTATAAAAGTTTTGAATTAAAAATTTTAGTTGGAGTAAAATTATTGATTTATAAATTGTAAATAAATTTAAGAATTTGAAAAAGGATTTATAGATAGCACTCAAACTCGAATTAATTATATTTATATTTTTAATATAAATTTAATAATTTTATTTTTGGAATTTATTTTATTATCTGGCCTAAAAAAAGTTTATTTTATATGAGATTTTTTTTTAAATTATAAAATTCAATTAAAAAAAATTAAAAATACTTCTTTATCACATAGTATAATTTAAGCATTTTTCTGAAGTACAAAATTAAATTAAATTTAAAAAATAGTTTTATATTTTTTAGTAACAAACTTGTAGATTTAAATGAAAATTTTAGAGATCTTTTTTCAAATAAAAAGAAATACTCTTATTTTATTTAGCAGTTTAATATTTTAGGTCCGGAATATATCCTCCTCTCTTAAATAAACTCAATGACTATGTTTAGTAAGGGACTTTTTGATCGAGTTTTGTGTTTTGACTCAGTTAAAACTCTAAAAATATTTAAAATTTGTGTTTGGTGGTCAACTTATAATTTTATTATTAAAGTTTTTTAAAGAGTTTGTAAATCGTTAATATGAGCAATTAGAGTTTCAATTAAAGAGTTAAAAATTATTTTTCCAAAAATATCCTTATCCAACAATCTCTTTATCAATTTTTTTGTAATAATTATTTCTCGACTTATTATTTTAATTTTGGTTTTAATAAATTAAATATTTTTTTATAAAGACATTGAAAAAATGGTTTTTATAAATATATTATTCACTTTTTTTTTACTTATTGAAAAATAAATAATTAATTATTCTAAAATCATATTTGAAATTGAAAATTAATTGTTTTTATATGTCCTTTCACGTCATTTAAACTTTATTAGATAATTAAAACGCTAGTTTATCAAATAGTATTTATTAAAAACACTAGTTAAAACTAAATGCTAAACGCTATAAAAAAGCGGTGATGTGGCCAAACACAACCTATATCTTTTTAATTGTGTGATATAAATTTTTCGATTAATATTTAAAATAAAGTACCGATTTTAAATAAGTTTAAAAAAAAAAAAAAAGAATATTGTTTCATGTAATTTTAAAAATAGAATTTAATGTTTAAATTAAACATTATAATATCTTCCAATTTTATTAAAGAGATTCAACCGAAATAGATTTTAAACTATAATTTAAAAGCATCTTTTATAAGTTTCTTGTTAGGATTGTAACAAGAATTCGAGATATTCCGGTGTCCATAATTGGTTTGTAATTTGGAAAAGACTCGAAAACTGTTTTGGAAGTGTCATATTTGTGTAGGAATGATATTTCCAAAAGTAGGATTCTAACTAGGAAATAGATCCTTAAGAATTCTAAATAGGAAAATGTTTTCTTAATGGTTTAGGATTACTTTGTGATTAAATAACCTAATGCTATAAATATGGTGCGGGTATCTATTATCAGATATCCTGAGAGAATAATGTAGATCTAGTTGGTTAGGTTTGGGAGGGGCCCGATTGGGGTCTGGGAACCATAGAGACCATGAAGATCTTGAGTTCTAGGATCGAGTCTTGTTATCATGTGAGAGCCATATTGGGAGAGCTTGTATGAGACTGTAACCAGTGTAATTGGATTGGAGAGTGAGAGAGGGGCATTCAGGTTGTAATTGTTGCTTTATTGTTACATAGTGAATTAGTCTCTCGTCGTCCTGACGGCCGTGGTTTTTCCCGTTTTGGGTTTCCACATAAAAATCTAATTTCTTATTTTCTATCTCTATTTCTTGCCTTGTGTATGTTGTTTTACTTTTTGGTTACCAATACTCATCGCCGCTGCAATGGATCACCGATTTGTTCAATAAGTGAATTAGTCTCTCTATTTTCCTGACGGCCGTGGTTTTTCCCGTTTTGGGTTTGATGATTTGATGATTATTTTCTACGAATTGATTTGGGGATTTGTTTATAATGGTTTGGGTTTTGAAACCCTTTATTCAATTTCACGATTTGGGCATATTGGGTTTAAATCGATTTTTAATTACTTTTTGGGTATAAACCCTAATTCGTTCAATTTGGGAATTTATGAATTATTCTTGATTTGGTAAAAACCAAATTAGGGATCGTCAACCGGAGTAATTTCGGTGGTATTTTGGATTAGCGAATAAGGTTAGTAGCCATGTTTATGCCCTCACGTTTGTATGTTTTTGTTTGATTTCTTGTATGAAAATTTGATTAAATTTATATAAGACGAATTCTGATTTGGAATAGCTTATCTTGCTGCATTTGATAAACTGCTTGGGAATATTGCTACCCTATTATTTGATCATGATCGGATATATGAAATTATGTTCATATTCGTTGCTATCTGTCTGTTATTTGGAAACTGAATTTTTTAATCTGCTAAAGTCCTGTCCTAAGGTTAATACGATAAGACCAGCATGTTGTTAGGGAAAACTAGATGCATACATCGATGCACGAAAGCGTATATGGCCTTAATTACCAACCATTTTCTGGATGCGACGGCATCATTTTTGGAGCTTGGCTCATTTCTGGATGCGACGGCATCATCTCTATTTGTTATTGGTATGTTCCGTTATTTGTCTTTCGCATGTGACATCCGGTCTCTGCGTTCCCTTTCCGTCGGGGCGGGGGTTCGGGTGTTACATTTATTGGTATCAGAGCACCGGTTCTCGGTTGCTTCTTGTTGTGCATTAGAATAAGTGTGTTTGTGCATTATTTTCAAACTCATGACATTGCATACATGACATTGCATTCAGGGGATTGAGTCTCAGTGAGTATATTCTTGCTAACACCTGCTCTTGAACTTTTTCCAGACCCGTACTCCTTTGATTTGTTGATTTTCATATTATGGCTGGTAAACACTGTAATATCCCCATTGGACAAGACAGTAACTCTGGTGAGAATCGTAATCCCGATAATGCCGATGCTCAGACTCAGGCATTTCGGGATATTGCTGCTATCCTCCGTGGGTTGTAAGAGGGAGGAGCTAGGCATGAGAGGTCGGCTATTAAACGCCTTCCTAGGAAGAAGATTGAGCTGTTTAAGGGGACCAATGATGAAGGTCCTGAAGTGGCAGATAATTGGCTAAGTTATATGTCTCGTGTTTGTGACAAGATCAGGTGCAATTATGCTGAAAAGCTTGAATGCTTGGTTTCCCTTCTTCGTAGTGAAGCAGTACGTTGGTGGGAAGGAGTTGTTCAGACTTTGGACCCCGAATTTGTAGTCAATTTGGAGTTCTTTCGCGAGCAGTTCAAGAAGAATTATATTGGGCATGCTTAGGCTGAACAAAAGAGAGTTGAGTTCCTCTATCTGAAGTAGAGGGATAGATCTTTTTAAGGACTACAAGAATGAGTTTGTGAAGCTCTGCAGGTATGCATCTGAGATTGTTCCTACTCCTGCTGACCGTTGTAGGAAGTTCCGTTATGGGCTGAATTTTGAGATTCAGAAGTTGTTGGCTACTTTGAGGACAGATGATTTTCCATGAGATGGTTGAAGCTGCTGTTGATATTGAGATGTTGGTCAAGAAAGACCGGAAGCGTGAGAGAGACACCAAGAGTGCTCCCGCTGTGGGTGGCCAACATCACAAGAAGGGCAAGACTCAAGTGCAGAGCACTGGAGGTGGTTCAGTTAATCAACCTCGGCCTAACAGGGGTACTTGAGGAGGCTCTCAGCCGAATCCATCTGTTGCTAGTGCTCCTACTCAAGGCAATAGAGGTGTGAATTATCTGGTGTGCACTACTTGCAATCATTGTCATCCGGGCGAGTGTTTTAGGAAGACTGGTGGTTGCTTCAAGTGTGGATCTAAATGCGAGTTCTGGATTTTGTAATCTGCTAAAGTCCTGTCCTAAGGTTGCTTCAAGTGGTGGTTGCTTCATATTCGTTGCTATCTATCTGTTATTTGGAAACTGAATTTTGTAATCTGCTAAAGTCCTATCCTAAGGTTAATACGATAAGACCAGCATGTTGTTAGAGAAAACTAGATGTATACATTGATGCGCGAAAGCGTATATGGTCTTGATTGCTAACCATTTTCTGGATGCGACGGCATCATTTCTGGAGCTTGGCTAATTTCTGGATGCGACGGCATCATCTCTGGGATCTTTGATCCATCTCCGAGGGTTTAACCCTATCTGTCTGTTTTGTTCCCGATTTTTTTATTAGACTAAGGACAGGCCTGGTAAGTTAAACACCTAATTAATTTAGGTAATCTGAACTCTGTGATAATGATGTATTTCTACTTCTTGTTATGTGCTGGATATTTTGTGGTTTGTTTCTGGCTGCTGATAGTTGTTTTCTTTTGGGTTCTAACACTGGGTAGTGTTTATTGTGACTACTAATTGACTATAAGTGCTTGGATTAGACCCAACTAGGTAGCTAGACTTTGTTTGTCGATCGAAATTACTTGGATTAGGCTTAAAAAGTGCTCAGGGTACGTAACCGGACTGTTTACCGGATTAGATACCGGACTTTCACTTAAGACTTGAAAAACTGAACGTAAGATGGTCTTTAGATGAACTCCTTACCGAGCTGGTTACCGAAATACAATTCGGTCAGGCTGGAGATCATTAGATTCACTCTCTGAACGAATTACTTACAGAATAGGTTACCGAACTGTAGTTCGGTATGAACCTCCGAGGACTGTTCAACCTCTCTGACCAAACTCTTCACCGAGCTAGGTACCGAATTACAATTCGGCATGTCTTAGAGAATTGAAACTCTCTGACCGAGCTTCATACCGAAATAGAAACCGAACTGTCACTTAAATTTTCCTTGGATTCATATAATTACTCTTTGACCGAATAGCTTACCGGAATGCCTACCGAACTACAATTCGGTAAGTCTGGAATGCTCTCTGACCGTATAACCTATCAGACTGTTTACTGAACTACTATTCGGTTACTTTCTTCTAAAAATAATTCGATAACTGTAAAGTCTTTTTCAGTAGGTAATTGCAATAATCTGTAATCATTTATCCAAGATCACTTAAGGGGGATTAATTTTGGGATAACTTGATTTGTTAGTCAACTTGTTTGTTTCTGTTTGTACCCTTTGGTTGTTATCTAACTTGCATTTGTGTATGACATACTATTATGTTAATAAGACGCATCTGTATGTGTTTGTTGGGCATTGGCTTACTAACCAAACATCGATAGTCTGACCCTTCGTTGTTTCTATTTTTGTTTTGTATGTTTTGAACCCTTTTTGAGAATTGAATTGCTGAGTTCACACAGTCAGGTGGGATAGCAGGATATCATTAGCATCGAGCATTCACATGGCATCCTCTTCAGTTTTGGATTTCATATCAATTTACCTTGCTGGATTTATTTTTGTATTTTGAACCCGCTGCACATGTTTTGGATTTGTTTTCAGATTAAGTGCCCTTGGGATATTTTTATGTAATTGTCTTTCTTTTGGAACTAGTAGTTCAACTACAATTTGGTTTTGGATTTATTTTCGAATTATTTGAATTTGGATTTATAAGAACTGTCTTTTAGATTTGAATATGATCTATCTATCTGTCTCTATTTGTTATTGGTATGTTCCGTTATTTGTCTTCCGCTTGTGACATCCGGTCTCCGCGTTCCCTTTCCGTCGGGGTGGGTTTGGGTGTTACAACCAATATCAGAGCCCTTAGTTCGTGAGCTAGCGTTGGTGTGATTCGTGAGTTTTGGTTTTGTCAAAGTAAACATTAGTTTAGGTATGATGAAAGTGAAAAGTTTTGAATGATGTGTAAATCTCCTGAAGCCTCTAAAAGTTTTAAAAAATTGATTTGGTTTCTCTGATCGGTTTGGAGCTGGTTGTTTGAGAAAAAAAAAACAAAATTGAAAAAAAAATCGCAAGAGTTGTCAAGATCAGGTCTGCGTTAGTCATAGAGATGAAAAAGTTTTGGCGGTAATTCTCAAGCGATGGCGATAGTGATCTATGACATGTAAACTTTATATATATATATATATATTATAAAAATATATATTTATAATATAACAAAAGACCTCTTACTTAAATTAGTTCTTTTTAAAAATTTATTTCTAGCTTTTAAGAAAATTAAAAAATCATTTATAATCAACTCTAACTTTCCATTTACATTAATTTACAAACAATATTTTTTAACGTTTTAATTACCCACGAATCCTCCGAAACACTCTATAGTATTAATATAAACAATTTGAATCCACCATACCAGTTTTCAAACCGCTCCAATCTGGTCGAAAAAGGTTTTAAATCTACTCTGCATAGAAATAGATTCAATTTAATTGAAAAATTAGTATCGAAATTGGCGGATGATTCTATCAAATTCCACCCGCCTTACTTGGTATATATATATATATTAATTATATAATATTGTATTTCAAAATATATAAATATATTTTGTAATGTAATATTATATGATTAATATTATTTCAATATTTAGTGTTTTTTTTAATTGTATAAAATTTATAATTGTTATGAATTTCTTAATATGGTATATTGATATAAAATTTCATTATTTATTATTTATGTAATTTTAAATAATAATACGAGTTAGATTTGGCGGAATTTTATATCAGCTCTGTCCGATTGAACTTTTTGAATAGAGAAAGAACTCGGTAGGATCTGTGATGCATGAACACTTCTGTAAATATGGGTATACCGTGTCGGACGCGTCTCAGACACTTTAATTGTCGGATACTTGCCCGACACCGTGTCCGAACCGTCTCCATTAAATAAATAAATAATAATAATAATTATTATTATTATTGGACACATGTGTCCGACACACTACTTCATGCGTGTTCTCTATAAAGCTGACACTTTTAACTATTATTAATTAATTATCTTTTTTTATATTTTTTCTCTTAAAAAATTAATTTGTAACTTATCAATTTAAAACGCTCAAAATCAAATTAAAACTCTTATAATTTTATATATTAAAAGATGAATGCTCGCGATAAAACATTATTTATGGATTTATACTATCAGTAGTAGATTTTAAAGCAAAAATATAAGTGAACATTTTACGTAACTAATTATATATCATTAATATGAATATTTTTCAGAATTTTCTAATATAAAAATAATATTATATATTATTTTAATAGTTGTATTAAAACCATACCGTATTTTAATTTTTTTTTAAAATTTTGTCATATATTATATCCGTATCGGTATCTTATCCGTGTCCAAATATCAGTGTCCTTGTTCTATATCCGTATCGATGTCGTATCCATATCTCAGCGTGCGTGTAACCTTACCGTAAGATAGATCGAAACGGAATGAAATTAATTATAAATTTGTTGGCTTCCACCCGTCCAATGCCATTTCTAATGTTAATAAAGTGTCATTTCTAATGACCCACATTAAAATTTTAACAAAACTAAATATTTAAATTTTTTTTTTAAAAATAGACAAAAATGACCGTCTTACCATTTGATATTAAAAAATTATATATATATATCAGTTTTCCGGTATTACATACGAAAAAGTAGGCAAAATTGAAGTTTAGTTTCCTGATATGTAATACCGGAAACAAAAAGTTATTTCCTGATATTATACACCAGAAAATAGACAAAAATCAAAGTCAACTTTTTAGTGTGTAATACCATAAAATGATTTTTCGCTTCTTGATATTATACACGAGAAGCTGACAAAATTTTGCTTGTTTTCCGGTAGAACATTCCGGAAAGCTCATTTTTTGCAAATATTTTTTAAAAAAAATTATTTTTATAATTTTTTTAATTATAAAAGAATTTAAAATAAAAATTTTAGAATTAGTTTAAAATTAAAAATAAAAAAGTTGGCGAATTTTTTCTCCCTAATATTAATAACTTTTAAGGAGAAAAGAAAGAGCCGTGGGCATTGGAGACGTTGAACCGTAAATCTGATGTTGATTGTACATCTCATACTCTAACATGGTGTTGTCTCTGCATATATCATACTTTTCCAGAGCTTAATAAGTATTATCATTTGCCAATTACATAATGATAAATTAATTATAAAATTGTATCGCATGCACACAACTCAATGGATTAGCCTTGATTTGTGCATATTAACAAAGCGAGAGAAAAGAGAATCTCCATTCCCTATTGTGGTAGTATAAAAAAATGCCACCTGCTTTGACTTTATGAACCAATCCTGTTAACATTTTCAATTAAAAATGACCGATCAGACTTTCGTAATAGATAAATACAACTTGCTCGATTATAAAATATACTGTAGATGCCAGCTACCCACCCACAAAAAAACCGATCCAGGCTTCTGTATCTCCCTCTATCTCAAGGAAACAGTAGAGGGACAATTAAATTCTATGTTAATCAAATGGATAATTCGAAGATTATATCCAGAATAAACAAGGAAACCAGATACCATGAGTGGTACAATGGAAGTGGTCCGACATCACATTGTAAAATATGCCATGAATTGATCTCGGAAGAAGCTGCTTATGTCTTAAAAAACAATGAAGAAGATTCATCGGCTATGCACAATAAATGCGGCGATTCACCATCTGTGATCGAACACCCACTCCATCCTCTCCATCCTTTGAATGCTGACTACGATTCTATTACAAGTACTCAAGACTGGGGTTTTTCGTATGCAAGAAAGATAAAAGCCGATTTCCATGAGCATAAACTTCAACGTTTCTATCACCGGACGCCTTTGTCAATGGATCCAATATATCTTTGGTTACAATCTTGTTCGGTTAAAGATTTTCCGTTAAATGTTTTCTTCCGTCTTAACTGTTCTTGCTGTGCAAAAGGGTTTCAGGGATCAGGATTAGCTTGTAGTGAGTGTTACTTATATATCCACACGACTCATGTGTACATAAAGTTCCACTTGCCAAACAGATTAATAACCCCTTTCATTTAGAACACCCGGTTTTTCTTCTACTATCAAATGGTCGCGGTCAGTGTATGGCGTGTGAGCTGCCTTTTCGGTATGGTGATCTTTACTTAATTTTTGGAGAAGGTTTTACATTGGAAACTTCTTTTCATGTTTCATGTGGTACTCACGCCTCATCTGGGTTGAGACTTGAAAAGTATCACCACGATCATTCTATGATGTGTGTTTATTTGGGCTCTGCATCTTCGACCACCAGACGACCCTGCGTTGTCTGCAATTCAGATTGTCAGTGCTTTGCTTGCGGTGTTTATGTACATTTGGAATGCATTCCTCTGCCTAGTGTTGTTAAACATGGATGTCATTCCTACGATGATCATCCACTTGTACTATCTGATTTAATAAATCTACCTGACTTTTCATCATCCGGTGGGTATTATTGTACTCTTTGTGAGAGAAAGGCAGGTTTTAGTCATCCCTATTACCACTGTAAGTCTTGCTCTGAAATAGCTCATCTGGATTGCATACTTTCTAAGGTAAATTTATAATTATTTCAATTATTTTGATTCTATTATATTGTCTAATATCATATTTAAAGCTTAATATTATACTAAAAATCATGTTTGATACAGGAGGACCCTCCATCAGAAATACTTGAATATTTAGTTCCAAGGCCAGTGGAGGAAAATTGTTCAATTCAACTGGCATCTTCTGGAGAAGAGAAGGAAAACATAAAAGAGGAATGCGTAGAAGAAGAGGAGAGTGAGAATGACTTGGAAGGCTGCAGTATAGAAGAGATAGATTTGCAAATTGCTAGGCTAAACAAATTAGCAACGCAATACAATTAAAACTTAAGGTCTACCAAACAGCACGTGAGAAAAAAATGGAATCATCTTGTCGGTAACCTTGGAAAAGTATTATTATAATGGATTATTTAAAAAAAAAATTTACATTTTCAAACGTTTTATTTTGAGTTATTCGTTTTTGGAAATTTTTCCCTAAATCCAAAATAAATAGTGGTTTTATCTTTATATGGGTGGTTTTCGGATTTTGACAGATAATTTTGGAATATTGTGATGTAATAATTTAAAATAAATATTTAAAATTATTTAATAAAATTTAAAATTATTAAAATATTATAATTATCCAAAACCACCCCTCTAGTAGCAAAACACTCTAATAGCAAAACTACTAATTGTTTTGGATTCAGTGGATTCACAAAAGTTTTCCAAACTAGTAGTTTAAAGTAAATAGTTTGAAAAGTGAGATTTTTTTGAAATAACCTTACTATAATATTAATTGGTCGGTTGAGCGGCACTGCTGCAAGTCCCATTTTAAATACTATACTATTTATAGTTTCAACCAATTTGATACTTTTATGTTACTTTTATCTGTAATGTAATGTAATTTTTCATTTTAAATTTTAATTAATATTGTTTAATTTTAGATATTATCAATTACACTATACATTATATAATATAAGTTTAATTATTTTTAATTTGAAATTATAAAAATATTTTATTTTTATTTAATTAAATATGTATTAATAAAATTTAAGGTTGATCACCATTATATATATAATAAAAATTAACAAATAGTTAGTTAGAAACAAATAAAATTTCATAATTGAAGAAATGCACAAAAAAACAAAAATAGGAATAATAAAATATAAAAATAAAAATAAAAAGAATTAAATGTATCTCTTAGATAAAAGGAGGAAAAAAATTTGATTAATATTTTATTTACTAAAGTTAACCATATGGCTCAATTTTTCAAAATAATAAAGTTAAAAAATATTTTTAAAAAAATCACTTGCGGCGTCTGTCTGGACGATCCTAATTTTTCTATTGGCATTCAGTACTAATCCAACTTGGTAGAGTTTTAAGTGAGTGTCACCTAAAAGAGAGAGGGGTTTGAAATCTATATGGTAGAATCAGGTTGTTAGGAAATGAAATTTTTTAAGTTAAAGTATAACTTTTAAAAGTTTGAGAAGCGTTTTGGTAATTTGACTTATTATGCAATATAATTTTTTTTTCTTCACTTTTTATGCTTTCACCGGAGTATTTTTTTTTTTTTCGGTTTATAATTTTCTCCGACTTTAATTCGTTATAATTTTCAATTCGCTCGTACGATTTTAGTGATTTTTGTGTCATTAAATTTTTTGTCAAGAGTATTTCGTATATAGAAAACGTTGTGTCGACGTCTTATATAACTCATCTGCTGAGACTTTCAAGCTATTTCTGGTCGATTCTGATTTCAGTTCGAGGAATGAACTCCACCGTTTGAACTAGGAGGTCGAGAAGTCTTTAAACCTTCTATCTGGTTATATTGTTGTCATCGTCTACCGTTTTCGGTTACCGTTTGCCATTATAATTTCGATTGCCAAAATTTTCAAACTCTTCTAAATTTATTTTTATCTATTTATAAATGTATTTGATGCTAAGGAATTATTCGGAGATCATATAGATTCTTATATTCACACTTAATTAGATGAGTTTTCGAAATATGGTTAAACCGTGTTTGAACTCATATCAGAAATAAAATTTTCTGGATCGCAAAATCTGTAACCAGTAATTTTTGAAAAACTTTACCAAATTTTCATAATATAACCTGTTTTCAAAAATTAAAATTTAAAATTATTGTAAAATGTATAACATAAAATAATAATTGTAAAAGTAAAATATATTTTATTATTTTACTTGATTTAAAATGTGGTTAAAGTTTTCAATAAAAAAGAAAATAGTTTCTTTTAATTTTTTACAAAATATCTACCTAAATTAATGTCATCAAAAATTGAACCCGACATTTCAAATCTTGATGGTGACTTTTAACCCATCATAACAGCATTTCACGCGTCAACAAGATTTGCACACACTGGTACGACATGGCGAAGATTTGAAAAGGTTTAAATACTAGTAATAATTTATTAAAATAATTTATCCGTGGACGCTTTCACATGGTCTTCCTCTTAAATAAACAAGTATTCCGGGAGTGGGTGGATTAGGTGTTATCATATTACGTTTTGGTCAAATTTGTAAAACATCGTCAACTGTTCTTCCTCAATCTGACTCAAATGGATCAGGACGATGAATCATTTAATCTCGCTGAAACGGAGATTAAGCAAGTTTTTCCCCAATTAAATGTTAATTTCAGCTACCAAGAGTGGTACGGAGGAAGTGACGAGAAGCAGGTATACTGTGAAGCATGCTATGAAGTGATCTCAGGACCTGCTTATATCTGCAAAGACTATCCTCCACATACAATCGCTTTGCACAAAACCTGCACCGAATCACCTTGTCAGATCCAACACTCTCTCCATCCTGATCACCCTTTGCAAGCTGATTGCTTATCTATTACATTATTCAGAGGAATACTAGGTGGTTTTGTATGCGACGGATGCAGTCACTACTCTTTTGGTTTTGGTTACCGTTGCGATGATTGTAACTTCAAACTTGATTTCCGCTGTGCTTTCAACCTTCAAATTCGTCTGGAAGAGAAGAGGGAGATTAAAGAAGATTTTCATGACCATAAACTGCAACGTTTCTTCCATAATATGCTTTTGTCAGCAGATCCAGAGGGATTTCAAGATATCGTTTGTTCTTGCTGCTCAAAGGGCTTCAACGGATCAGCGTTTACGTGTCTCAAGTGTCAGTTATTCATTCACGAGTATTGTATACGTGAAGTTCAACTCAAGAAAGAGATTATAAGTCCTTTTCACAAACACACTCTTTTTCGATCGGAAAAAGTCCTCAATCGGGGTTGGTGTCAGGCCTGCAGAGTGAATTTCCGGACCAGAGAATTTTTCTTAAGATGTCGAGAGTGTATTGTCGCGGACGAATTTCACATTTCGTGTGCTAGTTTGAGTACACGTGGGTTGAGACTAAAACAGTATCATAAGGAGCATCCTCTGTTCTATGTTTACTCTGCTCAAAATTCAGATTGCGAAGCGAGAATTTGTGCTGTCTGCAACACCAAATGTGATGACTGCCATGTTTACTGCTGCTTAGATTGTCATATATTTCTCCATTTGGAATGCATTCCTCTGGCTCGGGTTGTTAAACATGAATCTCATACTTATGATGATCATGTACTTACTCTTTCTGATTCAAAAGATAAACTCGACTTTGCATCTGATGAGTACCATTGTATTGTATGTGAGAAACAAGGAAATCTCAACCATCCATTTTATCACTGCGAGCAGTGCTCTGATGTAGCTCATGTTGAATGTGTGTTATCTGAGGTAAGATCATTATTATTTAAGTTCGTGTTGACTTGTTTATAGTTTTGATTTAAGGTCGTTGTTCATGTGTTTATCGTAGGAGGACCCTCCATCTCTGATACTTGAGTACTTAGTTCCAAGGACAGTGGAGAAATCTGTACCGAGATCTACGGAAGAGGTAGGTGGACAAGAAATAAAAAACCATGAAAAAAATGATTAACAAACTAAATGAAGATATGAATGGAGATGGAAACATTGATAAGTCCACCGGAATTAGAAAAGTCAAACATCTCCACCGGGAAGCTCGGCTTAGAAAAGTCAAATCATCGATTTTGTCTCTAGAGAGTGCGGGATTAAATCGGTTGGAATAATTTTTTTTAATTGTTTGATGATATGTACTTGAACAGTAAATTTAATTTTTTTATTCAGTTGTTGAATTTGTGTTTTTTATTTATTTAGAAGTTGAAAAAATAAATAAAATAAAAAATGATACTTTGCAAATTTATTTCTTGTTTTTAGAATTTTTATAAATTTTTTATTAAATTATTTTTCTTAAGGATTTAAAAGCGGAAAAATTGAAAATGCATAAATTTTATATTTTTTTTTCTTGAAAAATTTTCACTAAGTTAGCATTAGAGTTAGCATTACAGTAATGGAGTCACACATTCACTAATATAGTTGAGTATATGCACCTTTTTATTTTTCAAATTCATTTAATATGGTGTGTTGTGATATGTTTATTATTTATTGGTTTACCTTATATTTTATTTTTATAGTGTTTTTGTAATTCGAAAAATCGTGGTTAAATTGCTTAGTTTTTTAATCCAAAAACTATTATCCAACGACACGTGATCAGAAACTACTATTATTAAAGATCGAAATTTTGATCGAATCTTCAAAGAGATGGAACCTCGATAACCTGTCGATTGAAATTGCGATAACAAATGAATATTAAAAAAATGAGAAGAATATTGTTAATTTTATTGCCCTTTTCCGGATGTCTTGTACATTGATCTTAGTCTCTATTTATAGGAGCATGATGCTTAATCTTACTAGGATTGGAAGTATTCTTCTAGTTAGACACAAAATCTGTATTTACATTGGTGAGGTAATCAGCTTTCCTTCTCCTACTTAGACTTGTGTTGTTAAACTAGAGTCGTGTTAGGTAAGTGTTGTGGCTTGTCAAGTCTTCTTCACCTGAGACGGCAAATATAGCTTCCATATGTTATGATAATGAGGAGACTGGGGGGGGGGTGTCCTCTCTTTTTCATATATCCTTTCCTTTGGGGCATCAGGTTCCTTATGTTGGTTTCACAGATGATCAGAACATTCGTCCTCATCCTCAGGGTATTCTTAGGGATGATCTGGCTAGTGAGTAAACTAAAGATCAGTTGGAGGACTTGAGGGTTAGTTGTCAAGTATCTCCTTCGATTGACTGACGTTTACCTGGGCCCGATGAGAAAGTTGATTGGATTGTGCCTGGGTAGGAGCGATTCTATGAGTTCATGTTTGATATTGGTTTTCGATTTCTTGTCTCAGGGCTTTTAAAGAAGTTTTGTGACTTCTTAGGTGTTCATCCTAGTCACTTGGTGTCAAATACCCTTCGGATGGTTATGGGTGTTGATCGATTGTCGGAGCTTTATGGATTTGATTGTGAGGCGAGGGATCTTTTTCAAGTCTGTTCTGTGAAGGAGCAAACTGGAGATTTGGGCCGCTATGTTCTATTAAGGAGGAAAGAGTGCGATGTTTTAACTGGAGATCGAACAACGAATGATCGTTCTTGGAAGTCGTGATATTTCTTTGCTCGCAAATTTACCGTGGATCGGCCGAGTCACCTTTTGCCGGAATACTGACAGAAATCTTGCTGGCTCATCGCTTTCTCTTTTCCTTTATTTATTTTTCATTTTCTGATTGCTTGTCTCTTTTGTGTTGCAGCGAAGCTAGGTGTGTCAAACTGCCTTCAGCTTGAGGATAGCGCGAATGTAGTGAAGAGGATCTTGTCGATCGATGTAGAGAAGAGATATTGAAGCAATTTACTTCAGTGGAACCTAGAGGGTAGTCGTCTTTGGGGCGGCTTGAAGCGATGTAAGTATATATATATATACATTTTAATATTATATATATACACGTGTATATATATATATATCTATTTCTTTTCGCTTTGTTTTGTGTAGTGGTTAACGAGGAGAAAACGATGGAGAATCCCAAATATGCTGCAATTATGGCATGTAAGAAGTTGCGGGGGAGGAGGTCGAAGGAGAAACATTCTAAAGTTTTGGCGAGCAACGATATTCAAGCTAATTTGGATGCTCAAGTAGTGCTTAGTCTTGCTGCGCCTACTCCACTTCATCGTTCAAATGACGAGCCTTCTTCGATGAAGATTCGACTTGAAGGAACATCATTGGGGGACAAAATCATGATGAAGTTTCCTCGTGATTGTTTTGTCAGTTCCTGTCATGAAGTTCTCTTAGAGGCTGTTGAGAAGTTGGTGTTTCCCGTTGAAGAAAAAATTCATGCTGAAGTACCTTTTACAAAATTCAGTGAGGAGATTGCTCTATCTGGTTTCGCTGTGAGTTGATTCTCTCTTTTCTTTTCTCTTTTTGTGTTATGGTTTTATAACCCCATGTGCATTTCTTTTAGGTGATTCAGAAGGCGATGCTTAGTCGTTGCCAGGCGGAGGCAGAGCGTCGGGTGGAAGAAGCAGTGGCTCTGCTTGCTGAAGAAAAGAAAGTTTCGATAGATCTTATGCAAAAAGTCGAAGAACATACGAAGAAATTTACAGATCTTGCGGTTTAGTCTGGAAATCTTAGGGATCGGTTAAAGGAGCAGGAAAAGGTCTTGGCTGAGATCTCCGCTCGTCATGCTCGCGAGGTGGGGGAGTCTAAGGTTGAAGCGGAGAAGATTTTAGAGGAATAAGATAACAAGTATCTCTCCGGTCGTCGCAATGTGCTTCAAGAGATTCTTAAAGCCGAGTTGTCATTCAATGATATCCAGAGACTGCTTGACGATTTACACGAGTCTGATTTGGAGGATTGTTAATTCGCCATCAAGGGTTCATTTCCTTTGATCTAGTTTTACACAACTTATGTTGCTGAACTTAAGGCTGTGACTTTTGCTATGTTGCCTTTGAGCTTTTGGTGTTTTGGAATGGAAATGACATCTTCATTATAATCTCTGTACTTTACTTCGATCGATAATGTATTTCGATAACCTTATCGTGTTGTCAGAGCATCCGTCTTTTTTTTCTTCCTTCTTCTAAGAGGCTAGTTTTTGCAGTTGGTTGTTGAAAAAAATCGCAACATTAGTTTGTAAGGTTGCTCCCTTGAATCTTCTAACTTGATCATCACAGGTTAGCTCTATAAACTTTTAACTGAATTCCCAGACTTCATTTATTCATCGGAAGGGAAATTCGTTGCTAATTTTCATGATTTCGGTTGATCGTCGCGATATCAGTTTATAGAGTTGCTCGATCGAGTCCCCAAATTTCGGGTGATCACCTGGGGGTCGGCTTTTCGAGTTTTTCATCGAATCCCCAGACTTTGGTTGTTCATCGAAGGGGGAACCGTTGCTAATTTTAACGACTTCGATTGATCGTCGCGATATCAGTTTATAGAGTTGCTCGACTGAGTCCCCAAATTTTGAGTGATCACTTGGGGGTCGGATTTTTGAGTTTTTCATCAAATCCCTAGACTTTGGTTGTTCATCGAAGGGGGATCCGTTGCTAATTTTCACGACTTCGATTAATCATCACGATATCAATTTATAGAGTTGCTCAACCGAGTCCCCAAATTTCGGGTGATCATCTAGGGGTCGGCTTTTTGAGTTTTTCATCGAATCCCTAGACTTTGGTTGTTCGTCTAAAGGGAACGACCGATGTTTATTTTGAGGATACGTCATTTAGTGATATGCAATTTTTGAATGTTGAATTTTATTGAAAATGGGGGCCTCATTAAAACCTCTGTGAGGAAAGAGTGCCCAGATACTACATTGGAAAGGAAGTCAAGAGTGAGATAGGTGAGGGTTTAGAAGTAGTACTTTTTTAGATGAAAAGCATTCCAGGTGTTGTCGATTTCCTTTCCACTAGTGTCCTGGAGTTTGTAAGCTCATTTTCCAACAACACATTTGATTTGATAGGGTCATTCCCAATTTGCTGTGAGTGTCCCGTAGGATGCTTCTTTGGTATTCTGGAAGGCTTTTCGAAGTACCCAATCTCCATCTGTAAATGTTTTGATTCTTACCATCTTGTTGTAAGCACAAGCGATTGCTTTATGGTATTTTCGTAAGTGGTCTCGTGTTAGGTCTCGTTGTTCATCGATAGTATCTCCATGGAAGGCAAGACTCTGTTCATTATTCTCTGTGCTTAAATTGATTCTTTCAGTTTGCACTATTAGATTCACCGGTAGAATAGCCTCAGTTTCGTAGACCAGTGAAAAGGGTGTTTGCCCGGTTGAAGTTCTTGGTGTGGTTCTTATTGACCATAGGACGCCTGGAAGCTCATCTGGCAAAAGTCCTTTGGCACCTTCTAACCTCCTTCTGAGAGTGTCGACAATTACTTTATTAGTAGCTTCGGCCTGGCCGATAGCTTGAGGGTATCTTAACATGGAGAACATCAAATGGATCCTGAGGATTTTTCAGGCTTCCTTAACTGCTTCCGATGCAAATTGTGGGTCATTGTCCGTAACAAGCTCTTTCGGAACACCAAACCTGCATACTATATGCCTCTATATGAATTTGTTCACCTCTTTTTCTCTCACATGTTCATATGCTTCTACTTTGACCCATCTTGTGAAGTAGTTAGTTGCAACGAGGATGAACCTTTTGCGTCCGCTTTGTGATATGGGGAACGGACCAACGATGTCCATGACCCATCGGTAGAATGGCCAAGGGATAAAGACCGAATTAAGAGGTTTAGAGTGAAGGTGTGAAGATTGTGAAAACCTCTTACATTTGTCGCATTTTTTGACGAATTTCGTAGCATCAGTGCGTAGAGTAGGCCAGTAGTAGCCCGCACGATGCACTCTAAAAGCTAGGCTTCTGCCTCCTGAATGATTGCCGCTGAGCCCTTCGTGTAGGTCGGTCAGTATTAGGCTTAGTTCCTGCAGTCCAACACATCATAGAAGTGGGCCATTTAGTGACCTCTTATAGAGTTCTCCAAAGATAACGCATTGTCATGCAACTTTGTTTTTTATCATGTCAGCTTCTTTTTTGTCTTTCGGGAGTGTGCCGTCGTTAAGGTAATCGAGGATACCTTTTCTCCAATCATGTTCTCCAATTGGTAAAACTTCATTTTGGTCATCTTCGACTTTATTCTGATCGTCGTCAATTGCCAGATCGGTGATGTGAGAGAATAGGATGTTAGAGTCTGGTCCAGGAGCGGATGCTGCAAAATTAGCTAAGGCATCAGCTTGACCATTCCTTTCTCTTGAGATATGTTCAAGTTCGACTTTTTTGAATTTGCGCATTTCACATCTCGTAATATTTGAGTACTTGATCATCCAAGGGTCCCATGCAAGAAAAGTTCCTTTAACTGGATTGATGATAAGAAGGGAGTCGCTCCTGGCGATCAGGTATTCTGCTTTGAGAGATTGTGCTAGAATAAGCCCAGCAATAAGTGCTTCGTACTCCGCTTCATTGTTAGTTGTTTTAAATTCACACCTGGTTGGATGGTAACTTGTTTGCCTTCCGGTGACTGCAAAAGTATCCCCAAACCTGTCCCACGACTATTGTTTGCCCCATCTACTTCAAGTATCCAATATGGGAGTCTTTCGGAGCATTCGAAGATGGTTTGCGGGTCAGTTGAATGGTTTTCCTCCTGACTTTTTTCGCTCTCTTTGATTTCAACCAAGAAGTCTACTAAGGCTTGACTCTTGATGGCAGTGCGATTTTGATATGTAATATCAAATTCTCCTAGCTCGATCGACCATTTCATGAGACGTCCTGAATGGTCAGGTGAGTGTAGTACTGTCATTAGTGGGAAGGAGGTGACAACCAAAATTCGATGACTTTGGAAATATGACCTAAGCTTTCTAGCAGCAGAGACGAGGATGAATGCTAGTTTCTCCATTTTTGGGTATCTTGTTTTGGCTGAACTCAAGACTTTGGTAGTGAAGTAGATCGGATGTTGTATTTTATCTATTTCTTTCACTAGAACCGAGCTTAGCACAGTTTGCGACACGACCAAGTAAAGCAGTAGGATGTCGCCTTTGCTGGCCTTGGCAAGAAGCGCTGGGCTAGTAAGGAATTCTTTGATACTGTTCAAAGCATTCTGGCACTCGGGAGTCCACTCGAATTCTTTGCTTTTTTGAATTGCACTAAAAAATGGTTGAAATTGCTCAGACGATTTAGGAATGAATCTAGTAAGGGCGGCCAATCGTCTTGTGAACTTTTGGACTTCTCGTTTGCACGTCGGGGGCGACATACTTAGGATGGATTTGAGTTGCTCTGGATTTGCTTCGATTCCCCTCTCTGTCACCATGTATCCGAGAAATTTTCTAGTCTTTACTCCGAATGAGCATTTCGCTGGGTTCAACTACATGTTGTATTGTCGCAGTGTCTCAAATGTTTGCTTTAGGTGTTCAACATGGAGTTCTGCTGTGAGTGATTTGACCAGCATATCGTCAATAAACACCTCCATTGTTTTTCCTTACTTTCTTTGAACATTTCGTTCATCAATCTTTGGTACGTCGCTCCTGCATTCTTAAGCCCGAAAGGCATCACCTTGTAGCAATAGATTCCCCATTCTGTGATAAAAGTCATTTTTTCCTGATTATTTGGATCCATGAGGATCTGATTGTAGCCTGAATATGCATCCATGAAGCTTAGCAATTCAAATCCCGCTGTAGCGTCTACCATTAGGTCGATATGAGGCAATGGGAATGGGTCTTTGGGACATGCCTTGTTTAGATCGGTAAAATCGATACAAACTCTCCATTTCCCATTCTTTTTTCGAAGGACAATGACGTTGGCTAACCAATCTGGATATTGAACTTCCTTTACTGAGCTAATTGCTAAAAAATTTTCGACGTCTTCGTTGATGATCTTATTATGCTCGGGTGCGAACCTTCTTTTTTTTTGCTTGACTGGTTTGACAGTTGGGTCGATGTTGAGTCGATGTGTGATGACATTAGGGTAAATTCCAGTCATGTCTTTGTGAGACCACACAAAGCAATCATGATTTTGTCGAAGGAAGTCGATAATCTGTTCACGGATCTCTAGGTCAAGCGACGATCCGATGTTCGTTGTATATCCTGGTTCTGTAGGATGAATTTGGACCTCATCAAGCGACTTTTCCTTTGGAGGTTCTACTATGTTGTCGCTTGGTCCTTCATGTAATTGCTACGCCTCAGCTTTTTTTTTTTGTTTGAGAGAAGAATAATAGCACTCTCTCGAAGCTCTTTGCTCTCCATTTATTTCTTTCACTCCCTATCTTGTCGGAAATTTGATCACTTGATGGTAGGTGGATGTGACTGCTCTCATGTCGTGTATCCATGGACGTCTTAATATGATGTTGTAGGCGGATTCCACATCTACAATTAGGGAGATGGTCGGTAGATTCACGGCTTTTGCGTAGACGGGTAAGGTAATTTCCCCTATCTTCATCATTATTTCTCCACTAAAGCTGACCAAGTTAGTTGTTCGACGCACTATTCTGGAGGGATTGATCTCTATGTCTTGCAAAGCTTTAAGGAATATAATATTTGCAGAGTTACCATAATCGACTAGGACGCGGGAGGTGGTGCAGTTGGCGATTTGAATAGTGATGACTAGTGCATCATGATGGTAATGGACGACTTCGCGGTTGGAGAATGTGAATTCATGGCTGAGATTTTCGTACGCGGGTCGGCCTCATATGGTATTTATTGTTTGAACGGATCTTGCATGTCTTTTTGCGGCAGATCGACTTGCTCCACTTACTTGGGATCCTTCTGCAATGAAATGAACGGTCTTGTTTGCTTGTGGTGGAATGGTGGTTTCACAATTAGGGTGGACTAACTCGCTTTTTCCCAAGTCTCATTCCTTTTCTGAGTGAGATATTCTTTCAAAAGTCCTCGTTTTAGCAACTTGATTACTTCATAGCGAAGTGAAATGCAACGCTCAGTTTCGTGGCCGTGATTATTATGATATTCGCACCATTTGTTCAAATCTCTTCTTTCGGGTGGTGTCCTCATTTGCTCCGGCCATTTGACTTCATCTCCCATATTTCGCATTATGGCAATTACTTCAATAGGGCTGATGTTTAGATCGTAAAAGGGGGGTGTTTTCTTCTCAGATATAGTAAACACAAGTTGGCTGGTTGGCGAGCTCGCATCGCCGTTTAACTGATGTGATCCTGTAGACGGCTTTTTATTTTGTTCGTTCGACAGACGGGTGAACATAGATAGTCTCTCGCTTTTGTTTTCCGTTCTTGGCCTTTTATTGGATTTTGATTTTTCTATAATTTCAGCTCTAACCAATCCTGCTTAGTACTTTACACCTTCCGTTGATTCTTCCCATTTTATGTATCCGTCAGCTTTGTCGAGAACTTCCTTTAATGTTTCTGGGGTCTTTCTTAAGAACTTAGCATGGAGCTTAGAACCCTATCTTAATCTCTTACAAAAGGCCGACATGGCGATCTCATGATGCGGTCCTCTAATGCGGACTCTCTCATTGTTGAACCGAGTTACGTAGTTTCTAAGGCTTTCTGACCTCCCTTGTCTTATGGCCAGCAAATTAATTGCCTTCTTTCTCTTTTTTGACAAGCGGAGAACTGTTCAAAAACGACACTAACCAGCTCTTTAAATTAACCGATACTTCGATTTGGAATGGTGTAAAACCAATCGAGTGCTGCCTCCTTCAAACTAGAGTCGAAAGACCTGCACAACGTAGCTTCGAAGGCCTCTTCAGGGATTTGTAGGGCCAAAACCAGTTGTTTGTAATGGGATATATGTGTGGCTTGATACGTAATTCCCTCATAGTGGATAAAGGTTTGTGGTTGAAATTTTCTAGGTCTTGGGACAAAGGTGATTGATTCTTCAAAAGGTATTCACGCATAGTCGGCGGCCTTTTTATCTATCAATTTACTGACCAGGTTAGGATTTTGTTCGATCAATTTTTTTAATCTTTCAATGTCTTGCTTTGTGCTTTTTTCTTTTGAGTCAGCAGTTAATTCGTCACTATACACAGGCAGATGTCTTTCTGTTTGACGATTTCCTTCGCTCTCTCTCCTACGGTCCGTGGTTCTCTTGCTGCGAGTAGCTTGATCACCATTATAGTCCTTGAGGTTAAAAATTGGATGTCGCTTACCTGTTGGCTCTTCAGGTGAGTCTAAATCGATGAGGGTTGAGTTCTGCTTTTCCACTATGTCCACTTGTGCATGGTCTTTTTCTTTCGACTGTTGGAAAGAGGCTTTGAGTAAGGTATTCTCCCATTCGAGTTTCTTTAACTGTTCCAAAAGAATGAGGTAACCAGGGTCATTAGTTCTAGTGGGTTGAGAATCTGTCATAGCGATACGTCTAAAAGTTATCGAGCCCCACGGTGGGCGCCAAACTGTAGTGCTCAGAAACTACTATTATTAAAGATCGAAGTTTTGATCGAATCTTCTAAGAGATGGAACCTCGATAACTTGTCGATTGGAATAGCGATAACAAATGAATATTAAAAGAACTGAGAGGAATATTATTAATTTTATTTCTCTTTTTCGGATGCCTTGTACATTGATCTTAGTCTGTATTTATAGGAGCATGATGCTTAATCTTACTAGGATTAGAAGTATTCTTCTAGTTGGACTCAGAATCTGTGTTTACATTGGTAAGGTAATCAACTTTCCTTCTCCTACTTAGACTTGTGTTGTTAAACTAGAGTCATATTAGGTAAGTGTTGTGGCTTAACCCTTTTGGACCAGTTTGAGAAGGTGTTCAGATGATTTTGGCCTCTAGCATTAGTCTTACATTTATCATGTGATTAAGGGAGGTTTTGTCGCACGACACTTCTATTGTGCGGGCTTCTTATTGTGTCGTGTTGATTGGCAGCCTAGTTGTGTTGAGTCGAGTGGTGATGACCATTCTTTATGATTATATTGTGCTTGTTGGTAACCTATTTCATCAGCTTGACTTTGTGAGTTGTCGTGCAACGCCTTAATATAGGAGAAGTCATGTGATGCTACGTCGAGCTGTGTCATTCGTCGTGCGACATCGTGGTATGGGGATGCCATGTGACGGTACTTTTGGGATTATTCCGTTGGACATTGTTCTCTCGATTTTATATCTGCCGCCGCTACTCTTGCTGGTGGTAATTTCTCGCTACTATAAGTATATGCACATTTTTTTTAAAATTCATTTAATATTGTGTTTGTGATATGTTTACTATTTATTGGTTTACCTTATATTTTATTTTGTATAGTGTCTTTTTAATTCGAAAATCGCAGTTGAATTGCTTAGTTTTTTAATCCAAAAAATATTATCCTACAGCATGTGATCATGATGTTATGCAGGTTATCTTCACATCAAATCAACATGGGTGAAGAAGTGGTGGAGGGTGGTGTTGAATTTATTAGTGATTCAGACAATTTTTCAGATGATGATACAAATGGTGGTAAAATTGACGAGACACCTAAAATGGATGTGGAAAAGGTAAGGCAAGACAAACTGAAAGGAAAAAAAAAAGAAGATATTCCATTTCAAAGGAAAACTAGGGAGAAGAAGTCAGAAGTATGGAAAGATTTAAAAGTTGTAGAGTTAGGCATACAAATTTTTAAAGTTGTATGTAATCATTGTACACAAAAGTTATCATACAAAAAGGTGGACCTACTGGCCACTTAATCAAACATTCTGAGATTTGTAATTTCAACTTGTGTTATGAAACCTAGATAACACTGTATCTCCAGATTACAAGTTTACAAGTCCAGATTACCAAAATCAACACTACACAGTATCAACAAACACATAGAGGCACCAAGATTACGTGGATCACTAAAGAAATGGCTACTCCACGGGACGGACTCACACAAAGCCCAGCAACTCACTATTAAGATGAATAAGTATCGATATAGAGTAATCACACAGATTACCACAATCACAAACATCAAAAACCACCAAGAAACCATAGAGATTTACAACACAGATGACAGAAGAAACCCTAACAAGGAAATCCTATCAGAGAACACAAAGAGAAATTAAAAATACAACTGAAGCAGTCAACATGCTACAGTGCCCATCAGATAGCTTAAATAGCTAGATTTCCACATGGGTCGGGTCGGCTCCAAAATGAGAAGGCGCGGATCTTTAGCAGCAAGTGCAAAGGCGTCAAATGGGCTTCTTCTTGGACGTCATCAGAGGACCCAAGTGATACAAATATATTAAGACAGAGGCCCTGTATATCTGAAAACATATATAACATACTTCCCATGTTTTCATATATACATATAGTACCAACTAAACTATTATAGACTCATAACTTGGTGGTAAAACAAAAACTACATCATCTTTATTTAATAGTGTGCTACTAGGGGCTACAAAAGCTCATCATCCGCCACTTCCCAGCTGATTTAGGTCCGGTTGATGTGGAGGTAGCTTCTGCAAAACAGGAGCTTCCTTCCCACTACAGCCTTGGTACCCATATCAGCTGGGTTGCTATCTGTGGATATCTGTTCAACCTGCACATCACCATTAAGCACATGTAAGCGAATAAAATGATATTTCACACTTATATGTTTAGTCCTGTCATGAAAAACAGGATTCCTGCTGATATTAAAAGCACCCTGACTATCAGTATATACAATAGGCTTACAATCCAAAACATTTAGTTCAGAGAGAAGGCCATGAATCCACATGACATTTTTAATACATTCAGTAAGAGAAATGTACTCAGATTCAGTAGTTGATAGTGCAATATCAAATTGTAGCCTGGATTTCCAGGATACACAATTTTCACATACTATTACAATATAAGAGGATATAAACCTCCTGAATTCAGGGTCTTTAGAAAAATCTGCATTAGAGTAACCATAAATATTTACATTTTCAGTGAATTTACCAAATTCAAAACCAACATCGATAGTGCCTTTCAAGTATCTCAGAAGGCCTTTTACAGCTTTCCAGTGTTTCATAGTAGGCTTCATCATATATCGGCTTAAGACACTGATAGCACAAGCAATGTCTGGTCTTGTACAGACCATAATATACATTATGCTACCAATGGCTTCTACATAGGGTATAGTAGTAAGAATTTCATCAACATATAGGAGTAAAAATACAGGTATTGAATTGTTAGAACAGTAGTATAGACAGGCATTATACAAGCTTCTCTTAAAGCCAATTTTCAACATTAAGTTGTGGAATCTTTCATTCCATTGCCTGGGAGATTATTTCAGGCCATATAGGAATTTTTTTCAAAAGGCATACCAGCTTAGAATCTTCAATAAAACCTTCAGGTTGTGCCATAAAGATATCTCTGTCTAAGAACCCATGTAGAAAGGCTATTTTCACTTCCATCTGTTCTAAATCCCAATTAAAGAAGGCTGTCAAGGCTAACATAATCCTAATGATTCCATACCTGATAACTGGAGAGAAATTTTCCTGATAATCAATACCAGGTTTTTGTGTAAAACCTTTTGCTACCAGTCTGGCTTTCTACCTACTAGGATCAACTAAAGGCAAACTCTCTTTTATCCTAAACACCCATTTATAAGAAACTAACCTTTTATTATCAGGTTTGGGAACCAGAACCAAGGTTTCATTCTTTCTAAGGGATCCCATTTCCTCTTCCATGGCTATTTGCCATTTAGAGGAATCAGGACAGGTTACTGCATCTTGGTATGACTCAGGTATAAAGCAATCAGAAATGGAAGTATTTAAAGTAATAATGGCCAGATTAGCATCCATATACCTGGAGGATTTCCTGATATTCTCCCTTCTAACCCGATCTCTACTAAGGAGATAGTTGTCTAAACTAGACTCACTATAGATTTTTAAAGGATCAGGATCAATATGATTTGGATCAAGGGAATCAAATTGATTGGGGTTTTCAGGTTCAGAGTCTGGACTGCTATTGAGATTGTCAGCCAAAGGAACAATATCACCATTATGAGGATCAACTGGTGTACTCTCATCTATTGACTCAGGTTGGGAATCTATTCCAAAGTCCTCAATACTAATAGGTATAGTTCTGGTCCTAATAGAGGTTTCTTCTAACCCAAGAAAACTAGGAAGTTCATTTTCTCTAAAAACTACATTTCGGCTTACTATGAACTTAAATACATTTCTTTCTTTATAGGCTAGTCTGAAACCTTTGGTTCCTTCAGGACAACCCATAAAGAGAGAAATGCGAGATCTAGGCTCAAGTTTACCCTAGTTTTGGTGAACATAAGCTCTATACCTGAATATTCTGAGATGTGATAGATTTGGAGCCTATTATTCAAAATCTCATAGGGGGTCTCAAACTCTAGAGAGGAGGAAGGAGACCTATTTCTCACATAGTTGGCAGTGTTAATAGCCTCTCCCCAGAACCTTTTAGGTAATTTTGCCTCATATAACATGGACCTAACCTTGTCAAGAAGGGTTATATTTAACCTCTCAGCTATACCATTTTGTTGGGGGGTATAAGTGGCAGTCCTATGTCTAGCAATGCCATTCTCTGAACAAAACAAATTAAATTTTTTCATTACAAAATTCTAAACCATTATCAGTTCTCAGAGTTTTCAGTTTGCAATCCTTTTGGTTCTCTATCAAAACTTTCAAGGTTATAAATGTTTCAAAAACATCAGATTTGCTTTTTTATAAAAACAGCCAGCTAAATCTAAAAAAATCATCAATAAATGTGACAAAATAAAGTTTTTCTCCAAAAGTTGAAGTTTGAGCAGGGCCCCATAAATCTGCATGTACAATATTTAAAACATGTTTTGATTTAAAATCAGAATTTTGAAAAGATTGCTTTGTTTGTTTTCCCAAAACACAACTTTCACAGAATGGCAAATCCAGACTAATATCACTATCTATAATCCCTCTTTTTCTAAGCTCTCTCATCCCAGTTAACCTTAGATGACCTAATCTATTATGCCACACTAAAGCTTTGGCAACATTTTTACTTATGGTGGTGCTATTTAGAGACTCTATGGTTCTACCCTCTAGTACATAAAGGTTTCCTACCCTTTTTCCTCTCATAGCAACCTTCCCATCAGGTCTCACAATCTCAACAGACTGGTTTCTAAACAGGCAGCTTAGGTTAGACTCTCCTAAGGCACTTACAAATAAGAGCTTCCTTCTAAGGTCAGGTACAAGTCTCACCCTCTCAAGTCTGGTGACACTACCATCAAACTGCCTCAGTTTAATGGTCCCAATCCTCTCTATCCTACACTTATGGTTGCTACCCATCAAGACAAAACCCTCAGAGTTATTATCTAGATCACTAAGCCAGTTTTTATTAGGAGTTATAGGGTGGGTACAGCCTGAATCAATCACCTAGTCATCACAAACAGAAGCAGCAACAAAAAGAACATCTGGTTTACTTGAAGAACCAGATGTTTCATTCTTAAATTTTTCCATTAACCTCATCCTTCTTTTTCTGGAAACAATCTTTAATTAGGTGATTAGTCTTTTTTAAAGTAATAGCACTTTCTTTCATTACCAGTTTTAGACTTACCCTTCCAGTTATTCCTATTATTTCCAGAATTATTGTTATTCTTGTTCTTATTACTACTGCCATTATTAAAGCCCTTTTTACCTTTGCCTTTATTCTGATTAGCATTCTGAGAAGTGGAGGCTTTATTTAAAAATAAACCTTCACTCTCATTTTTAGTTATCTCTTCCCCTACTGATCTGAAATTTTAATGCATCTATTATTAGCTTAGTGGTTAAGGATTCTTTATTAAAGGAGACAAACTCTTTAACTACAGAATGAGACTCAGGTAAGAAATGTAAAAGAATCATGTCAAGGTATTCATCACTAAGTCTCTGGTCTTCTACAGTTTTACTATTGTGATCCTGAACTAATCTCTTAAAGGTAGCCAGATTATCAGACACAGACTTATCAGTTTTAAATCTCAAGCCAAATAATTTATGCAAGCTTAGGAGTCTATTAGAAACATCCTTAACCAAATATAAGTTCTCTAAACCCCTCCACAGATCAGAAGCATTATTAAACTCAGAGACAGCAGTTAGCACATCATCACTCAAGTGTAAGAGTATGGTGTGATAGGCTCTTTTCTTAACTTTACCCTTTTCAAGTAAGGTTATGTCAGTTGGCCAGTCATCTTCAATAGTAGCATCAAGTCCATTATATACTAAAAAAGAAAGCATATTTTTCTTCCAAATAATAAAATCTTGTGAGCTATCAAACACTTCAATGTTTATTACATTATGTGTTTGAGGTTTTGAAGACATTTTGAAAAGATTTTATAAAAACAGAAGACTAGTAATGAGTTTAAAAATTTGATGCTGGAGACTTAATGGTCAACTGGTTTGTTATTTCCAATTATTCAAACACTCAAGCACCCAAAAAGAGAGACAAAAGCAATACAGATAAACGAATAATAATAGCAGAGAAATATATCAAACAGAGCAAGAATAATACACAACAGAGATCAAAGATCACACAGAACCTATTCTATTAGGCATTAACAAGATACAGGATCTTGTACCCTTGGGCTTTCACAAGAATATTTCAATTGTACCCTTTTCAGCCAGACAAACAAGCTAGTTTGCACAGATCAGCTAACTGTTCTAGGACTTTAACAAGAAACAAGCCTTGTATCCTACTCAGCCAGAACCAAGAACACCCAAATATTCATAATATTGCAAAAAACAAAGAGATAAAGGATCAAGACCGAGGTTACCCTTGAAGAAACCCCGCTAGTCTTGAAGTTTAAACCCCTGTTGTCTCTCGCCTTTGCTCTTTAGCGTAATAGGTACATGTAACTTCACAAATCTGATTAGAAGGCGAAGATACAAAAACCCTAAAATTATTACAGAGACTAAAAGACATAAGAAAGCACTAAATCAACCTAGGGTTTTGAAAATCGGGACTGCTTCATAAGTTTTTCAAGAAGAAAACATAGCCACAACTCAGATATAGAAGATACATGCTCTGATACCACATGTTATGAAACCTAGATAACATTGTATCTCCAGATTACAAGTTTACAAGTCCAGATTACCAAAATCAACACCACACAGTATCAACAAACATATAGAGGCACCAAGATTACGTGGTTCTCCAAAGAAATGGCTACTCCACGGGACGGACTCACACAGAGCCCAGCAACTCACAATTAAGATGAATCAGTATCGATACAGAGTAATCACACAGATTACCACAATCACAAACATAAAAAACCACCAAGAAACCATAGAGATTTACAATACAGATGACAGAAGAAACCCTAACAAGGAAACCCTATCAGAGAACACAAAGAGGAATTGAAAAATACAACTGAAGCAGTCAACATGCTACAGTGCCCATCAGATAGCTTAAATAGCTAGGGTTCCACTTGGGTCGGGTCGGCTCCAGAATGAGAAGGCGCGGATCTTCAGCAGCAAGTGCAAATGCGTCAAATGGACTTCTTCTTAGACGTCATCAGAGGGCCTAAGTGATACAAACATATTAAAACAGAGGCCCTGTATATCTGAAAACATATATAACAACTTGGGAATTCTATGGTTGAAATAGCTTCATTATCAGATGGACAATATGATCATAGAAAGCAAAGGGAAGCAATTCCACATTGGATTCTTATGCATGAGAAGCCATTTAATGTTGTGGAAGAAGAAGGTTTTAGTTTCATGATGAAGACTAGTCTTCCTCAATTTAAGAGGATTACACATAATCATGTAAGAGCGGATTGTGTGAGTGTTTATGATATGGAAAAGAAGAAGTTAAAAGGAGTTATTGCAAAGCATTAAGAAGATTTCACTTACTACTGATATTTGGAAATCAAAAGTGCAGAAGGTATCCTATATGTGTTTTACAAGACATTTTATTGAATCAAAACGGTAACTTCAAAGTGAGTTCTCAATTTTATCATTCCTCCTCCTCCTCACACAAGTAATTTACTTAGTAATCATTTTACTTTATTTTTGTTATGTCATTAACTTATTTAATTTATGCATTGTTGTATTGTGTGCATTTTCTAGGTCTTGATATATCTAATGTATTATTTAAATGCATGAAATCATGGGGGATTGAGAATAAGGTATTCACAATTTTTGTTGATAATGCTATAAATAATAATATTACTATTAGAATTTGAAAGCAAACTTTTCCCAAGACTAGGAAATTAGCTTTAGGTGGTCAATTGTTTCATGTAAGATGCGTAGCACATATTCTAAATCTTGTTGTGCAAAACGATCTCTCTGAAATTAAAGCTGTAATTGATGATATTAAAGAAAGGATGAGATTCATTAACTCATCTGAGGGAGGATTAAAGAAATTTTCGAAGATTGTTTAATCATTAGATACGTCAATGAGAAAGCTAATACTTGATTATCCCACTTGATGGAATTCGACTTATGAGATGTTAGTGGTGGCTTTGAAAATGAAAGATGTTTTCCTAGTATTCACAGCTTTTAACTCTTCAGTTTCTACATCTGTTACTTCTTCACTTCTTCTAGTAAGGGTATGCAAAAGAAAATAAAGATAGTACCTTCTTGTTTGACTCGATTTGACCAATATCTTAACTCTGTTGAAATAAGTGCTCTTATGAAATCTGAGGTTGATATATATTTAGAGGAAGGTGTTCATAGATGTCAAAAAAAGAAGAAGCTTCTAATTTTGATGAATTAGCTTGGTTGAAAGCTAATGAGTTAAAGTTCAAAATTTTGTCAAGGATGGCTTATGATGTATTAGCTATTCCTATCAGCGGGTGTTGCATCAGAGGCTACTTTTAGTGCAGGGACTAGAGTTCTTGACCCAAATCGTGCATTCTTATCTAGTGAGAAGGTTTAGTATTGATTTGGGGAAGCGATTGGGTTTGATGTCTACATGGAATTAATAGGGATCCAAAGGCTCATGTAAGTAACTCACTTTTTATATATCTCGTGAAATTTTATTTCAATGCTCATCAAATTTTTCATTTTGAATATATTCTATTTTATCAGGAAGATGAACAACAAGTGGAGATTACACTGTAAAACTCGTAGAGTTAAAAGGTATTAATATTATTCTCTATTTGAGTTTGATTTAATTATTACTCTCTTTGTGTTATTGTTGTTTTAGTTAGGGCAGTGCATGGTTCCTTCTGAAACCGCTCTAGAACCGAGAATCGACCCGAAATCGGTACTGGAATTAAAAAGAACCGGTCATTTTGGAACCGTATCAGAACCGATATTGAAAATTATTTTTTTTTTACAGGTTTCGGATCTTTGATTGGAACTGGACCAAAATCGAAATTAGTACCGGAACCGAACTAGAATGGGTAAAGGAACCGGTTTTTCTTAAAAAAATAAACAAATATAAATATAAATATTTTAGGCAAATTTCTTTTTAGGTAAAAAAAAAATATATCATTTTCTTCTTGCACAATTTCTTTTTTATTTTCGAATTGTATATCGAGGTTATAATTTTTATATAAATAATTCAAAAAGAATAATTTTTTTAATCTAATATTTTTTTTCTTCACCATAGAATTGTTTCAACTCTTTTATATATATATATATATATATATATATATATATATTTTGCTATTTCAAATATATTTAGAAATTAGAAATGATCCTGAAGTTTTGAAGAATATTGTTCCAAGAGGTAAAGTGGAGTGTTAGATATGTTAACTTGAACAATCTACCTGGTATACTAATTTTTTTTTTAAATTTTTTTTTTATGTTATGACTAAATTATGTTAAATTACTAAGTGCATGTTAACTAATTAATTTTAAAAAAATTGAAATACAGAATATGAAAGGCTATGCAATTTAAACTCAAGCTCGGAGAACATTTGAAACTTTTTTTCTTATTATTATTTAAAGTTATGCACGGCTTATTTCTAAGATTATGAAGCTTTTAAACTTATTTTCTTTGTCTAAACATCAAGTTTAAGTTTATTAGTGAAGTTTTTCTTTTGACAAATGGTGATTTTGCAGGAGTTTTTTAATAATTAGATTAATTGTGAAAAGTTTGATTATTTTCTCAGAATCGGTACCGGAACCGTACCTAAATAACCTGTACCATTGGAACCGGAACCGATACTGAAAGTGAACCAGAACTGACACTGACACTGATACAGATTATAAATAGTAATGGTACCGGTAGCGGTTCCTCAAAAATAAGGAACCGGTACTAAAACCGACCTCCTCACCCCTAGTTCAGTGAATATTTAGTTGTCATATGTGTCCATCACAAATTTAGATACGAGAAAGTATATGATATTTATATGATTGTTTTTTATTTTAGATTCATCATTTTGTTAGAATATGGTGTCCCAATGTAATTATTTGTAATCCACCCAGATAATTTTAGATGTTTTTTTTCCTTTTTTTGGCGATGGTGTCTACATGAAGGACTTGATATTGGTGTATGGAAAGAGATTTGTAGTTTTATTTCATTTAGTATAACATTTTGTTTGCATTTTCCATGAAAGGATTTTATTATTATTATTATTATTTTGCTATTTTAAATATATAGCATTAAAAATATTACTTCTTGACACAACATTGAAGGAAAATTTAATGCTGATTTATTCTATATATTTTTTAATTAAATTTATGAATTTGAAAGGAACTTATATATATTTGGGTTAATTCCAAAAAACCATCGTAAGTTTATAGATTTTTCAAAAAAACCACACTAGTTTGAGTTTTCTCCATTTTCTTATTTTTCTTCACAAATAGATTAGGGTTAATTCCAAAAAACCACCGCGAATTTGTTAAATTCTCCAAAAAAAAAACCACACTAGTTTTAAATTTCTCCATTTTACCATTTTTATGTTGTTTTATGTGTGGTTAGTGTTCATATTTTTAGGAAGAAAAGTGGTAAAATGGAGAAATTTCAAACTAGTGTGGTTTTTTTGGAGAATTCAATAAATTTGCGGTGATTTTTTGGGTTATTAATAGTAATCCTACATCAATTAACATAAAAGTGGTAAAATAGAGAAAATTCAAACTAGTGTGATTTTTTAGAGAATTTAGCAAACTTGTGGTGATTTTTTTAGATTAACCCTATATACTTTATAATAAAACTACCAAATTGAAATCCGAATAATTGTTAGAAAAATTCAAATCCATATCCTGAATTCTAAAATTTATAGACAAATACAAATCTAATTTAAAATTCAACCGTTTAAATAAATTCAAATCCAAACCTAACTGGCAAAAAAAAATCGAATCCAAATTTTTAATATTCAGATTGGACTTGTTTCATTGGAATCACAAAGGAGGGATATTTTGAAAATTGGAAACAGATAAAAACATTAGTGTATTTAATTTGGAAATTGACAACATAGCAAGCAAGGGCATAATTGGAAATCGAAAATAGAGTAAGGAATGAGAAATTAGAGCGGGAAATTAAATTAATAATAAAATAAAAAAATTGATCCTATCATTAACCGAAAAGCTGGTGGACCTGGTGGAAAAAGAAGCTGGTGAGACAGCAGCTTCTTCCCACATTTTATATATGTATAGGAAAATGCCACCTGCTTTGAACGAAGCCTGTTTACATTTTCCAATAAAAAAAGAAAAGGGTGATTTTCAATAGACCGCTAGTTTCATCTTTAGGTAAAAAAATCTCTAACTTTTTCTTCTTTTTTTTTTTTTGTCAAAAAATCTCTTTTAAATGGAATCTATTAGATTTACTGTTCATTCGTCAGTGGATGAACAGTAACCGATGGACATTTTTATAATTTTTCATTTTTATTAATTTAAAAAAATTTAAAAAAACTTTTTAAAAAAAATTTCTCTTCCCCCACCAAAAATTAAATTATTGAAAATACAAATAATCTAAGCTTTATTTTATAATTATTTAACATTGAAGTGAAGAAGAAAAGGGAAAAAAAGAAAGAAAAAAAAAACAAAGAAGAAAAAAATGGAAAGAATAAAAATATTTTTAATTCTAAAATAAAATCTTTTTTTTCTTTTTCTTTCCATTTTTTTTTCTTGTTTTTTTTTCTTCTTTCTTTCTTTTATTTCCCCTCTTTTTCTTCATTTCAATGTTAAATAATAAAAATAAAAAATCAAATATTATATTTTATTTTTCAATATTTTAATTTTTGGTGGAAAAAAGAGGGGGGAGAGTGTGATGTAGGGGAAGAAAAAGAAAAAAAAAAAAAAAGAAAAAAAAAAAAAGAAGAATAGAAAAAGGAAGAGAAATTTTTTTTTAAAATGTTTTTTAAAAATTAATAAAAATGGAAAAATTACGAAAATGCCTATCGGTTATTGTTCATCCACTAACGGATGAACAGTAAATCTGATGAATTCCATCCAAAAAAGGTTTTTTTGACCAAAAATGAAAATTTTGAAATTTTTTTACCAAAGAGTCAAACTAGCGGTGAGTTTTTGGAAATCACTCAAAAGAAAAATAGAAATTGACAATGGCACTATTTTAAAAATGGCACTTGGGAATAAATAAATTTAACTTGCTTGATTATAAAATATATAAAACTGTAGATGGAACTACCCCACACATAAACCGATCAAGTCTTCTGCTTCTTCCTCAAATCTCAGTGAAATGAATACTACTGACCCATATTTGTCCAAATTGAAAGATAGAGGAATATTCAAATTCTATGTTAATCAAATTGATATTAAGAAGGTTTTATCCACAACGAACAGGGAAATCAGATACTATGAGTTGTATAGTGGAAGTGGTCCGACATCTTATTGTAAAATTTGCTATGAATTGATCTCAGGAGAACCTGCTTATGTCGACAACTACAACCCTTCTTCGCTTCTTAATGAACATCCATCGGCTATGCACAAAAAATGCGGCAATTCACCATTTGTGATCAAACACCCACTCCATCCTGCCCACCACTTGAATGCTGACTTCTATAATGTTGCATCTGGTTTCATCAGACTGGGGCTTTTGGTATGCAATGGATGCAGGCTTCTCTCATTTGGTTTCAGTTATTGTTGCAGGGATTGTGATTTTAAGCTTGATTTTCGATGTGCTATCAACGTCCAAACTCAACAGACAGAAGTGGAAACAAGAGAGGTAGAAGCCGATTTCCATGAGCATAAACTTTAACTTTTCTACCACCAGACGCCTTTGTCGACGGATCCAAGATATCTATGGTTACAATCTGGTTTGTCAAGTGGCTCTTCGTTAAATTCTTTGCTCCGTGTTACCTGTTCTTGCTGCGCAAAGGGGTTTCAGGGATCAGAAAAATCTATGTGTCTTTTCATTCATATACACCATTTCACACACATTTTTATCTCTCGATAAGATCAGAATTTATAGCTAGATACTAGTTAGTGAACCTTATCTACAACACAGCTTTTGATGAGCTGTAATTTATCTTCTTCTGTAACGTCTAAGGACTGTTACTGCAGCTATTTGTTTTAAGAACTGATTTATGTTTTCCTCACTCTTCTTCTGGACTTTGTTTTGCAGGCTTCAAATACATGTTGGGCTTAATTGAGAGTGCAGGCTTCTTGGATTTACCCGGAACCAACATCTTCTTAGGTCGGATATCTTCAACACCCCCAATCAGACTGAACCGGATTTTGGAAGATAAGTTGAGTTTGCCTCGGAGATACTCCGATCTCGTTGCAGATAACGGTTTTGTTAGTAAATCAGCTAGTTGTTCATCAGTATTGACATATCGTACATCATTCTCGCCGAAGGTGACTTTATCTCGAACAAAGTGGACATCGACCTCAATATGTTTTGTTCGAGAGTGAAAAATCGGATTTTTAGCTAGAGATCTCGCACCGTTGTTGTCACACCAAAGGACTAGTGGCTGCGGAAGCTTAAATCCTAATTCCGTCAACAAGGAGGTCAACCATAGAAGATCGGTAGATATGAAGGCTAAGGCCCTATACTCCGCCTCTGTGCTAGATCGTGAAACTGTCCGCTATTTTTGAGAAGTCCAATATACGACATTGCCCCCAGAAGAACAACACCACCGGTGGTGGATTTTCTGTCGTCGGAAGAGCAAGCCCAATCTGAATCACTAAAACCATGAAGCTCAAGAGGAACAGAAGATGGTGTGAAAAATAATCCAAAGTCAGTTGTGCCTTTAAGGTAACGTAACACTCTCTTACAAGCTATCCAGTGTGTTGTAGATGGATTTGCAAGATATTGACTGAGCTTGTTCACTGCAAAGTTGATGTCAGGTCTCGAATGGCAGAGATATTGAAGTGCTCCTACTATGCTGTGATATTGCGTAGGGTGCTCAAATGAGAGTCCATCATACTGAGAAAGGTTGGATCTAACAGAAAGGGGAGTGCAACAAGGCTTGCAGTCAGACATGTTAGCACGTTGGAGGAGTTCAGTGACATAGCAATATTGGGAAAGATGCAGACCATCTCTATTACGGTAAACTTCAAATCCTAAGAAATGGTGAACACTGCCTAAAGTTTTTAATGCAAACTTAGTTTGTAGCTGATGAATGATTGATTGAATATCATGCTGAGAGTTGCCTGTAACTAGAATATCATCAACATATACTAGGAGAATTGAGATGTTACCCTCTGTGACTTTGTAGAATAATGATGTATCAGACCTAGCATTGCGATACCCCCAATCAATTAAGGCTTGTCTTAGAGTTGAGTACCAAGCTCTTGGAGCTTGTTTAAGACCATAAAGAGCCTTATCAAGTTGACATACATAATTAGAATAGGCTAAATTCTCAAAACCCTGTGGCTGATACATGAACACTGTCTCATTTAGCTTGCCATTTATGAAGGCATTATTGATGTTGATTTGCTGAATGTCCCAGTTGTAAGACACTACAAGAGAGAAAATCACTTTGATAGTGGATGACTTTACAATAGGGCTGAATGTCTCTGTAAAGTCACGACCCGGAGTCTGTTTAAACCCTTTGACCACAAGTCTGGCCTTGTACCTATCAACTGCCCCATCTGGATGACGCTTAACCCTGAAAATCCATTTAGTGCTTAGGATATTCATGGAGGGATGAAAAGGAACTAAGTGCCAAGTTCTATTTTGCATCAGGGCTGTGAACTCATCTGTCATTGCAGCTTTCCAATTAGGATCAGCTAAGGCTTGAGCAACAGTATATGGTTCTAAAGTATTTTGAGTAACACTAGTATACATTTTTGGCTTATAGATACCACTCTTGGCTCTTGTTTGCATAAGATGAGCATTTTGTTTGGAAGGAATAATAGGTGGTTGGAGGGGAGAAATTGGGATTGGTTCTACAACAGTTTGCAGTTGTGGTGATGACTGGAAAACAGGGCTAAAAGTAGAATCAATAGGAGAGCTATCATAAGCAGATAACATAGGAGTATTAGAATTTACCTGTCTGCTGGATGTTGATGACGAACTTACAGGAGAACTATCTGCTAAGGGAGTATCTTGAGTAGTCTGCTCATGTCTTAGAGTAGAAGAGATGGCTGAAAGGGGTAGAGTAGATGAATATTGTGGTAAGGTGGACTGTTGTTGAGTGGAGAATATTGACCTATAAGGAAATTCTTTTTCATTGAACAAAACATGTCTAGAAATATAAATTTTTCCTTCAGGTGAGAGACATTTGTAGCCTTTATGAGATGAACTATAACCCAAAATATACACTTTTTGGAGTGAAAATCGAGTTTGTGTTTATTGTAAAATCTCAAGTATGGAAAGCAGCTACAACCAATGGTTTTGAGATCAGAATATTGAGGTGGTTTACTGTATAGTTTTTGAAAAGGGGAGATATTATTTAAAAGTGGTGTAGGAAGATTATTAATGAGATATATGGCTGTTGAGAAAGATTCCAACCAAAATTGGAGAGGCATGTTAGCTTGAGATAAAAGTGTAAGACCAAGTTCTGTGATGTGTCTATGTTTTCTCTCAGAAACACCATTCTGTTGAACTTGAATTCCTTGTGAATTAAGAAAAGGAAGTAAGGCTATATATTCTCCACCCATGTCACTGTGTAAGGCTTTGATTTTGTGGTTTAATTGCAGCTCAATATAGGACTTGAATCTGATAAAAACTGCTTTGGTTTCAGATTTGTGTTTCAATGGATACATCCATGAAAATCTAGAATATGCATCAATGAGTATATGATAGTATGAATATCCTTCAGTAGAAGGATAGGGAGATGGTCCCCATAGATCTGAATAGACTATTTCCATAGGTTGTGTGACAGATATGTAATGTGTTAGAAAAGGAAGTTTGTGTAGTTTTCCTTGTTTGCAAGCATCACAGAAATGAAGTTGATCCTTGTAAAATGGAAATTTCATTGATCTTAAAACTTGCTAAAGTACAGACTCATTTGGATGACCAAGACGTTTGTGCCACACATTGATGTCTAGATTTTCATTTTTAAAACTAGTTTTTTGTGCCACACATTGATGTCTAGATTTTCATTTTTAAAACTAGTTTTTGGAAAATCAGTAGTTGCAGAAAGTAAAGTAGGTGTAGAGTTGGATTTGGTAGACTTGGCTAATTTAATTTGTGTAGGAAGACTGTACAGACCATCCTGCATTACTCCCTTGAGCAGTGGTTTCCCTGAAAGTTTGTCCCTTGAGCAGTGGTTTCCCTCAAAAGATTCTTGGTAATTTTAGGAACATGTAGAACCTTTTTGAGAGTTAATGGTGTATGTGTGTTTGATGATAAAATGGAAGAGCCAATTTGAGAGATAGAGAGTTTATTACCATTGCCAACTGTTAACTGCTCAGGTCCATTGTACTCAGTGCTGATAGTAAGATTGTTGAGATCAGATATGACATGATTTGTTGCCCCACTGTCCACAAACCAATTAGGATCTGAATTAGCCTCTGAAGTAGCTGATGAGTTGGGATTTTGTGTGAGATATGACTGATAACGTGGTGTAGAGGTGTGAGATTGAGCTGCTGATGAGTGAGGAGCAGAAATAGAGTTTGTTTTGTAGTTTGGGCTGAATGTTTGAGAGTTACCCGGATTTTCTTGCCAATATATATCAAAACGTTTATGACACTTAAAAGCATCGTGTCCCTGCTTTTGGCAAACTTGACAATGCAGCCTGTTGTTTCTACCCCCACGTCCTCTGCCCCCACGTCCTCTATAGTTTCCTCTGTTTGAGGCTGTTGTTGAACGGTTTCCTCCTGAGTGATTGTTGTAGGCCATTTGCAAATGTGTTTGGAATAGAGATTTGAGAGTGAGATTTTGCTGTTCCAAACGAGTTTCATGCATCATGAGAGAATACTGCACATCTTTTAATGTTGAAAGCTGTATAGTGTGTGTTAGATGCACTACAACAGGGTCATATTCTGATCCAAGGCCATTAAAGCCACATAATATCAGCTCCTGGTCAGAAACTGCGTGACCAGCTATATTAAGTGAGTCACCAATTTGCTTGATCTTTTGAAAGTAATCAGAAATGGTGAGAGATCCTTTTTGAAGTGTAGATAGTTGTTGTTTAAGTTGTAGTACACGAACCATTGAGGTTTGTGCGTAGAGACTGGTAAGAATTTGCCATACCTGACGAGAGGAGGGGGCATGATTAACTTGACTTACTACCTGGTCACTTATGGTGGTGAGTAACCAACAGAGTAGCAGCTGGTCTATCCTTATCCATAGCTTGTAGGCTGGATTCTCTATAGGCATAGCAGTAGAAATCTCTGAATCTGGATCTGTGGTTAAAACTTCTGCTGTGAGAAACTATGCAGGTGGTGTGGCTGTTTGCGAGATATATTGCTCCAGATCCAGTGCTCTAATGGCGGCTAACACTTGAGCACGCCAGTTTGTGAAGTTTAGTCTATCAAGCTTTATAGAAAGATTAAAGTTCAAAGCTTTGGCTAAGGAGGGCAGAGTGATTGCAGTGACATAAGATGAATTTGATGTTTTTGTGGTGTTTGATTCATTGTTGACAGAGGCTATATTTAGACGTTTGGTTGAGCAAAAAGCTCTGATACCATGAAAATGACAACAAAACTATATGATTTATGAATAGAAAAATCTCTGTGTCTTTTCATTCATCAACAGTATAGATATATATACACAATTTCACACACATTTTTATCTCCCGATAAGATCAGAATTTACAGCTAGATATTAGCTAGTGAACCTTATCTACAACACAGCTATTGATGAGCTGTAATTTGTCTTCTTCTGTAACATTCAAGGACTGTTACTGCAGCTATTTGTTATAACAACTGATTTATGTTTTCCTGACTCTTCTTCTAGACTTTGTTTTGCAGACTTCAAATACATGTTGGACTTAATTGAGAGTGCAGGCTTCTTGGATTTACCCGGAACCAACATCTTCTTGGGTATGATATCTTCAACATACTTAACATGTAGAGACGGTTGTAAATTTGAAGCTTTTCGCGTTTCATGTGGTACTCATGCTTCATCTGGGTTGAGACTCGAAAAATATCATCACGATCATCATATGATGTGTGTTTATTTGAGTCGTGCATCTTCCACCATTAGACGACCCTGTGTTGTCTGCAATTCAGATTGTGAGTTTTCTTTCGTTTACAGCTGCTTTGCTTGTCGTGTTTATGTACATTTGGAATGCATTCCTCTGCCTAGTGTCATTAAACATCAGTGTCATTCCTATGATGATCATACACTTGTCCTTTCTAATTTAACAAATCTACCTGAATTTTCATCATCTGGTGAGGATTTTTGTACTTATTGTGAGAAAAAGGCAGATTTTAGTCATGCATTTTACCATTGTGAGTCCTGTTCCGAAATAGCTCATCTGGAATGTATATTATCTGAGGTAACTTTATAATAAGTTCAATTATGTTACTTTTATTATGTTGTTAGAATATCGTAATTATAGCTTAGTTTAGCACTAAAATGTCCTGTTTGATGCAGGAGGACCATCCATCAGAGATACTTGAATATTTAGTTCCAAGACCAGTGGTAGATTTTCAAAATTATTAGGCCAACCGGGGTCATCTGGACCTGGGAAGGAAAACATAAAAGAGGAAAGCGCAGACGTAGAGGACAGTGAGAATGATTTGGAAGGCTGTAATATAGAAGAAATGGATTCCCAAATTGCTAGGCTAAACAAATTAGCCAACACAATACAATTAAAACTTAAGGTCTACCGAAGAGAACGTGAAAAGAAGGTAAAATCATCTCATCTCTCTCAACCTGATTAAAAAAGTATAGTTTGTATTAATTAGCTGGGGGAATTTGGGGTACAATACTCTATCCGCATGCACCCATTTCCTGTGAAATGGTTGCGAGTTTAAATTGCTTGTGTTAATCCTGTTTAATAAATGTATGCGTTTGTATTTAATCTGATTAATAAGTGTATGACTTTGAGTTGAATTATCCGTGAAGATCAATCAGTCGATTTATATAAGTTTTTTATTTAATTTAGTTATAATATTTTTTATTTTTTATTTAATATAAATTAATATTATATGCACCATAATTAAATCTATATATATAAAAAAAACAAAATGTGAAAGTTTATCTACCTTCATAAGTCGACACGTGGCATACATATGTTTTTAATTGTCCAATTATAATATGTCACGTGTCTAATTAAAACTTGAATAATGTGTTAATTGGCATATTAAAATATACTAAAAGACACTTTATTTAATAAATAAAATTTATTACTTCACATATTTTTTATCTTCTTTTTGAAATACGTTAAATTCATTTAAGACATTAAAAATTAAATCGATTCTTTTCATATACCAAAGTATTAAAATACATTAAATAATAAGTTATCAATTATATAATTAATTATGTTATCTATTTGTCTTTTTCGTTTCCATCTTCTACATTCCTATATAAATCAATTGCATATCATCCATTCATCTATATCTCTGTTTATCTCTCTCATTTTCTTAAAATATATATATATATAAATATATATTTATTTTATAGTCTGTTTACGACTCTTTAATACTCCCTCCGGAATATTAATATAGAGAAAATTTCCATTTTGGACGTATTATTTATATAGAGAAATTTTCTTTCATTATAACCAACATTTTAAAAAAATTTTAAAATTTATTGTATTAATTATGAAATAATGAGGGGCAATAATAGAAACTAATTTATTGTCTTAATTTCCGTGAAAAGTTAATTTTCTCTATATTAATAATCCGGAGGGAGTATAATTTTTTCTTAATATGTTGATATTGATCTATGAATTTCAGAATCTCTTTTTTTAGTTGAAAGGTAATCAATCATCCTCCATCTTCCTTTAATTTGATATACTATTTAGTTATTTTTGTCAGGATTCTCTAATATTTGTGAAAAACTCATCTTTCATATATCATATCTATTTTTATTTGTTTAGGTTTCACGTCTTTCTAAAATCAAAGTGATATTAGTTTTAACTTTCTGTAAATATATATACATATATCTATATTATTTACTATTGATGTATTTTTTTCCTACTTTATTTGTTATATTATGCTTCTATATTTTTCCCCATATTCACTTTATTTATTTTTATTCTTTAATTTTATTATAACTACAAAAATCATATATCGCATTTCTTCAATTTTCCAGCATTTAAAAGCTTATCTAAAATTAAAATTTATATATATACATATAAATATATATATATATTCTCCCATTTTACTCTTATATTTGTTTTAAATTATTTATATTTTTTTTATTTGATAACAATATATTTATTTCTTTTAATTGTTAATATATAGTATATATATATATATGAAATGGTAAATTTATTTTTATATCAAAATAAATATTTAAATTTTTCTCTTATATTTATATTTTTATTATTTTTATTAGATTTTTAAATTTATTTTATTTATACGATAAAAAATATATTTTCAAGTCCTTTTATGTCGTGTGGATGTCTACTTTCAATATTGTAAAATTCAAATACTAAAAAGTAAAAATAAATATTTTTTATTTTAATGTTGGTAGGCGTTAATTGTTTGACTATGACGAGATGTTGATTGTATGAGTGAGATGAGATGAAAAGATATGTTTAATAATGAATTAAAAAATAAAATTATGTTATTACATTAT
>CM062389.1:38332819-38519688 GCA_031304145.1 Cardiospermum halicacabum | reverse complement strand
TACAAAACAATACAAAGTATATATATAAAATAAAGTAATAAATAAAGTATATGAGAAGATAAAAGAGTATCACAGTTACTATTTTTTTTAAAGGTAATAAATCTATTAAGATCATTTAATATTTATGTTATTCAAGTTGCTATTATTTATTTGTTTAATAAATATGAATATTTTATTAAATTGTAACATTTTTATATTTTTCAATTTTTATAATAAAAATTATTGATGTATTTTTGTCTCGTATCATGGTTTAATTACTGGAATATATGGCTTAATTTTAATTTACTTTCATATATTTTTTTAATTAAATGTTGTTTAATGCCACTAATTAACTAATCATTTCAAATTCTATTACTTTTCATTTACTAATATATTAATTGTTGTAATCAATTTTTAAAATAAAAAATATTAATTTGTTTTTTTTCATCTTTCTAAATAGTTTAATTACTGGACTTATATGGCTTAAATTTATTTTATTTTAATATATTTCTTCTTAATTAAATGTTATTAATACTAGTGTTTAACTAATCATTCGAATTCTATAATTTTTCATTTGACGAATATATTAATTGTAATTTATGAATAAATTAATTGAATTCAATCATTTTATATATTTGTATTTTATCTTAAACTAAAATAAATTATCATTAAATATTTTACCAGTAATGATTATTAGATGATTTGCGGCGCATGCCTCTATTGATGTTGTATAGTTTACTTATCTTGAAAATTGGACACGTGTCTACCACGTGGCAACTATTATCAAGTGGGAGTGTGTCACATATCGCTCAATTGCCACATTAACGTTATTTACTTCCTCAAACACTCCAATATTCATTGAAAGCATATCTCCTACTCTTCTTTCTCAATCAATCGTTATCGCAATCTTCCTTCCAAAAAGTCCTTTAATATCCTTGAGGATCGAAATTGGTAAAGACGAATTGTATGAGTGAGAAATGATTGATCAAAATAAATGTTATGGATAGGCCAACAAAATTTCACTTATGTTTAAGTATTTTTTTATCAATTAAAATTTAGTTATATTTTTCTTATATATATATAAATTCAATATAATATAAATAAAAATATTATAATTTTGATTCTTATTTTATAAAATAATATATTAAATTATTTACTAAAATGGACTATAATTTATAATCAATATTAAAAAAATTTGATAGTTAAAAATATATTTTATTTTGCACGAACAATTTGACTAGTTTAATAATATAATAAATTATTTTTGTTAAAAATTTTATAATATTAAATATAAAGTATAATACTAAAAATTTATTATTAAAAATTAATTTAATTTTTAAAATAAATAAATTAGATGGATCAACTCGTCTAATAAATGAATTGGGTTGTTTAATCAACAAATAACTTCCTTCACTGACTATTTAATTTAAAACTTGGACTTATTTTCACGTTTTTCAATGTCTAAATTGTCCTTATTTCCTTCATTGGATCCAAACCAAACCCTACTCCGAACCCATACTCAATTCACCAATAATACAATAAGGGAAATACAAATCGAAGCTTGAACCCCGGGATATAAGAGTAAGGTGGTTGAGCATCGATATGATGATTTTAGTTCCTTGCTAGGTCATGCTTTAAAGCTTGAAAGGATCAAAGGGGCAAAACGAGGTAGGCTTGATCGTAAGTATCAAGGGGGTAAGTCTTCCGAGTCTTTCTCTTCGGAAAATAAGAAGCTGAAGGGAGGTTTGCAATTTTATCAAAGTGGTAGTCAAAGGCAAGGATCACAAGCACCAATTTCTTCTCAATCTGGGTCTGTGGCACTTACTCAAAAAAGTGGAGTGGAAAAGTTTTATCGACCATTGTGCAAGGATTGTGGTAGATATCATCCTGGAAAATGTTGGAGAAATTTGGGTGCTTGCTTCTTGTGTGGTTCCATGGAACATCGTAGAGCTTATTGTCCTCGGAGGAATGTCAACCAAGGTCGGACTCAGTCAGAGATGCCTACTAGCGAAAAGAACAATCAGAATGGAGGGAGTGGAAGACAAGGAGCTCCGTCTCAATCAGTTAACAAAGGACGCAGTCGTGCTCCCACAAGGATATATGCTATGAAAGCATTAGAGGATCATTCTGATGATGAGATTGCGGGTATGTTTTGACTCTTTGTATGTTTCGACGGATGATTGTGTTGTTTTGCTTTTGTGTGTATGTGATTTGCCTATGCTAGTTAGGATGATGATGATGTGTATGTTTGATAACATGATGCTTTCGTAATTTCACTAATTGGATCTAGTTTATCTTCATTTCTTATTCGTCTATGTTTATAATTTCGAGGACAAAATTTTCTAAAGTTGGGGAGAGTTGTAACATCCCGAAATTCGGGCTAGCGGTTTTATTAATTTAAATTCAATTTGGGAGTCGAAAACCTTATTTTGAAATTAGGGATTTACGACCATAATTGAGAATTTAGGCTATAATGGAAATATCGGAAGATTGGGGTTAATAATATAAATATTGATAACTTAAACTTATATATATAGTGAAATTAGGTCATACACATTCGTTTGAGTCGAAAATTTTACTAAATCAAATTATTTATTTTTTCTCTCTTGCGTGGTGTGTCGCCGAGTGTTTGTTTAGTGTGTCGCTGAGTGCGTTGCTCTTCAGTGGAGGTAGGTTTGATTGTGATTTCGGTAGTAATGATGATGAGCGTATAACTAGGTTAATTTATTAGAATTCATGGTGGTTTTCATTATATATATGTTGGGAATTGTGAATTGGTGTAGGAATTGAAAAATGTTATCGCATGTAAAATCATTCATAATAGTGTTAGGATTCACATGTTAAAATTGGGGATAATATAATATTAAATAGTTTATGGCTTTCCATCACGATAAACCACATGATTGATAAATGGTGTTGATTTTGTACATAGACATATGTGTTATTAATGCATATAAATATATGTGTAGGAATTTCACATGGTGTTGGTGTTGATATTATTCATATAGATATTTATGCATATAGATATATGTGAACAAATCACATGGTGATATTAATATTGTATAGATAAATGTGCATTCACATTAATATTTATTAATATACAGATTGTTGTTCACGAGGTTTCAATTCACATATTGTATATTTTTTATATAGCTGGAAATGGTGTAATATATAAATATTATAGTTACATTGATCATGGGAAATTTATTTTAAATTAGATAATTTAGTATGTACATAAAATTCTATGAATTATCATGAATCGGTTATATTTAATAAAATTGTTGTTAGGCATATTAGATCCTAATTTGGACGCTGAAGGGAATCACACTGTTTGAGTGTCTGTTGGGATTATTTTGCTGCTAAGGGTGTATATACACACTTTCGGATAACCTGTTCTAGCTTATGTGTTAGGCAATTGATTAGGAAAAATTCAAATTGCTATGATATGAGACTTAATTTTATTGTCCGGCTTAAGAAACGAGTTATAAATGTTTCCGGTGATGTGTATTGGTGGTATTCATGGAAGTATGTTGAATTGTGGAAAATTGTGTTGAAGATAATTATTCTGTAAATGTTGGGTTTATAAATATTATCGCCTTGAGTATAGATTTCTGTCTGTAAGGATAGTTGACATGCCATAGAGAGTTGATAGCTATCGAGTTCTTGGAGACTTCGGTCTATGTTGATGATAAAAAAGGGACTTCAATCCACCATATGGTTGGGTTATGGGGTCTTCGGCATTGCTTGTGTTTTGGGGGCTTCAACCTTGCCTGTGTTCTGATTCTTGTTGGGTTTCTTGTGTCCTACAGTCATCTAGAAATCTTACTTAAAGACGAAAATTATAAATTGGTATTCTCTCTAATGATCGTTTATTTTGATTTATACCTGTACAGAATTGTGGAATATAATTTGTTGTCTGCTTGTATGGATTCTGGATTTCGTACGAATTTGGTGTTGCTGATATATTGGTTAATACATATGCTTGCTTAGCTGTAAATTGTCCTGTTATACGAGTTAGAGTGGGCAACGTCTTGGGTGCGTGTTCACACTAAGCATTCAAAGTTTACGCGGATTTCATCCGCAGGTTTCCGTAGTTGAGACGAACGAGCATATTAGAGCCATTGATTCAAGTTTCCATTGCATTTCAATAGGTAGACATTTGATATTTGCCCAGCATGTTGGGAGGGATATTATTTGGATTGTAATCTTTGATCTTAGTTTTAGTATTGAGGTTACTATCAAGTTATGTTTTATTTGAACTATGAAATATTTGAACTCAGTTGAGAACTTAAATTTTGGATTGGGACTATTGATGTTGAATTTTGACTTGAGAATTTATTTGAGTATTGAATTGGATTTGAACACTTTTGGTTATTGAAACTGTTAGTGTGTTACATGAGTTATTGTTGTCCTTTTGAGTTTTACGACTGTCAAATTTCGATATTTACTATTCAGTTAGTTAGGTATTTTGTTCGTTTTGTGACATTTCTGGTTCGGTTCTCCTAAACCGGGCAGGAAATGTTACAGATTACAAACCATTATTTATCTGTACAAAGATAGGGACTTGATTCTGATCGCTTCAATTAGATTTTCATGCTTGCCTTTAGAATATTATAATACTAACTTGTTATTATTTGTGTGTGGCTGGGTAAATTCATTAGGGTTGACACTAATACAAGTTTGTTTAGTAGGAGACAATTTGCATACATTTGTGTTGAACTGGATTTGACTAAACCCTTGATATCTAAGTTCGGGCTAAGGAGACACATTCTCTGTGTGCAATATGAAAAATTACATATGATGTCTTTTCAGTGTTGTAAGTTTGGACATGTTCAAGATGGTGATGTCATGCAGGCAGTTAATGGGTAACAGGAACATTCGGAGAGTTGACCTCCAATCTCGGTTAGGGATAGATAAGGATAATATTCGAAATAAAAGGAATCCTCAATTTAAGGATGTTAGAACATCTCCCATGGTTCCTTAAAAATAATCTTAAATTTTAATTTAGGATATTATTAGAAAAAATTATATTTCAACCGTTCCCAATCTCACTCCCAATATTTAGGCGTATCCAAAAACTCCTTTAATTATCACTATATTTGCCTCTTTTTATGGTATTCCTTATCCTATTTTTTAATTGACAATACATAATGGGAGTGTTGGAGTGATTTAATTGAATTGATAATAGGTGGGTCCAGTGGGATGATATGGTAAAATTTAAGATATTTAGAAAGTGATTTATTAGAAACGGTTGGAGTACATGAATTTTTTTTTTCCTAATAATAATTAGGAACTCCCACAGCAAATTTTTTAGAATTTATTTTTTCAGATTACTATTGGAGATGCTCTTAACTGATCCGCCAAAATATTTGCATATTTTTATTCCGGCCTTCTAAGACCAACTTGTTTATTGCTTTCATTTGGATGGCCCATGAGAACCATTTTGTAAAATGGAGCTTCGGTGGTATTTACCCACACAAACAGAACCGACAAGAAAAGCAGCGTTGTTTTTAATAAATTAAAAATTAAAAAATAAATTCAGATTAGGATTTAGATGCATTAATATACGAATTCAAGTTAAGTTTTTGAAATTTGAAAGAAACTATTAAAATATAGTGAAAAATGTAGGGTCCACTCACCAATGCAAAAGCACAGATCTAGTGCAATCACATTAAATTACTGGTTTTTCTTCCTCAGTCTCAGTCAAATGAAATGGATGTCTACGGAAGTGATGATGAACCACTAAATCTCACCGAAACACCAATCAAGCATATATTTGACGTTCTTGAATTTGACATAACATACCAGGAGTGGTACGAAGCAAGTGATGATCAACCCGTCTGCTGTGAAGCATGCTACGAACTGATCTCATCAGGTCCGGCTTACATCTGCAAGGAGGATCGTCGACATACACTTGGTTTGCACAAAACATGCGCTGAATCACCTATTCTGATCCAACATCCACTCCATCATGACCATCCTCTGGAAGCTAATTGTAACGCTCTTGTGTCCATTAAAGGAAAATCTGCTTTCATATGCAACGGATGCGGACGCTACTCTTTTGGTTTCGGTTACCTTTGTGTGCTTGTGATTTTATACTCGATATGCGCTGTGCTTCCAACCTTGAGATTCAAGGTCCCCTGCAAGGGAAAAAGGTAATTGAATCCTATTTTCATGACCACAAGCTACAACGTTTCTACCACAATATGGTTCCCTCATCTCATCCCAAAAGCTCAATAGATATCGCTTGTTCTTATTGTTTAAAGGGCTTCAAGGGATCAGGCTGTGCTTGTGTTAAGTGTTCCTTTTTCATACACGAATCATGTTTGCATAAAATTCCACGTGACGAAAATATTACAAGCCCCTTTCACTTTGGGCATCGGCTTCGTCTTCGATTGAAAGATGATATGAAGACAATTTGGTGTCCATCTTGGTTTTCACGTTCTATGTTGTATTGTCAGTACATCTGGCTTGAGATTAAAACAGCATCATGAGGACAACCCTATGTTTTATCTATATTCGGCTACTTGTTCACACTCCCGAACAAGAAAGTGTGTTGTGTGCGATACTGAATGTGAGAACTGCCATGTCTATGGTTGCTTAGATTGTGATGTGTTTGTACATTTGGAATGCATTCCTCTTCCTCGTGTTGTCAATCATGAATCTCATTCTCATTTTTACGATGGTCATGTACTCACCCTTTGTGATTCGACAAATCAATTGAAATTTTCGTCGGATGAGTATCATTGTATAGTTTGCCAGAAACGAGGAAGTATCCACCATCCCTTCTATCACTGCGAGGAATGCTCTGAAATGGCTCATATTGAATGTGTGCTTTCGGAGGTAAGTTTTTTAATTGAACTTACCTTGAGTACTTGGCTCCAAAAGCTGTTGAGAAATCTACATCGAAATCCATTGAAGAGTCGTCTGGACAAAAATCAAAGAAAGAATATGAAGATGGACAAAAGTCAAATAAAGAATATGAAGATGAAGTGGAAGCTAACTTAGAATGTTGTACTCTAGATGAGATAGACGATGGAATTGATGCCATAAAGAAGCAAATAGATAGATTAATATTAGAACTTGAGGTCCACCAAAGAGTACGAGTCCAAAAAGTTGAAAAATCCATTAGAATTAAGCATATGTCTGTTCCCAAATAAATCTGATCTAGCTTTATTTGGATGATGGTTTTGTTGGCAGGTTTACCCCTATATCATGTTTGAATAATGGGTTAGGTGTAAAATTTTACTTTTTTAATATTTTACTTTTTATTTGAGTAGAATTTAATTTTATTTAATTAATTTATAATATTTTATTTAATATATTTAATTTTATTATTAGAGATAGTATTTGATTGTTTATTTGATTTAATAATTTTTTAAATATATTTTATTTGATTAATTGAGATAATTTTAATCTATTTTCAAATATAGTTTAATTTTATTTATTAAATTTATATAGTTCTCACTAAAATATCATAATATATCCAATTAATAGAAATATTAATATTTAGTTAGATCCTATTTATTTATTTATTAGAAAAAAATTTTATAGGCCATAAAAAGTTTACTATACAATTATAAGTCACTTTTGAAAAGTTTGCAAAACTAAAGTTTTGATATTCAAATCATAGGTTCACAGCTGTGACCGTAATTCACAGACTGTGATTGTAAATCACAGCATCTGTGTGTTGTAAAGTTTTAGGGGTATTTTGGAAAACTTGACCTATCGAGTGAAAACTAACTTTTAAAAGTCTGTTTTGTACGTTTTTCAAAGTAAGTCTATAATTGTATTTTGAACTTTAAAAAGCCTATTTGAAAGAATTTTCACTTATTTTATTTATTTATTTTTCTTTTTACTAATGTCTAACTATTAATTTTCAAATTTTAAATATTAACTCTATTTAAATAAGTAAGTGATTGGGTTTATTTTTTATTTCTATATTTCATTTATATAATGTACTAAATTTGTATTACTATTTTACTCTATAATAAAAAAATATATACTTTTAAAAAATCTACTTAATTTTAAAAAATATATAATTTATAATTTAAGATTCACAAAATTGGCTGAAATTATTTATAAATAACTTTATATTTACTTAAAATAAGTTAAATTTTAAAAAATCAATTTTAAGAATTTTTTTTAATTTTATTTTGTAAAAATGGATAAATATAAAGATATAATGAGTAATATTTAAATATGTCTATTCTAATTAGAATAAGTGATTTTTTTTTTTTAAATTTCTCCTTAGCACTCAAAAGTAAGATAAAAGTATTTTAAAAAAAAAATTGAAATTACTTAAAAATAGTTAAAAATATTAAAAAGAAAAAACTTTAGTGTTTTTACTTTGTAAAATTAGTTAAAATAAATAAACTCATAATGTGAAAAAAAAAATAATTTATTAAATCATCTAAAATTAGTATTTAGTGGAAATATTATACACAAGCAGATTGGGGTCCATTTACATCCTCATAACACACCGACCTTACCATCAACGAAAAAAAATTAATTTTACTATACAGAATTACTTCATTCATCCCAATATAATTTAAAAAAAAAAAAAAAAAAAGCATTGAACTATCCAGCCATCGGTACAAAGTCTAAAATTTTGGAACCATAATATTTTTGTAAAATTCAAATGCTTAAAAATCAAACAACAAAGATCTTTACTCGTCGACCCAATTTAATCATTCAAAGCTAGATCAGATGGTTCAACTTTTCCCACCCGTATTTTGTGGTGGACCTCAAGTTCTATTGTTAATCTTTCCATTTGTATGTTTATTGCAGCAATTATACTGCAACTTCTTAAGTTAGCTTGTACCACATCTTCGTATTCTTTCTTCCATTCTAATCTACTTGGCTCTTCAGTAGATTTTGATTCAAATTTCTTCACAGTTGTTGGGACTAAGTACTCAAGTATCTCTGTAGGAGGATCCTCCTACAACAAACACACACACTTTCTCAAAGTATAAACTTGTAAGTTAAAACAATATCGTGTAACTAAGGAATTGAAATAGGAATAAACTCACCTCAGAAAGCACACATTCAATATGCGCTATATCCGAGCATTGCTCGCAGTGATAAAAGGGATGGTAGATATTCCCTTGTTTCTCGCAAATTATACAACAATAATCATCAGATGAGAACACATTCCAAATGGACAAATATTTCACAATCCAAGCAACCGTAAACATGGCAGTTCAAACAGTCAGCATTGCAGACAACACACTTTCTTTGAAAGCGTGAACTACTCGCCGAGAACACATAGAACATTGGATGCTCCTCGTCATACTGTCTAAGTCTCAACCCAGATGTAGTGACAGAACAACATAGAATGTGAAAACTGGGAGCCGAGGTACAACGGTCAAAACATTTAAAGAAAAGTTCACCGTACCGGAAAGACCCTCCACATGCCTGACACCGACTGGTATCGACAAACTCTGGTAGATGAAGACGAAGCGAATGCCCCGAGTGAAAGGGGCTTGTAATCTGTTTGTCATGTGGAAGTTTATACAAACATGTTTCATGGATGAAAAAGTGACAATCAATACAGGCACACCCTGATCCCCTGAAGCCCTTCGAGCAATAAGAACAAATGATATCTAGGAAGCTTCTAGGATCCGACGAGGAGAGCATATTGTGGTAGAAACGACGCAGTTTATGGTAATGAAAATCAAATTCTATTACCCTTTTACCTTTCAGTGGACCTTGAATCTCAAGATTGGAAACACAGCGTGCATCAAGTGTGACGTTCTAAAACAGTTTTTGCTTTAAAATTTAATTTTTCAAAAGAGAGTCTGGTCTGTTTTGTTAGAACACATTTGTCACGCAAAGGAACTTCACTAGGAATATCTCTATCTATCAGCCCTTGTTTCTGAAGTTCTCTTAACATATTGTTTCCTATATGGCTAAGTCTTCTATGCCAAAGAATGGTTTTGTCTAAATTTTTACTAGGTTCGGTTTTGGAGGCTAAGACTTCTAAGGTTTCTCCTTCTAAAATGTAAAGGTTGCCTATCAAGTTGCCTCTCATAATAACCTCTCTTGAGTTAGCCCTAGTGACAGCTACAGTTATTCCTATTCCAGTTATTCTTTTGAGGTTTCTTACCCTTCCCCTTAGCCTTGTTGTTATTATTATCAGTTTTAACAGACAGACCTTCATTTTCTTTCTTAATAACATCCTCCCCTACAGACCTAAAATGCAATGCATCCATTATATCCTTAGTTGTGAGGGCCTGTTTATTAAAGGAGATAAATTCCCTCACCACACTGTGGGTATCGGGTAAAGCATGCAGTAGAACCATGGCTAAGTACTCATCACTGAGCCTTTCAGCCTCATTGGTTCTACTGTTAAGGTCTTGAACAAGTCTCTTGAACACTGCAAGATTCTCATTCACTGATTTATTCTGTGCAAACCTAAAACTGAACAATTTATGCAGGCTAATTATTCTATTTGGGATGTCAGACTCAAGATAACTAGCTTCTAAAGCCTTCCACAAAGCATCAGCAGTTTTAACATGAGCAACATTTGTAAGAACATCATCAGACAAGTGCAGAAGTATAGTATGATATGCACGCTTAGCAATTCTAGACTTTTCAGCATCTGTAATACCAGCAGGATAATCAGAATCTACAACCCCCTCAATTCCATGATGAACTAAAACTGATAACATTTTCTTTTGCCATAATACGAAATCTTGAGAGCCATCGAAAATCTCTATATTAATAGAGTTTGTATTAGATTTTGTAGACATTTTTTTGTGAAAAAGTTTCAGAATTCTAAAAATTTTCAGAAAAGGTTTGAGGACTGAGATTAAGATATCAACTAAAAACAGAGCCAAAAGAAAACAGGAACAGACAGCAGATGAAATGAAATTATTAATGAGTATAAGAAAAATCACAGACAGTTAACACAGATAATTAAAACAAGTGCAAAGAGATTTTGAATCTGTCAAAACAATCATAAACAATCACACACTTCAAACTAACACAAGACAATGGGCCTCAAATAAGCTGTGTTTCGTACCAGCGGACGTTCGGGACTTTTAACAAGAACAAAGCTTGTATCCCTTCAGCCACGTTCAAACAAGCCAGTCTGTTCCGTACTGGCAGGCGGTTTGGGACTTTTAACAAGAACAAAACTTGTATCTCTCAGCCAAGACCCAAAGTCATCACAAAGATTCACAAAGAAATTTAAAGAATTAACAATTATCAATGCAATAGTAAGCAATAAAAGGAGAAAAGGGTTTAGAAATGCTCAAACACCCTAAGCTGCTCCGCAACAGAATCCTGAATTTTTCAGGTTCTGCTTTCCTCCACAATTCCGATTTCTCTTGGAATTGCCTTCGGCTGCAATTATTCCAGCTTTTCCTCCAGTAGTCTGAGAAGTTTTACTCAGATCTACTCTTCAGTTCCAGCAATTAGGCTTCTAGGTACCTGTCATCTCCACAAAGGTTTGTTAGATACAAAAAATGACAGAGTAATGCAAGAGATAGTCCTAGACGCCTACTGCCTCTGCTAGGGTTTCAGAATGTTCACAAAGAACCTTCAAGATTCTCTCAGATCTATTAAAATATGAGCTAACCTCTACTGATTCGACACACAAAGACGAATCACAACAGTTTAGCCTTAGATCTACACAAATCCAAGCATAACCACAAAGAAATCACAAAAATTTTTACCTGGAACACGAAGAGCGGTCAAGCAGTGTAAGTCACACAGAGAACAAACAATCGACAGGTACGAGTCAACTCACAAAAACATGCTCTGATACCAGTTTGTGAATTAACAGAACAACATATACATGATAACAGTCAAAAATAACGAGAACACACACAAAGGGTTTACGTGGTTCACCACAAAAGTGGCTAGTCCACGGAGACCTCAGATCAGAGAGGAGCCGGTTGCACTAAGAATCAGAGTAGCAGTACAGATTACAAAGATTCAGATCATCAAATAAGCAAACATCACAAAGTACAAAACAGACTCAAAAACCTGGAAACCCTAACAGAGGACGAGAGGAAGAGAGCAGCAGCAGATCTTGTTTTTCGTCTACAGTACCCAGCAGCAAACATAACAATAGGTTTAAAAAAATAAAAAGGCGCGGGTCAAGAAGGGTTTTGGATCGGGTTTGGTTTTTGGTAAGTAAAGGCCCAAATAACCAAAACCTACCGTACAGATTGATACCACTCTGCACCAACAATAAAAAAACATACAGTACAGATTGATATATTACAACAAGTAGCATCCGCATCCGTCGCATACGAAACCAGAAATTTTTCTTAAATGCCAATTATAATCAGCCTGGAGAATATGTTTCGGATGGAGTGGATGTTTGATCTCACAAGGTAATTGACCGCATGTTTTGTGCAAAACAACTGTACTTTCAGCTTTCTTCTCGCATATATAAACAGGACCTGATGAGATCAGTTGATAGCATGCTGTACAGACGTCTGCCAGATCATTACTTCCCTCGTGACACTCGTGGTATGTCACATCAAATTTTTTAGAAGCAATTATCTGCCTGATTTCAACCTTACTGATTGGCCGAATCCCATTTCCGTCGGAAGACTCGTCATCACTTTCCGTAAGATTCATATGAGGGAGACGGAGGAAGAGGAAGATGTGATTGCAAATCTGAGCTTTCGTGAGTGGACGATTCCTTTTGTTAAATATATATTTTTAGCTTAAATTTATGTTAGCAAGATGCATTTACAGATGTCCGTAGATTATTTTAAAATTGAACAACTTGCTTTTATTTCAGTATATCTATATAAAACGGTTCCAAAACATGTTTTTTTGTGTCATGTTTAGATTTCTTCTATTTATATTTAGGAATAAAGTTATAATTTTCACTTTTATTACTCACACACGGGATGATATTCATACCTAATAATAAGAGTAAAATTTTAGTCTTATTTACACTTATACCACTCACACCATTAATAATATATATATGGTTATTAATAAGAATAAGTTATTATTATTATTTACACTTATATAACTTATATAATATAATTAAGAGAATTTCATAACTTAAATAAATAAATAATATATTTATGTAAAAAAATTTATAAAAAATGTATATCTATGCATTCTATAATAAAAATATACTTTAAAATATATACAGTCAAACCCCTCTATAACGGCTCGTTTGTCTGACAATTTTTTTACTAAACAGTTGTTATTCGCATATAACGGTCATATGAAAGTCATAGATCTCATTTGGCTGTTATCAATTTATAGTAATTTTTTTTAAAAAAAAATAAACACTAAATAAAATATGAATAATTTAGAACATTTTTAAAGTTAAATTTATTCAAATATGATGAAAAAAATCTACGATGTTAGCTTGTTTTGAAGATTCCAATCTCTTACTAGTAATATAACGTTTAAATTAATGAAGATTTCAATCTCTTACTAATAATATAATGCTTAAATTAACGAAGATTTTGGTCCAAACTTTCAATAAAAGGTAGTCAATTGCCTTCTTTCGAAGGCAATCCAATACGGAGATACCATATAGAGTCTCTTTTATTAGATGAGAGACTCCCTCAGAGACTAATGTTGCAGATGATCTAAGTTATAATGTTTCAAATTATTTTCATTAATTATTTATAATTATGAAGGCTTTTAAATTTAATCATATTCATTATCATTGCTTATGCAAAATTTTTCTTCATATTTTTAGTTATTAAACATTAAAAAATTCTTTTATTTGTTAAAGTTAATTACAATAATGATTTAAATCTTTAATTTTTATATCATTTTATTTTTTTAAAAAAATATTATATTTGAATAGGCTATTATAGAGGATGAGTTTTATACAGAGTGTTCTGTTCAAATTACGGCTGTTGCTATTATAGGTAAATTGCTGTTATAGAAGATTAAAATAACTTTGAAAAAATCGGTTCCGAAAGAAATTCAGCTGTTATAGTGAATTGCTGTTATAGAGAATGACAGTTATAGAGGGGTTTGACTGTATATATATTTACAAATATATTAATATTTGCTAAAAAAATCAAACATATTAATATCAAATAAAATTTTTAAAATTAAAATAAAAATTGAAACATATATTAACAATTAGAGACACCATGGATGGATATATCTATATATATATATATATATATTAATTATAGTCAAATAGACATGAAAACTAATATATATTTTTTAAATTTTATATATTTCATTATATACTTCAAAATAATATTTAAAATTTAATTAATGAATAATTTTATTTTTACTAAATTTTTAAAAAGTATATATAGTTTATAAATAATTTTAAAATATAATTTAATTAATTATTCAAATAAAATTAATATTTTTTTAAAAATCCATCCCTTAATAATAAATTAAATATCTTATATTCAGAACCATATTTTTAAATATATATATATATATATTATTTAACAACAATTGCGCATAACGCGGTTTTATTTTTTTAGTATATACATAAATCCACATAAATTTTTTATTAATTTTTTTATTTGTAACATGCTGATCTTCTCGGGTCGCAAAATATGCCAAATTCCAAAATTAAGCCCTATTTTTAAATATTATCCTCTTTTGCCCATCAAAGAGAAAGTATTATTTATATTACCAGCAGTAGTATTTTTTTCAAAGTAGTTGAGGACCATATATATATACATATATACACCCGCATACCACGGAGACGGTTTTAATGAAATATAAATATATTATTTAAAGATAGTCTACTGATATTTAAATTTGGTACGTGGATATAAATAACAATTTTAATACGTGCATATAGGTAAAATATTTATACTTTTCATAAATAAGTATATGGATATAGTAAAATATTTTTATCCAAATTTTTCATCTGTAAAATAAAATAAAAATATAATAAATTTATTATTGTGGTGAGCTACATGTAACTCTAATTTAAGTAAATTTTTAAAAATAAAAATAAAAAATTATAAAATATGAGCTTTTCAAATTTTAATATTCGATAAATAAACTATCAAAATTTTATGTATATTTATAAATTTTTGAAAGTTAAAATTTTAAAAAAATGAATCGAATTGATCGATATACTCTCATCACCGGCCTTTAAGTGAGCTAGTAAAGCACACTTCACACAGACAGGTAGGGGTGAGCAAAATTATTCGAGTAATTGGGTAATACAGGTAATTCAGGTATGTCGGGTAATTCGGTCGGTCAAAAAAAATATTAATTAGATAATTTGGATAATATTTATTAAAAATTTAAGTAATTCAGATAAATTAGGGTAAGATGAATTTTGACCGAATTAACTTAATTACCCGAAATATAAAACACTATTATTTTTTATTTCCAATTCTTCCTTTTATTTTCACATTTCATAAAAATCCTTAACCTAATATCTTCTCTTATTTTCTCTTCTTTGTTTTCTCTCAACCTCCAACCGTTGTTCCTCACTATCTACCCATTACAGTTATATAATTCGGTTAAATTGTCAAAAATTTTATAAATCGAGTAATTCAGTTAATTCGAAAACCATTATATAATTCGGTTAAATCGGTTAATCGGGTAAAGATAATTTGGGTAAAGAAAAAAATCTCAAATTTTATAATTCGGTTAAGGTTCTACACAAATTTACCCGAATTTCCCAAATGCTCACCCCTTCAGATAAGTGAAGTGGTGAATCGCGTCTTTGATGGTATGTCGACGTTTTAGTTATTTTTAAAATTTCAAACTTTCAAAATATTGTAAACTTAAAATAAAGTTTGAATGGTATATTAACTTAATTTAAAGTTTTAAATGGTTAAAGGTGAAATCAACCCAATAAAAATAAAAATATTTAAACTTTTGTGATATTTTTATTTTTATCATTTGATACTTTAGATTAAGTTAGTAGATCAACCAAACTTTTGTTAAATTTATAAACTTTTAAAATTTTGAATTTTAAAAAATAATCAAAATGGCCGACATATCCCTTTTTCACAATTCCACTTATTTTACACTATTTCACAGATATTTTATAAGGCTTTCAAAAAAAAATCTATGAAGGCATTAGAAACCTATAAAGCAATGAAGGAATATTATGTTCATTTCTGTTCATTTTTTAATTTTTCGCTTTTAAAAATTTATAAATAGAATAAAAATTTAACTGCTTTAAAAAACTCAATTTTATATTTTTTTTATAATTTTCCATAAAATTTTTTAAACATTTGAATTTCACTGAATATTACCACTACTATATTTTACCGTTCAAGAATGATGGAATATTTTATATATTAAATTTATTTTACTTATAACTTTAAAATTGTATATTATAAGTATTATTTTTTTATTTGAAAAAAATATATTTATTTTCAATTAATTTAGTTAATGAATGTGATATTTAACATATTATTAATTAGAATAATAATAATATTTATATTTTTAGTTTTGACCATTTGAAACTTTATACTTTAGTAAAAAGACCAACAAAATTTTACTTTAAATTTATAAACTTTCAAAAGTTAAAAATTTAATAAATGAACTAAAATGACCCATATATCCCTCGTTCACAGTTTCACGGATGTTTTATATTGCGTCATGGATATTTTCTAGTGTGAATGCCTTAAAAAAAATCTATGAAGCTACTAAGTGAAGGGTATATTATTCATTTGAGTTCAATTTTTAAATTTCCAACTTTTAAAAGCTTATACATTTATATTTCAAATTGTTCATTTACTTAAGGCAAAGTGTGAAAGATTTTTTTTTAACAAAGTAACTTTCCAATAATAATAATAATAAGTGGACTATGAATATACCTACGGATAATTTTATACCTGTTATATTCATATTCTTGTACTCATTTTACTTAAATTAAAAGGTCATGGAGAGCATATTGACAAAGAATTCTTTGAGGGATAAGATTATCTAACATTTCTAAAATTAATAAATGTTTCTAACTAATTTCAACATAATATAAAACCAATTCAATTAGTAACTGAACTTATCAACGCTACTCTTATGTATACATTTTATTGAATAGTTTACTGAATACTCCAATAAACTTTTAAGATAAATGTTAATAAGCCTACTTTTTTAATCCACTTTTATTACTTATTCAAACATGACAATTCACGCTTGGGTAATGAAGAAATAAAAATAATCATACCATAAATACAAACTAAAATCATCCAATTATGAATTATCACTTTGAGTAGTCAATAAAAATGGGTTAGAAAAATAGGCTTTTTAGCATTACTCTACTTTTAAGTAAGTTATAAATATGTATTGAATTTACAAAATAATCCATGCTAAGGTTATATATATTTAAATCTATATCTATATATTTATATAATGGAGAACCTTTGGAATGACTCAGGAGTGAAAAAAAATAAAAATCAACCTATTTGACTTAAAATATAAGGTATACTCTATTACTCTATCCTAATTTTCATTCCAACTCTACAAATCCTATCTTCATTTTGGGGTCAAATTCTAATTATTTTGATATTTGTGGTTAAATTTTGAATTTAAAATTAATATTACAAGATTGATAATTGTAGATGATGTATTAATAAATATAAATATAAATTAAATTAATAATATTATTAAAATATAATAAATAAATAATTAAATTAATAATATTATTAAAATAATATATTACAATAATGCAGTGTTTTTATCTCTAATTTGTTTGTTTTGCAAGAAACCTATCAAAGTTACCATTCTCATTTGAAACCATATTTATATCAAAACTAACATTCTGCCCGATAGTTGATATTCACATTCATGTCATGTCCTTTTTCAAAAATCATATTACGCATTATGATGCAAGTTGTCATGATGTCATGTAAAATTCTTTTATTCCAGAATCTTGCAGGTCTGTTTTTTATTGGAAAACTCTTTTTCAATGGTAGTTTTAAATTTCCGTATGAGTATATTTGTGGTGTTTTTTAATTTATGTACAAGTTACTTTATGTAAGTTTAAATTTATGATTTTATGTAGTTATTTTATTATTATTTAGTGTTATTATTTTAATTTTTACATTAAATTATTATTATCATTAAAAATAAATTTAAAGATTTTAATATTTTAAATTTAAATATTTAATATTTTAAATATCATATAATTATTTTTATTCTATAACTATTATAACTATCAATAAAATACTAAATAAATAAATAAATGGTTAAAAGAATCAAAATACAAATTTCAATTTGTAAAATTGTAAATAAGTCCAATAGAATTTGAAAGAAAGTAAAACACTATTAATAGTGAGGGACCTCCATGCAAACAAGCTATATTTTCTTGAAATTGTAAATAGGGTATATGGATTGCATTTGGTTTTTGTAATTTTTCTACCCTAAAAATGAGATAGGATATTTGTATTGGAGATGGTATTAGGTAAATAAATTAAAGCAGCTACATTTGAATATATTTGTTAATGTCTTTTATATTCTCAATCTATTCTATCTTTCATCTTTTTTATTTTTTTTTATGATTGTCTATTTTATTCTCTTTTAATATTTTTGCAAAATTATCTATTAAACTACCCCCTCTGTTTCACAATAAAAGACGTTTTAGACTCATTTCAAAATTACAAAATATAAGTCGTTCTCACTTTTCAATATATATATTACAACTTCTTTTCTATTTTACCCTTTATTATTTTATTTTTAAAAATAGTAAAAGTTATTTTGATGATAGAAATATATGTGAGAGAAAGTCATGCTCCTGTCAAATCAACTTTTTATTTTAAATAGTGATAAAAGGTTAATAAAGTTATTTTACAATATTTCTTAATAAGTGTGTGAAAGTTTAAAACGTCTTACGTTATGAAACGGAGGAAGTAGTATTTAAACTTAGTTTTCTCAAAAAAAAAAAAAATTAAAGATTCTAAAAGAAAGGCCCTGACTATTCTTTCTACTTCATCTTTTTTTCTCCTCTTCATCTCTTTATTATATCATTATTTCATCTCTTTACTGAACATTCTAAATCAACATCATTTCTTCTTTCTTTCATCTTCTTCCTCGCTGTAATGCCCAAAGTTTTTATTCGGTTAATTTGTAATATCTAATTCCTCTATTTGCATTTGGGGATTTGAATTTTGATTTGGGAACTAGGATTCTGGTATTTGATTTGGGTCTGGGATAAATTTTAATTTTAAAAAGATTTGGGTAAATGTATAGATTCTTAAAATTTGGGGATTCGTTGAAAAAATTAAAAGCTATATAATGAACGGGTAAACCTAAATCACTATTCACTTCTCGACCGATAAAACCCATTCTTCTACATTCTCTATTTCTCATTTTGAATGGGTAAAGCTATATAATGACTTGATATGGACTTTGGTTAAATTCAGAGTAAAATGGTTAATGCAATTGTTAATGAAATTGCAATATTGTTAACATTGAAATTGAATTTGAGATTGAACATTCTTGGTAAGCAAGTTGATAAATGATCATAATTGAATTAACATATCTATGTGAGTGAACATTTTATGTATTTCCCCAACCTTACTTGTGTTAGAATTGCCTTGAATTTCAAGGATTTCCTTTTCGGAAAGTTTTCCTATTTTGAGTTTGGATCTATTCCTAATTGTTTAATTCCTTGTTTGGAAAGATTTGGATTTCCTAATTTGATTGATTGTATTCCTTAGTTGAAAAAGGAAACAAATTAGGAAAGTATGTTTGATGATCATTATAAATAGAGTTGTCTCGTGAAGAAGAAAGTATCGCATCCCTTTGAGGGGTGGTGATCATCGTATTGGAATCCTGTCCCTATGGGGTGGTGATCATAGGATTGAGGTCATGTCCAGTGGAGCTGATGATCATTGGGGTTGGGGTCTCGCCATTAAGGAGATTTTATTTGGGGGTTGTCTCGCCGTAATGAGATTTTGTATTGGGGTTGTCTCGCCATGGTGGAGTTGTTCGTCTAAAAGAGATTCTACTTGAGAAAGAAAGCAACTTTGTGTGGAGAGAAAGTATTGTCTGAATGACTTGTAATTCTTATTTCTCATAGTAAAGTTGTTATCTTTCCGTGGATTAGGAAATTTGCCGAACCATGTTAAATATTGTGTTTGTATTTGGGCTGATTATTTTGGTTGAATCGAACTAGAAATTCAGAAGAAAGTGGGATAGAACCAAAATTTTCTAACAACTTAATTCATAATTGGAATAGTGTAAATAATGGAAATTTCGGCTAAATAAGAATTGATGTCATGATATGCGCTTGATCTTGATATATTCTAGAATGTTGTTTGGTGAGTCAACCCTTATTCCAACTCCTTTTATGAGTCATGTTTGATGCATATTGATGTCTTATAAGTGAATTGGTTATGCACTTTATTAGCATATTAATTTGGATTTTCGATATCATAATGGTAATTGGTTAATAAACTTGTTAAAATGTTATTTGGTATAGCTTAATAGTGTGTGAATTGATTAAAAGTGACTAATTGAATGTTGGTAATTGTTACTGGAACATGCACTTATCTAGTGTAACGATCGAAAATTGGGTCTACTAGATATATTTCTAAGGTCAGATCAATTTAAAACACCTAGTAAAGAAATCTGAGAATTTCAAAAAAAATAATATTTTCCCTTAACTACATGGGGTATCTAAAATTTTACCTACATAAATAAACCCTAATTTTTATCTTAAATCCTATCATTCTTGAAATAAAAAAATAGAGCAGCTTTTCTAAATATGTGTTTTCTCTAAACCATTGCGACATTAGAATTTATATCATTCCCTTTGAATTCAAATTTTCCGGTAAGCAGCCTAGTTTCTTTTATTTTTTTGGGGTTATAATCGAATGGGATTAAACGGAGTTCAAAACTGCTTTTAATCTCCTAAATTATCTGTAATAGTGTCTTTGAATGATCCAATAATTAAAGGTTATATTGTCCGGGTAGTGGTCACCAAACCCTAACCCTAGAATTTGGCAATTTCGAGTATTGACAATTTGTGATTGATTTTGTTTGGCTGTTTATTCTGTAGGAGACCAAACTATGGAGATGAATCAACCAGAAGATTAGTTAGCTTGCTTGTGGATTACAGAAGTGAGGTTGGCATCCTCATTTTATTTTCCATAATTTGTATGTCATGTGTTTTTCATTTATATGCTTACTTACTAGCATAATTGGCATATTAATTAAATTTGAAATTACGATGATACTACACTTATAATTGTTGTAGAGAAAAAATCTTAAATGGCATAATCTATTGTGATGAATGGTCCAGTAATTGATATATTATGTAAATGATCTAGAGGCAAATTATTGCCCTAAGAATAGCGATATTAACTGAATCTATGGCATGTCCCAGGGATAGGGGTACCTCATACTAGAGACGTGAAAATTATGGCTTGAAGCGCTAAATATTATTGTAGGTTATTGCATTGGGCTTTGGTCAATTTGGACTTCAGCCATCTAGACTTCGATCATTCAGGGCTTTGGCTATTCCATATAATTTGATTCCTAACATAGTGGTGTGATATCGTTTTCTCTAATAGTTACTTTGGGCAATGATGTTAATAATGAGATTGGAAACTACTGTTAATAATTGGATTATATAATTGAACTTGTGAATTTTTTGGTTGTCTCATGAGAGTCATGTTTAGCAATAAACTGGAAATTGATTTAATTATTAGAGTACAAATTGTTTGAATGGTGGAATTGGCTATAAATGAAGTGATCATCCAAATTGATTGATTGCTATGTGATTTAAGAGTAAAAAGTCAATGTATAATTAGAAACTAGAGAACTGTCATTTTAAAACTGAAACAGACCTGCACACTTCGTAACTAGAAATTTCACGTAGCAGAGTGAAATGTCGAGATGACAAACTTCGTCATTTTTTAACATAAAAAATCAACTTGACAAAAATATTGAAGAGAACAAATGTTGAGCCATTGTTGAGATATCTCCTTCGTCATTTCAAAACTCTTTTTGACAGAAAGGTTAATGAGCAAATGACGAGGAGATGTCGAGCCCAAGTCTTCCTCATTTAAAAATATCGGATTGAATGACAAAGACTTGGCAAACCTGTACGCCAAAAATTTTACTTTCGTGGCGCTGCCCTAGAATTCCCGTGAGGGTGACCTTCCGGCAATAAATTTTGCATCAATATATGGTAGTCATGTGATTTAAGACCAGATACTTTACAATCATCTATGTCAACACACTTGGATATATTTGATGCATAACCATCAGGAAGTTTAAGTTCTTTTAAACGTTTACAGAATGTCTGTTTCTCAATTGTGGTTAATGAATGAGGAGCAGGTGGTAGAATAAATTTTTTATCCCTTGCCTCAATTGGATGAAGATGTTCCCTAATATTCATATCCACCAAGTCTTTACGAGAATTGAGTCCATCCTTAGTTTTTCCTTTAATATCTAACAATGTCCCAACTAAACTCTCACATATGTTCTTTTTAATGTGCATCACATCTAAGTTATGTCGAAGATTTAAATCCTGTAATCATTTTAACAAATGAAAACATCAAAAGCATGAAATATCAAGGAAAAAATAAATGAAAATTAGTTTTAATAAAGTGAATCTTACCACCTAATAAGGGAGATCAAAGAATATTGATTTTTTTCTAAATAAGTCATGCTCTTTATCTTTTCGCTTTCTTTTTCCTTTAACTTGCTTTCCAAAATCATTTTCTATTCCTTCTAGTTCACTCAACACTTCTCTACCTTCAAGAATGGTTGGCGGATCACCTTTTTCATCAGTCCCATCAAACCAACATCCTTTTTTTCCTCCAAGAATGATTTTTTGGTATGTATCGTCGATGACCCAATATGACATTATTTTTACAATTCACCAATCTTTTAGAATAAGTGTTACATCCACATAAAGGACATGCATAATAACCATGTGTACAACATCCTGATAAATTACCATAAGCCGGAAAATCGTTGATTGTCCACAACAATTTGGCCTTCAAATTGAAACTTGAGTGAAGGGTTGTATCATAAACCTTCATATCCTCATTCCATAAGACACTTAAATCTTCTATTAATGGTTGTAAAAAAACATCAATATTGTTCCCCGGTTGCTCAGGACCAGGGATCAATAATGTTAGCATCATATTCTCCTTTGTCATAACCTTGTTTGGTGGAAGATTATAATTTACTAACACCACGGGCCAACAACTATAGGCTTGACTTTGGTTTCCAAATGGATTGAATCCATCTGCTGCCAAGCCTAATCGCAGATTTCGTGACTCTAAAGCAAACGATGGCCATTTTTCATCTATCAACTTCCATGTATCAGAATCAACTGGATGACACATCTTCCCATCCTCACTCTTATGAGTAGAGTGCCATTGCAAATATTTCACCACATTTGGTGATATGAACATCCTAGCCAACCTTTGTTTGATAGGAAAATAATGAAGAACTTTCACCGGTATCTTTGTCTGCTCTGGTGGTCTATTCTTAATTGAAGTTCGATATGAATATCTACTCTCTCCGCACTTAGGACAATATGTAACATCCTTCAACTCTTTTCTAAATAAACAACAGTTATTGGGGCAAGCATGAATCTTCTCGTACTCTAACTTAAAGGTTTTTAGTAAGTTTTTTGCTTGGTAAAATGTCTCTGGTAAAATATTAGTAGATGGTAATATTTTCTTCAATAGCATTAAAAGCTCACCAAATGACTTATCAGAGGTGCCACTTGAAGCTTTATACTTATAAAGAGCTACTACAGCTGATATCTTTGTGAATTCTGTGCATCCTTCATACAAGGGAGTTTCGGCATCCTCTAATTTGTAGTGAAGTCCTCATCTCTAATATGTTCATAACTATCCGGTACATTACTAGTAGTATCACCAACATCTACATCTAAATCGCATACATCACGCATTTTGAGGTTGGCATCCTTGTACATCCTAAATGTATTAGTCATATTTTGGCTAGATGGGGTTGTAGATGCACTTTCAGAACTTTCACCATGTGCATACCAAGTCTTAGATTTATAATGTGGATCCCATCCCCATTGTATCACGTGTTCTTTAACTGTGATAAGTTTTTGCTTACGACTAGTCACACAACGAGTGCATGGGCACATGATAAATCCAGGAGAACGTGAATTCTTACTCGCAACATTAATAAATTCTCTAAGTCCAACTAAAAATTCTGGTTCATCTCTACGAAACTCAAGCCACTTCCTATTAACTTCATTGAATCTAATGTCACCATAACAAATAAATAGTGTTGGTAATATTTAAGGTTAGAAAGGCTATAAATGTATTTAGATAAAAGCAATCATGGTTAGATTAAGATAATTTACACATAATATGAATAAGGCTGTTACTTCTCTACCCTTAATGTTAAATGTAATAATTAAAAAACTTAATTATGTGTACGTTAAAACATTCACTAAACCAAATTATGGACTAAATATGTCATTTTAATAGGTAGAAAATAAATTATTCCTTTTTGGAACAACAAAAAGATCCAATTTACTTGAGAGGACTTTTTTAAATTCATAAGAGTATTTCATATTACTTCTAAAAAAAATATCAAATGATGATAGAGTGAAGTATATCAAAAGGTTAAAGAACATACCTTGTTTGGAATAGTTAGAATATCCCCTAATAATATATTCACTACTAATATTTGAGATTCAATAGCAACAAAGTACAGCAAAAAGTTCAACCTGATGTAGAAAAAAAATGGTGTTACTAAATTTACATGTTAAAATTGTACTTTTCAAATTAAGAGAATAAATGCTAAAAATTGTACTATTTAAATTAAGAGAATAAGCGGTCAATTTTGCTCTCTAGCATAAATAACCATTTAACTAACTTGCTTAATTCTTTTATAATTTATGGTATCATGATAGCAACCAACTTATAATATTATAATAAATTTAAGTTTATGCAAACCCCAAATAATGGAAAATAAAAGTGTATAAAGTTGATTAGTTGAAAAAGTAAAAAACTGTGTGTAAAGTTGAGCACAGTACCTTTGAAATGTTTATTCTATCCCAAGAACAATACAGCAGAATGATTCTTCAGTGATCCCCTCTTGGTATCCACACTAATCAAAACAACTCCATCCTATACAAAAATGCCATAATTTAGCAAGTCAATGAATATAACAACGCATCTCATGATGTCATCCATTATCACAAGTGAAACATTTATTAGAGTCAAAAACTCAAAATACACACAATTTAAGAAACCAAAAGACACCAGACAATAGATTTTTCAAGAAGTCTTTGCAAATTACAACCAGCATACATCAGTAGCATTATTGTGCACCATGGCCGACATCCATACTTCCATTATCATCAACGGATTCAACTTTCATCACGATCCATGTGACCATTAATTCAATAACATTTATCATTTAATCAAATGAGAATTCAAGTGATGAAGCATTCTAATTGCTTCCAATGTATACAAGAAGATAAAGGATCAACTATAATAAAGCAAAAATGTTGTAGGTCCAAAGAAAGTCAATTATATATACTACCACCTACAATACATCCATGGTATATACTGCACTAGACACACAAGCAGCCACAAAATTCCACAATCAATAATTTTCAAAACTAGTTACATAATTAATTCAAAAAACAAGTTACAAAATACATCACACATTCAACAATCTACAAAAACAATCTATAGTTATATAAGACTGACACAAGTAAAACCTCCAGCATAAATTGTACATACATGAGTACAAACCAAAACACCATGAAAGATACTTCAACTCTCACAATCAATCAGCACCACTTATAACAAAACCTAATATCTCACCCTCGATCTAAAAATATGAGTTTATGAATGGGTTTCTTCTTTTTTTTTTTTCAAACAAAACGATTCAGTTAACAAAAAATTGACTGCGAAATCTATACTCACCAGCAACACTGTCTTCACAACTGATTGATGGAATTTTGATGTCAAGATGGATTTTGGAGCGCATACAGACAATTGCTTGGATCAAGAAGATTGATGGAGAATAAAGAACCAAAGTCACAAGTATAGAGCGCCCCAAATTGACCTAAAGCCCAAATCTCTTGCTAGGCAAAGAGTTGTTTTACAAGTTCTGGAATTTGTCAGAGATGAAATAAAATAAAGTGATTCAAAAGTGATGGAGCATAATTGATAAAGATGAGAAACTAACCTTAGTTCATCAGCTAGGTTTTTTTTGAGTCCGTTTATATTCTGGAGATTAAAACTAGCTGGAGATTGAAATTGGTGTAGGGTGCTGACATGCTTGACTTTCTCAATTAAGGGGTTCGCTAGCAGCTTGAGCCATAGGTAGCTTGCTAACTCTCGCCATCCGGCCAATCGAGCCGCAAAAATGTAAACAAAGTCTCTTCAAAGTGCAGAACACGATCCGCGAGAGACTTTCCAAAAGCTCCTTTCTCCCCAGCCCCGACATCAGTAGTGCGGGGTAACTGAGCAACACCTTAACATCATTAAGATTTAATGATGGCTTGTTATGGGCCTCGCAAGGAGTAGAGTACTCATAATATAAGTAGTCTTTTAGGCATTCAAAACCTGATTTCAGATCCGATCCAATCGAGAACTTCTCCCAATCAACGAGGATGACGCTTCTAGGCAATATGCCACCGTTTGGCCAGGTATCAAAGCTGTTCTACCTACTCTCTTTTCTGGAGCTAAGTGGGTTGTGGGCAATGGTAGACAGATTAGAAATCAATTATTAGGTCTTAGAAAAATGGGCCTAATCAATTAAATTACAGCGTGTAAAAGAAAGACCTGTTATTTTATTAAAAAATATAGTAATAGTTAAGGCACCAAATATCTCCCGCCTTATATTTTTAGCAGGCTTAGAAAAATCCGTAACAAATATAGTAGAATTTATATTTTAATAGTGGGCTTTCGGTAGCCCGCTGCAAATATTATTAATTACAGCGGGTAAAAAATGCCTGCTGTTTTTTTTCCGCTGTACTTATTATATTTTCTAGTAGTGGTTAGACAACCTTCTTAGTTACTATAATAGCATTACCAAGTCTGAATAAATCGACCATCGGTAAAACAACACGGTAATGATTGTTTATTGGCTTGACGAAAAGAAACAACATAAATTTCTTACTGTAGGAATGTGTTATGGATGTTATAAAAGGATTATTAGAAGACTCAAAGAAGCCACATTGTGTGCTTCCATGTTAGAGCCTAGTTTAAATCATATGCGTGTGTATGTTGGAATGTGTGGTTGTCAACAAGACTAATGGTAGTCTAACCTTGTTAGTTTTCTCTTTTTCTTTTATTGTTCTGTTATATGGTAAAATCTCAGATGGGTATAGGTATTAAGATCGGTTAGACAATATGGATACTTCATCAGAGCACGAGCATGCATCGACATCGTTATCATTTCATTCCTCTTTTACTATTATTTACATTCTGAGACTCTTAGTTGTTTTTCCTTTAGTGCAATGAAAGAATAAGTTGGAATATTATTTTTATTAAGGAAAGTAACTTCGTTTGAGGAATTTTACTCAGATTTCATTTCTTCTTTGAACTATTAATTATGAACTTTTGGGTTTTGGAATTTATATGTTGTTAATACCAATTACATAGATCTTGTTATTATATGTTATGTCCTGTGTAGCGGCCGACTTCACATACTGATTCTTACCACAGTGGGGGTTTGCCTTTACATCTAAAGGTTAAAGAGATGCATGCGTTGAGTAATTGTTTGCTTAATTTGCTAAATTGTGATTTGAGAAATCATATTCAAGGATTGTAAATCAATTTAATAAACTTGGTCGGTAAGCTTTGGTCTTGCTTGAATTGGTACTGAATTAGTGGAATGAATAAAAACTTGGATATTAAACTTGCTTGACTTGTGTTGCTGCTATAACAAGTTGGCCAAATAAACAACTTATTCAACTTCATTTACCCAAGTGGTTGGGTCACTTGACAAATGGATTATTTGTAATAATTTTTTTATATGCATAGATGATATGTTTAAAGTTTGGTTGCATTCCAATGTCTTTTGCTCGTGTTTTGAAACTGAGCAAATCGCTCAGATGGAAATATGGGAAAAATCTATAACTTACCATATTATAATTCGGTAGGTAATATGATATATAATTTAGACAGAGACTTGACGGTTGGATACCAAATTATTATTTGGTAGATAATTTGTTATAGAAATCGGTACAACAAAAATTTTTGATTTCTCGGCCCTTGTTCTCCCTCATCCAGACTCCGATTTAGGTACCGTTTATCACTATGAATTTTTATTTGAGTCTTGTTTTCAACCATATATTTAGATTTTAAAAATATAATCATTTGAATATCAACAATATCTTTAGTTTTCAAGTATTTGTAAATTTCAGCTCTTGAAAAAGTATTTGTAACTAGTAGAAGTCTTTCATCCGAACTCTGAATTAAGTCTTGTTTGTTACTTTGAATTTGTGATAATATCCTCTTTTTAATATATTTTAGAAATTAAAGAAATAAAATCAATAATATTACAAGGATTTCAATCTCATTTATGTGTACAAACAAAATATCCTATTTTCGGGAATCAAATTTCTTAAATTAAGAACATCTTGTTTGAATTGTGTCTAAAACTTTTTGAATAATTTATGTGAGTGCATTTATTCATTAGTGAAATTATCTACTTTTGACCATACCAAATGTTATTTGGTTATCGAATATCTTTTCGATGAACTTGTCTTTAAAGGCATTTGAAAACACTAGAGTTTTTGTAACATGAGAACTTTGAAATGTTGTCATTTCATTGATTGCTTCTTATTTGAAAAATAGCCTCATGTATTTCATTTTTGATTGGTTACCGAATTGTAACTTGGTAGACAATTTAGGGAACAACTCAGGCAGAGACATGTATCATCACTCCACTAGGTTACCAAATTATACCTTGGTGTATAAGTCAGTATTCGATTCTAATAGAGATGGTGTAATGTGTTATCATGGTCACCGAACAACTAATTCCGTAGCTAATTCGGTATTCAATTCAGACATAGATGGTGCAATATGTCATCTTTGTTGCCGAACTACAAATTGGTGTCTAGTTCGGTACATAACTCGGTCAGATAATTAGTCTACTCTGTTTTACAAGTTACCAAATTCGAATTCGGTAAGAGTTTGGTATCAATTTGGCAACAATGGAAATAAAGTGCAAAGAGTTCAGCTTGATAGTTTAAGGTTTTTTTTTTTGTTTGCTTATTGGATTGGTTGAGTTGGCTTAGGAACTTTGGTAAGTTTTTAGGATGCATATGCTTGTTCATCCAATCGTTTAATGATAAAGCATTTTGTGGGTGTTGGTTTGGACTAATCAGGGTGTGGCTCATGAAGTGATTGTCTTGATTGTATTGATTGTCTTGATTGATCGCATTATTGATTAATGGAACTCAATGATTATTGATAAGAGAAATGAGATTAATATTAATGATTGGTAAATAATAGAATGAACATGAATATGTGACATAGAATGAACATGAATATGTTACATAGCATGACTTGATTGTTACACTAGAATGATTGCTTACTAGGAATTAATTATGCTTAACTTATATGAGTTAAGGTGAACGTAGAGATTCTCACATTAGAATTACATTGTGATGAAAGCATTGCATATGGACAGAAAGGTAAAACCATTTGCATGTGCTTGTTTATGGATATGAAATGCGATTTGGGTGTGTGTCTGACCTTTCTTCTTTTTTTTCTTTTTCTCCGTAAATTGTGGTTTAAGGTCCAATCGAGTAAGGCAGGTGGTATTTAAGCTCTCATGGTGAAGTCTGTTTTATGTTGAGACCACACATATATGTATTTGAGATTTTATCATGTTTATAAATAAACTCATGATTTATTTATTAAATGATTGTAAATAAACATTTTACTTTAACGAAGTATAGATAAGAATTATTTATTTGATTTATAATCTAAACATGCATTTGAGAAAATATTGTGTTTTAAAGTCTTCTGCACCAATAGTGTCACTTTATTAGCATCTGAATATTATAATCAATTTGAAAATTGTGATTGCATTTTTAATGTGGCGGTCTAGGCCACTTGCTATGGTCTAGGTTGGGGCGGAGGTTCAAGACTATAATATCTGAGAAGCTTCTCCATGTGTCGCCCCTCTATAGAGAGTTTTTGGCGATTAAACGTATCTGACAGTGAAAAGCTGTGTACATTTGACGATATTTATAATGACGTGACATAGTGGAATTTAATTGTCCCACACATGGGTTTAACTCACATTCACTCGTTCGGATTTAATTAGTCTGGATGAATGGGGAAATTTGTAATGGATTGCTTTAGAAAGAACCCAATTCAGCAATTAAAGCCCAAGGCAAAAAAAATACACTCAGGTTCAAGCCCAAGCCCATATAGTCTGTTCGGCCCATGCGGCCCAAAATCTTATTAAAAGCTTTTCACTCGTTAGATACGCAGTTGAGAGGATCTTGAATCCTTTAGAGATTCTTCTCGGTAGACTCCTATACATAGGCACCTAAACCTCCTCAATGGGCATCTTTTTCCTACTTAGAGAAATTTTGCAAAATTGCTACTTAACTGCTCACAAGTCTCTGATCACACTATGGTTTCTTTCTCCGATCCTGATCATTACTTTGGTCGTGATCTTTAGAGCTCAACGCTGCTCAGTGTCATCATGTAGTCATAATTGCCTTTCGAAGGGAATCACTTTGTTCAGGAAGTCATTTATTTCCTTAATTTATTTTTTAGTTTACTTATTCACCTTCCTGACTGATTTGAGTATTAAAGTGCTAGCAGGAGAGTATCTCCGATATCCGTTTAAACATTTTCCTTTTACTTCTATTTTCCATGTCAATTTAATTTAGTGTTGTCGGAGTGGATTTTAATTGTAGTGTTCCTACAAATATTACTACATTCACCAGGTAATTTAAATGTAAAACAAATATTTAGATCTCCATTTTATTGGTTTTATTCTATAATTTTTTTGTAACTATTAATATTTTATGTTGAAATATGTATTCGAAAAAAGATATTTTTTAAAATATAAAAATAAAAATGTACTTAATGGAAGTCTGTGGAGACTAAAGTCAATCCTTTAATTGAAACAGCTATTTCAGGAAAAAGGAAAAAATAAATAAAAATGATAGTGACTGAACTGACTGAGAATGGGCTTTTGTGTTTCTTAAATGAAGCCAGAACACAGATTTTAAAAAAGGAGAATCATAACGGTTACAATTTCAATCCAGGTTGTTCAATTGTATGTAGACCGTTCTGTCTCTCTTTCTCTGACCCCATCACTTTCCTCCCCCTCTCTCCATCTACTGCTTCTTGGTGAACCCATAAAGCGCCTCTTCTCTTCTTCTGGGTTTGTGAGAAAAAGCACTTTTTGACTCATTGCTTGCAAGTCAATATATAGATAGATGTTGTTGGTCTCGCTCACTCTTATCAACAATGGGTTGCCTTTTTGCATGTTTTGGTGCCTCTAAGCATCGTAAGCGCCGGCCTGTTGTGAACCCAACAACCCACCTCGCATTCTATGTGAGTCCACTCTCTTGGGATTTCTTTGTTTTCTTGATGTGTTTCCTTTTATTGAAGTTGAATTTGGTGCAGAGACATGAAGCAAGAGAAGAAAATGCTCGAGTCACTGAATTTATAAAAACTAAGGAAGATTTTGAAAACCCCTATTCGTTTTCAAGGTGGATTATTGCATTTGTAAAGCTTTGATCTTTATTTATATTCGTCGTTGTCTGTTCTAAGGGAATTTTGATTATATTGTTATGTTTTGTGTTTGAATGCAGAGAGAAGCAGAGTTTATCCGAGAGCAATGCAGTTAATGAAGCAAGTGAAGTCTCAAACTTTGCAAAAACTGAAGAAGAAACTCAGCAGTCTTCTGCATTGTTAAGGTGAGTGAACCTTTCTTACTTGTTTATGTTGGTACTGGTTTTGTGTATTGAGGAAATTTTGAGTTGATTAGCGTGTTTGTTTGTGTTTACGTAGAGTGAAACTAGATGAAAAGGCCGACTCTGACACTCTAAAGAAAGTCACATTTGATTTGGAAATCAAAACCAATGAGGAAACTGTTGTTGAAACTTTGGTGAAAGATAATGAGAAGGAAGAGACACTAAAAGAAACCAAACTGGTTTCTTATATTCCAAATAATAGGTACGAAAATTGTGCAGATAGTGAGGATGAGTCTGAGGATTTAGGCTTAGGAGATGCTGATTTGGATGATCATATTGATGGCGGTGATGGTGATGATTTGCATAGGAATGAGAATATTTTGTTTCAAGAAGAGTCATCAGAATCATTGTTTTCCTTGTCAATAGACTCTAGAAAATATGTTGTTGGTGAATTGGATCCGGGCGAAAAGGAGGTCAGTAGTCCAATGCCAAGTCGTGTTACACCTATTAAAGAAGATAAGGAACTGGGGCTGAGTGTGAAAGGTAGAGACAGGAGTGAGTATGTTTGTTCAGTGTTGAATCCGATTGAAAATATGGGTGAATGGAAAGTGGTCAAAGGAAGAGGAATACCTTCATCATCCAAGTATAAGGATGATAAGGAAAACCTCAAAACAGAGGTTGATGGGGTGGTTTCTCTTACAAAATCTCTTAAGTTATCTACTTACAAATCAGAAATGAAATCCAATACTAACAAGGACATGGAGCAAGATATTGCAGTTGATACCAGCCTCTCAAGCTGGTTAGTTGAAGCCGAAACTACACCAATGTCTAACATTAGCCCTGGTTCTGTTGGGAATTCACCAGCACAGCCTGCTGCAAATATGCCAAGAATCAACGAAGATGAATCAAGTTTAGCAGCTTTGGCAGACAAAGAACTCAAAAAAGTATTGCCTTCTTTGATATCTCATACAAGGTCAAGGAGTCAGGGTAGTGATGAACCTGAAGTAGGTACTGTTGGGAGCTACTGGAGTTGTACGGGGCAGATTATGGTTTCAGATTCGATTTCTTCTAGCCAGGAATTGCCATTAGACAGGAGCATAACTAAAGTGGTACAGTATTAATTCATACATTTTTATGTATTTCCTAGATGTTTGCAAAATTGCAGGTACCCTGGCTAAACTTAATTGTTGTTTGTTCTTTGTAGGGTGATAGAATGAAGTGGGGTTCTGTCTCATCTGAAATAGGATTAGAAAAGGTTCTTTGAACCCTGGCATTTGCTGAAATCGGTAACCCAATGTAGCCTGAGATGATTTTGAAACTGGAAGGTGTTTCCCTGTAGTTCCTTAATGTCAGCATGAGCATCTTTGCTCATATGTTCGAGTTCTTTTAGTTGTTAATGTAGTCTTGAACTCATGTTGGCTTTTACTTGGATTATCTTAAGGAAAATCTTTGCTTCCCATTGTGAAGATCTGCTCAGAGTAGTGCATAAAGTGGAAGGTGTTCCCAGTAGTTCCTTAATATTAGGAGCATCTTTGCTTATATGTATTCAGTTCTTTTAGTTGTTAATGTAGTTTTGGACTCGCCTTGGCTTTTACTTGGATTATCGGAGTAGTGCAGAAACAATACGTATAATGAATTTTTCCCTAAAATAATGGATTCAAGATACAGGGGGTAGATATACAGAAGTACGGTTTGCAAGCAGCAGTTTGAAGTTTATTGCTATAATTTTCTTTTTGTCCTCTGCCATACAATTTCAGAACAAACAAATTCCAACTTCTCTACCATGCGCAATGGCAACATTTTCCTGCAACACTGCTAAATTTTTCTGGCTATGGTACAATGTGTGTGAACTAATAAACAATGCATCAGATGCCAAGAATCTATCTGTACATTACAAAATTAGCATCAGACATGTACAAACATCTGATTCTAAGGAAAATGTTAACTGTGACTTCAAGATGGAAGCGACAAGCTGCCCAAAATCTCGGCTGTATCATTAGGAGCTTGAATGACTGTCTAATCTAAAGCTTATTTGTCGTGATGTTCAATTGGATACATCATGAAACATCGGATAAGTCGAAACAGGATTTATTTCTTCTAAATATCGTGAAACAACCGCCTTATTTGTTCAGAAGATGCAGGCATCAATGTAACTGGACAGCGTTTATACTGCAGCATTCAACGCAGCATAAATGGACAAAGTAGAAGTTAATTATCTAATCATATCAAAGGGAAGATAAAGATAACAAAACAGAATCAGATTGTAAAGGAGATACAAAAATGGAACCTCCCAATATTATTAACAGAGATCAATAACTTTCAGCTAAAATGTCTAACAGGTGAAGAGAAGTAGAAGCCCTGAAGTCTCACCTGAGAAATATATTTGAATATGCAGGCATAACAGAAGACAAACCCAGAGATCGTGACCACAGAGGGATTTACACGCTTCTGGGAGCACAATGGGCAGATTGTTTGATCAGGTGGTAGAGGAATACCCTCTTTGGCGACCTGCTAAAAATGGAACTTGTTAATTTATCATAAAATGAAATTTTATCACCTTCAATTTTATTGTAGATGGGAATTGCTAATAAAATTAGAGGAACGGATGGATTTAGTCTAAGAGCTTCCAATTCATTAATAGAAATTTAATTTACTGGGCGGCTGTTATATTCATAAAAAGATGGGACACAAATTAGAACATGAAAATCAGAAGGTAATGTTTCTTTCACCTTTGGTGGCGGGGGTGGTGGAGGCGGTGGATACACAGTAGGGGCTGACATTCGCTCCTCAGCTGATTGATACCACCATTCCATCATCTGTATAGTTAACATCAATTGAAATGTGGTTATTAATCATATCTAGTTACCAGAAGCTAAAGAAAACAAGCAGCTTGTGTAGTTTACCACCAAGATGTTCGGCAGGTCATTTAACAGTAGTAAATAAAAAATAAAAAATAAAAAAATAAAAAAAATAAAAAAAAAGAAGAAGAAAAAAGAAGTTCTGCTCTAACATATCATCAAACAGCAACAGCAACAAATAAAGTTTGCCTCATTCAGCATTATAAAATAGCCACTAAGCACTTAAAACCATATACTGGAAAATTATACTCACTTTAAAGAAGAATACTGCTGCAATTAAGCCGGTCTGTGCATAGTCTAGCACTGTATATGTACAACTAAGTAGTACTCCTTTAATTGCCTGTCAACATGTTCTACACCACATCAAAACCAGAATCTCTGACTAATTTGAGGTGCACGATAACAATTGAACATGTGCAGATATCATTGAGTGTAAATGAAAACAAAACCGTCTACACACTGAAATTGAATTGTACCTTCAACCATGGAGGGCCATGGAGTCTCTCACGTTCACGATTACGTATTTTTGTAATCCTAGAAGAATTATCCATCTGCCTTGACATAAATAAAAATAAATAAATAAATAAATATATATATATATAATAAAAAAAATTTAAGAAAAACACTGCCGTTCAGATCCTTATAATAAAAAGGTGATCTTGGTTAAACGTTAACATAAATTCATAAGTTAAATTTATAATGTTTGAAGCTAAATTTATTACCAACTCTTGTCCTGTAGCTCGGCAAACATGAATCCCAAGTGCATGCAATCCCAGTGAATAAAATCCAGTTGCATCCAACAGATATAATAACTGATAAGAGAATGATAATCCTGCAGAGGAAAAACTAAATGAATGATGGAATCAAATTTTCTAATAACTAACAGCTACCAGAATATGTCATGTCCCGGAGAACTTTACCATCATGTATTAATTTACACATACCCTCACTCTTAAGCTAACATTTTCACTGACTTACCCCAATAGTGTACAGATAGATAGCACGAACAAATCTTACATTTTGTTAATATAAATTAAGATTGTTTAATATGGAATTAATTGACACGGTTATTCTTTGACAACATGTAGTCCTATCAAGCACTGATGCCTTGAGAAACAGCAAATTATAGTTCATAACGGCAGAATTTACTAATATAACCAAACAAGGAAGAATATAAAAATATAAATGACCAATATTCCCACAGAGGAAGATGACTAAAAGGAACTAATGCTGCATGTACCTTCACAGCTAGCATGTAGCCACGGATAGCATGCAAATATAATTTTCTGAAGTTTCTTTCTCAAACATGTTCCAACTGAAGTCTCAGCATTTGATGTTCCAACAGAAACAAGAGATTCGCCAACTCCATCAAAATAGTCAGAATTGTCAAAGCTTTCTTCACCAGCTCCCCATAAACTTGCTTGCAACCTGGCTTCCCTTTCTTTGTTATAAACTGAGTGCAATTTTGACTTAAAATATGGCAGCACAACCTAAATAAGAAATTCAAGTCATCTTATGGACAGAAATTTGCTCGTTGTATACATATAAAAGAAATTGAAAGGAAGCAGTAGATGCACTGGAGAATCACACATATCAGTTCTTGAATATGAATGCAACAGAAACAAGCACTTGAATGCCTAAATGTTTCCACAAATTCATAAAGGATTTGGTGGAACCATAACCAAATTTAGACTATTTCTCAATGGCCAAAATGAATATAAAAACAGTAACAAATTAAAAAATACAAAAGAAGAAGAATGAAAGGAAAAGGAAGTGGAATACAGTACCATAAATACAACAGAAAGTACTCTTTGGTGCTTTTCTAATCCAGAATGACGAATCCCATCACTGGATTTTGATTGAGCAACATCTTTCTTCATTCTTACTCTCACAGCTCTCCTTCGCAAACCATACAAAGATTCAGAAAAAGAGGCGTCTGAAATAGAAGGTTATCACAAGAGATGGTAACTCAAATTGTCAAAACAACATAAAAACACACTGGTCCAAAAAGAACTGTAAGTGAATCTATTTGAAGTCTCAGTCTCAGCATAAACATGTACAATAGATGACATTCATACCCCAGTACAGAATCAGTTAGAGAAAGTGCTAATTTTGTAACAGAGTTTGCATGTATTCTTAAGAATTCATAAAAAAAAGATTACATGCACTTCTTTGTTCATTTGATACATTTAGTGGGAGCAGAAGCACTATGTGATAGAGAAAAAGAAGTGGTGGAATACTGATGAACCATAGAGGACAAAATTTTTTACTTCATGCAAGAGAATTGTTCAATGATCAGAGTCAAAAGTTTAAAAGCATTCATCAAGAATGCATTTAGGAAGCAAGTCAATACTTAAATCTCTCATACTAAAGCATGTCTAGCAGTGTCTCATCCCATCTTAATGGTAAGAAACTGGAGAACATAAGGAAACTGACCTGTATTCCGTAAACTATGGGTTTCAAGAACCAGCATAAGCAGAGCAAAGAATTCATCTTCATAATCTAAAATCTTATGGAGAAACGGCCTTCTTAATGCCAACACCTGATTAAACCACATAGTCCAATAAAATAACCATCTTAAGCTAAACAGGAAACAAATACAAAAGAATAGACAAGGTGGCATGCCGGTTAATTACTTAACTAAGCACACTGAATATGCTATCAGAAAACAAAATAATCCAACTAAAAAGTTAAAAGTGATACAATAAAAATAAGAAAATGTAAGGAAAAAACAAAATGTACAAAAAGATAAGTTATGGGGAACACCAAAAAGGCCATTAAAGGCGCAATCTAGGGTATAAAGCAAGTAAATTCTAATCCATTTTGAATCAATATTCGCTTTGATTTTAAACACTTCACATATAATAGTGAATTCTCCTACACAGTATTCCACAGAGCCAATTTCAGGTACTATCAAAATTAGCCTACATAGACAGATAAAGCTCAAGAAAATTAAGGTAAAAACCAATTACATCAATATAAACAAACTTCAAAGGCCACACATAGAATCAAAAGAGGCGATTTGATATGTGAAAGCTTACACCGATGGAGTAAGTGAGGGCGGCGCGTAAACTGGCGGGGAGCTGTTGAGCGGCGGCCATCTCGAAGAAAGTGGGACGTGTTCCTTGGCCTCCCACCTGAAACAACATCTTCTTCAACCAGAACTCGACTGATTTGCTGCAATGTTTCCTCTCTTCTCAACTTCGCAACTTTCGTTTCGTCGCCAGAAACGATTTCTTTGTTATCCTTTTCTGACAACACATTTTAGTATAGCGTAAATTACACTTATGGCCCCTTTACCATACCTATTTCAAACCCACATTTTGATTTAATTTACATTTAGTCTTCTAATTGATGGACTAGATTCCATTCTAAAATATTGTTTCCTTTTTTTATTAATTTAGTTTTTTTTTTAATTAGTTATATTAAAAATTGATTTTTATTTTAAAATTATAATATTATATTTCGAACAAAATAATATGAAATAATATAAATTTTTAAAATAATTTTTTAAATTTACAAATTTTTTATATAACATAATAATTTTTGTTAAAAAAAGAAAATAATAATAATTATTATTATTATTATGAATACAATAAATAAATCAATCTAACTAGATTTTAGATATGTATTCCGTAATAAAATAACAAAAAAATTTGGGTAATTAGTTATAAAATGGCAAAATTAGATCAGAACTCCCTCAAGTTGTACTGTTTTCCTAGGTAGATACCTAAATTATACGGATTCCCATCTGAATACCTCAATTTGTAAAAAATGCTAACACTAGGTACTTGAAGCTAAGTTGACACTTGTCGTGGGTTAACAGCAATTGAAGTCGCGTGAATTGTTATAATTTGGGTCCGAGTTAGCAAAATAATTCATTCAACCTTAAATAAATCGAATTAGGGGTTTAGGGTTTGTGAATTGAACATCCATACATACATTCCTGATTAAAAGCACAGTTGAAACAAGCATCATAGGCAGAGCCACCATGTCAGAGGAAGCTTTTGAAGCCAAACGTGGACTTGTTGCGATTGTCCTCCTTCTCTTCCTGCTCTGTTTCATTGATGATTGAGACCTAGTGTTCTCATCAACTACAAAATCACATTTAAGTACCTAGTGTTCATATTTATTACAAATTCAAGTATCTAGTGTTAATATTTTTTACAAATTAGAGTATTCAAGTGGAAATTTATGGAGTTTAAATATCTACCTAGGAAAACTGTACAACTTGAGGGAGCTCTAACTTATTTTTGCCTTATAAAATTTTAAAAAAAAAATTTGATACTTTGATTTTATTGTATTTGAAAAAAAATTATTGAGTGGTGAGAGATTTGCATGGTCTTAAAGGTTGAAAGTTTTAAATATAAATTCCTATAATAATTCGAAAATGATTTTTCCAATCTTTTCTCTTTAATAGAGTGGGCATAAAATTCAAATGGAACTGGACTAAGACTGACTTAAATAAGATCAAAAACTGTTGATCCAAAGTCCAAATGGTCTAAACTCCGTCCAAAAAATTAGACTGACTAAATTTGTTAGTCCGGTTCGTTTTCATGACTCTGCTGACCGAACCCGACCGAACCAATTAATAATTAAAATAAAGTATATTTATTTAAAAAATATTAGAAATATATATATATATTAAAATACAAATAATTTTTTAAAAAAAAATTATATACACTTATTTTATAATATTGGATGTAATTTACATAGTAAAATTTTTAATAATTATTATATTCAAAATTAATATTCTATACTTTTTGATACTTAGAGGATAAAAACATAGATGGCATCTTCTTTACGGGGCATTCAATCAATAAACATTTTATAAATTCTAAAATCTCAAATCAAATATATTCAAATACATTTACAAGCATGTTCGTCAAAACATTATTCGATATCAAAATAACCTTCGGAATTGTCAAAGATAGATAGGTAAGAAACGAGTGGAAAGAATAGTTGAAAAGATAGAAATTCTTAGGAAGTATTCTTGATGACTTAGGACTTCGTACTAATTTTCTAACATACTATAAAAGAGGTTTCGCTTTTCCAAAATCCATTTCTCTAAGTTACATCTATTAATGAGCAAATGACATTCACAGTAACATTTCATAAGGTTTCAAAGACATTTCGATAAAGAGATTCTTAATTTATGAAAGTTCAGTTTCCAAAAACTCAGTTGTTTCTCTGCATTCACAGAAGGTTGAAAACCTTGAAATGTTATGGATATTATATCTTATTTTGAAAGCATATATAAAGAGAGGAATTTATCACAAATGCCTAGTCATAAAAGAAATTTGAAATTCCAACACTGAAATGATTGAATTTGTCAATTTAAAAGATAAGATTGGAAAGAGAACTTTAATATGAATCCGTAACCATAAACATCACCTAAATTGAAGTTTAGATTATGGACAATAAGGGTCAAGAAGTCAAAAATTTTGAAGATGGTGAGCTCCACTTACCGAGCTCTGAGCTAGGTAAAAAGGAGGATTTATACTCCAAAAGGTGTTAGCAAACTTTTGCGAAGCTAGTTACTAAGCTTTGAGCTTGATAACCTGAAATAAAAACACTCTAGAAGCACTTACCAAGCTTATGTCAAGCTACTTGCCGAGTAAAGAGCTTGGTAACTTAATTAAAATTATTCTAGAAGCACTAACCAAGCTTATGTCGTGTCTTGCAAAGTAAGAAGCTCTTTAACTTAATTAAAATAGTGAGCTTCTACCAAACTACTAACCAGGCTTGGAACTTGATAACCCAAAATAAAAACACTCCAAAAGTACTTGACGAGTTCTTCGCGAGCCAGTTACCCAGCTTAGAGCTAGGCAACTTGATAAAAATCGACTGATAAGGTTTTTCGAGCCATATAATATGGATTTTGTAACGATGAACTCCATCCTAGTGGAAATAAAGATGCGGAATACGCAGCCACATTGATTATTATATATAACATGTCATTCACATGCCATATATATACACATATATATATATATATTCTAATTTCCAACACCAAATAATCATAGATCTAAAAGAATCCAAATTTGAAGTACTTAAACAATTACAATTCAGAAGTAGGATCGAAAATAACAATCAAAAAACAGTCCTCTAATATTTAACAACTGCAAATCTGATCAAATAATTTAATATCCTTAAAACAAAATAAGAAAAATGTAGTAAAATCTGAAATGAATGCATGCTCGTGTTCTGTAGAATGTCATCATCGCCTATCCGATCGAGATACGTGTACCCATCCGAAGTTTTTCCATATAATAGAGAAAGAAAAATATAAAAAAAGGGGACAGAAATGTTAGAAAGACAAATAAAAAGAAAGGAAAGAAATGTTAGACTATGAATTAGTCTAGTTAAAACCTCATATTACAACAACCACACACAATGTAACTAGAATCAGACTCTAACATGAAAGCATAAAATACAGTTTGCAATGAATCTCCTAATACTCGCACATAACAATCATAATATAATTCAATTAACTACTACCAATCAGCAGTTGAGATTATTATGTTCTATTAAGCCAACAAATAAGTTAACCATATTTATTCATCTTTATTCGATTTACTTAGGTTTAATAAGGTTATTACGGTAATTAGGGAGGTAATAAAAAGACGGTCTATTATCACAACTAACATTTAACACATTAAGAAAGTGTTCCAAAAGCAAAAGTTTTAGAAGCAAAGTTTTTAGTGTACAGGTTCTGTATTAATTCCGTTTTATAAATTTAATTTCATCTATATATTTATCGATGATCTAAATTTAATCAGTACACCATCTTACAGACCCTACAACACAGTACAACAACAAATTTAGGTGACCACTTAATTACATCCAGTTCAACAATCCAAACAATTTATAAACCAGTACTTATATCAATTCCGATTTCGAGCAAAACACATGCAGCCTTGACTCAGCATCCAATTAACAGATTTTTTATTTCAACTTTCAATTTATCAGTACCAGTTCCTAATCAATTTTATTATCATTGCCCATAGTTAGATGTTAGAGAAAACGGAATCACACCACTATGTTCATATCATGTTATATCTTTATGGCCGAAGCTGCGTCAAGAATGGATGAAACCATATCTTTATGGACGAAGCTAAATCTATAGCAGTTGTTTGCTATAGTAAACTAGTCACTTCAAGCCAATAAATTTGCATTCTTGTATGAAGTACCTCTATCACTAGACATGACATAGATCCATCCAATGTTGCAGTCTGAGGTCAATAACTCAGTCACTGTTATTTATAGTTCATATTCTATTAGGTTACATCCTATATTCAGAGTAACATCCTATATTCAGTGACTTGTATACTTATTCTAGCATTTTAATTTTTTAAGCAGTATGTGAACATAACAATTTATATAATGCGACAACATGAGCATTAGAACACACACATTAAACATATTACAGTCCAATATTCCAAAACATACATCAAATCAATATTGTGGAATCTAAACCGAGTATGATAAACTCACTTCCGAGTCCATAAGTAAAAGCCATTCATACCTCTGGTGTAACACCCGAATCCCCACCCCGACGGAAAGGGAACACGGAGACCGGATGTCACATGCGGAAGACAAAAAATCAAAACATACAAATAAACAATTATACAAATAGATACAAATCATAATCAAATCTGAAAGACAGTTCTTATAAATCCAAATTCAAATAGTTTGAAATAAATCCAAAACCAAATCGTAGTTGAACTACAAGTTCCAAATGATAGACAATTACATAAAAATATCCAAAGAGTTCTAAATCTGAAAACAAATCCAAAACATGTGCAGCGGGTTCAAAATACAAAAATAAATCCAGCAAGTGAATTGATATGAAATCCTAATCTGAAGTGGATGCTCGATGCTAGTGATATCCTGCTATCCCACCTGACTGTCTGAACTCAGCAATTCCATTCCCAAAAAGGGTTCAAAACATACAAAACAAAAATAGAAACAACGAAGGGTCAGACTATCGATGTTTGATTAGTAAGCCAATGCCCAATAAGCACATACAGATGCTTCTTATTAAACAGAATAATATGTCAAGCACAATGCAGGTTAGTTGACAAATCAAGGGTACAAACAGAAGCAAACAAGTTGATTATCAAATCAAGTTATCCCAAAATTAATCCCCTTTAGGTGATCTAGGGTAATTGATTACAGATTATTGCAATTACCGACTGAAAAAGGCTTTACAGATATCAAATTATTTTCAGAAGGAAGACCGTAACCGAATAGTAGTTCGGTAAACAGTCCGGTAGATTATACAGTCAGAGCATTACCAGACTTACCGAATTGTTATTCGGTAAATATTCCGGTAAGCTATTCGGTCAGAGAGCCGTTATACGAATCCAAGGAATATTTAAGTGACAGTTCGGTTTCTATTCCGGTATGAAGCTCGGTCAGAGAGTTTCAATTCTTTCAGACATGCCGAATTGTAATTCGGTACCTAGCTCGTTGAAGAGCTCGGTCAGAGAGGTTGAACAGTCTTCGGAGGTTCATACCGAACTACAGTTCGGTAACCTATTCGGTATGTAATTCGTCCAGAGAGTGAATCTAATGATCTCTTGTCTGACTGAATTGTACTTCGGTAACCAGCTCGGTAAGAGTTCGTCCAGAGACCATCCAATGTCCAGTTTTACAGTTTTAAGTGACAGTCCGGTATCTAATCCGGTAAACAGTCCGGTTACGGACCCTAGGCACTTTTTAAGCCTATTTCAAGTTATTTCGATCGACAGACAAAGTCTAGCTACCTAGTTGGGTCTAATCCAAGCACTCACAGCCAATTAGTAGTCACAATAAACACTACCCAGTGTCAGAACCCAAAAGGAAATAACCAACAATAGCCAGAAATAAACCACAACATATCCAACACATAACCAGAAGCAAAAACACATCATTATCACAGAGTTCAGATTACCCAAATTAATTAGGTGTTTAACTTACTAGGCCTGTCCTTAGTCTAATAACAAAATCGGGAACAAAATAGAAAGATAGGGTTAAACCCTCAGAGATGGATCAAAAATCCCGAAGATGATGCCGTCGCATCCAGAAATGAGCCAGACTCCAGAAATGATGTCGTCGCATCCAGAAAATTGTAAGCAATCAAGGTCATATACGCTTTCGTGCATCGATGTATACATCTAGTTCCCCTAATAGCATGCTAGTCTTATCGTATTAACCTTAGGACAGGACTTTAGCATATTACAAAATTCAGTTTCCAAATAGCAGACAGATAGCAACGAATATAGACACAATTTCATATGTCCGAACATAATCAAATAATAGGGCAGCAATATTCTCAAGCAAATTATATCAAATGCAGCAATATAAGTATTCAATCATAGATTTCAACTTATTTTAGTTTAACCAATTTGCAAACAATTAAATAAGCAACTCAAACAAAAGTGAGGGCGTAAACATGGCTACTAACATTATTCGCTAATCCAAAATATCATCTCAATTACTCCGGTTGACGATCCCCAACTTGGTCTACACGAAACCAAGAGTAACTCATAAATCCCCAATTCGCAAAAGTTAGGGTTTATGTCCAAGAACAATTCAAATCAATTAAAACCCATTAAGACCTAATTTACGAAATCAACATCAAGGGTTTCAAAACCCAACCCATGAAGATTATAAATCTCAAACGGATTTTTGAAATCAAACTTAAAATCAACAAATCCTAATATGAACAAAATCCCTAAATCAATTAATGTGATTTAAAATAAAAGAGTTGTAGCAATCATTACCTATATGAAGAAATCGAGGTCAAAACCAAATCCCAAGCGAAAGCCACATAAGAAGTTTAGAAATATGTGATGGTTATGTGTTCTTGATTTGAGAGAAAAGATGAATACGTAAAAGTGAGTCTTTCTAGGTTTTGAAAATAATGAATTAAAAAGCTATTCTATTTAATTTATATATGGGTGGCAAATATCGCCATAAACCCACATGTTTTTATATCAATTAAAAATAACCCCATTTTAAGGTTAATTACAAGATCACCTTAAATATCAAATTGTTTTCAAATGTAACCCAAAAATCAACTAAGTCAAATAATTTGGTCAAACCAAAAAAAGTCAACATTTTTCAAAAATGCCTATTTTACCCTTTAAAATGAAAATGAATAAAAATCAAGAAAAATTTCAAAATTAAGCAGACGAATAGCCCTAGATTACGGATGTGACATCTGGCTGATACTCTTCCGTAGTTTGATCTCCTACTGAAATATACAATTCACAATTCAATCAAACAATCAGAACATTAATGGAACTTAAAACCCCTAAAATCGAGGGTTAAGGTTTAACGTCGCATCTATTCTAGGGAAAATAAATTATCAATTGGACCCAGGGAGATGTCTACAACACTATCAAAATGCAATTTTAAGCATAATTGGTATCCTATGATATACAAAACTGAGAATAGTAACCCTTAATTGAGAGGAGGTTGTACTTACTACTAGTTTTGGAAGACATAAAAATAGAGACAAAAATCCAGCAAGGGACGGTTCAGCTTTGTGACAGGCTGTCATGGTTTGAGAGAAAAATTAGAGAGAATAGGGTCTCAACTTAGTGTTTAGTTTGAGAGGGATGAAATCAGGTCAATTGTGTAGCTTATATATGTAAGTTAATTTTCAAACACCCCCTTATAGTATCAATATTTTTATTTCTAGGTAAGTGTTCTCAGTTTCCTACTAAATGCTCCATTTGGTCCAATTTTAGTCAACCCTAGACATTTAGCCTTAAATTTCATATGCCACACATTTAGGTTTGAAACAAGTCTAAATACTTCACAAGCAATCATAATTCTTTTCCATGGACATTTAACAACTCGAATCATTTTTGAAACTCAAATCATTTTGGAAGCTTTTTTACTTGTCCAAATCTTCATTAAAAAAAAGTGTTTACTTCACTTAAAACCATCTAGACATTAACATTGTGACAAGAGCTGAATAACAAAATTTTGACCAAGTATTGATCTCACATCTTAACTTCACTAAAGAACACAATAAATCATACAAACACTTAACAAGGAAAGTTGGAAAAAGGGTTGGCTAATCACTCATACACCTAAACACATCTTGATCATACACATAATACACCATAGGCTCATAGTTAGCTAAGTTTCCATTAACTCACTTTTATTGCAAGTTAATCCAAGTTATTCACATTAAATACACATATTAATCCAACTATGACTTATATGTGTAAATTAGTTAACTTAAAATTAAGTTGCATTTGCTCATACTAACTCAATTAGGTCCCGCCCATTGTTAATATCCCTAAGGAACCAAATTATCTTAAGAAAAGTTAGTTATTCATAACTAATCAAGTCTTCTCTTCTTTAGCCATATTAACATATTTCACATAAGTTATAATAGTCCAACTATGAAGCAAGTGGGGGTGGCGAGACACATGAAAAGCCTACACAAGTGCATGCGCACACATATGATTTCTCTTTATGATCATAAATCACTTTTTTATAAACTGTTTAGTCAATTTCATTACCAATTGCCCATAAAAAAATCCATAGAATCGAAAGTGAGATTCATTATGGACTGAAGTCCAAATACGAGCTAGCCCATAATGAACCAAAGTTCCAATATGATCATAAAACCACAAGGATGCACCGGAGCCATGGTTTGGATTGTCATCCCAAGATGGATAAATTCGTAAGTAAGATGGAGTCGTCACCCTATAAGTGAACATGTAAGCACACATGGCTAAATACCAAATCACGATTTAGTATGTCGAAGTACTCTTTATCCCTAAGCATGCCTTTCATTCCATCTTCTAGCTAGTTCAAGGGCATTTGGTTTTATTACCACACTTTCATCATCTTCCATCAATTCAAGACTTTAAAGGTAATGATTACCAAATATTCATTATGTCAAGTCATTGACTATCATAACTCCAATCAACTAAATTAATGTATTTCCATCAAGCCATTCATTACCAATGTTATTCCTATTAACAAGTAGATTAAGACCATTAATCATCAAATTTTAATAATATCAAGTTTGTATCATTAAACACATAGTATAATGTAATATGAATGCATCAATCACACCAATCGATCAAGGATACAATATAGTATTTAAGTATCTATCATATCTCCCTTCATATTCACAAGTAATGTGGATCCACCCGATCATCATTTTTCCATGATCAGTGTCTAGCATGAGATTTTTTTTTAAAGTCTTAAAATCAATATATTAGCAATCTTAACGATAAATTTTTGTAGGATGAGGCTAATGATTTATGGTTTTAGAGTTCTATTATTGTTTTTGGATATGACTTGTAAATTATCATGTTGTGATTTGAATTTTCTCATGTAATACTTAATTACTTAGCACCTAATTTTTTTCCCTTGTGAAACATAGTTTATTTTGTTTTTTCAGGTTCCATTAATCATTTATAGGTTTTAGTTGAATGGTTCTTACTTTTTTTCTGTGCAACCTAATAAAAGTTTTTATTACCTTTTTTTTTACTATTTATTTCAATATTACTTTTGATGATATTTTTTAATTGTGATCATCATTTTTTATGACACTTTTTTACTAATGTTAATATAAAATTTTATGACATTATTTACTTTTGTTAATATAAACTATCATGACATTTTTTTTTATGTCAATGAGTTTTTACGATAATTTTTTTACTAATATTAATAAGTTATTTAATTAATAATAAATAAAAATATCTTTGTATTATCATTAATTACTACTGCTTCAATTATAAGAATAAACTTTTGTAATGAACTATAATATGAAATTAAAATGGTTGGTGGTAGAATATTAACGTAATGTGTTTTTAACAATATTTTTATTGACAATGATTAGGGCCATCTCAAAAGATTTTGCGGCCATTGTACTTGTTTGAAATTGGGACTCTGATTATAAGATCTACATAATTTTTTAGCATAAAAAATAATGAATCTATGTAACAAATACTTCATCAATAACATAAAATTTTTTTAAAAAATTTGTTCATTGTAGTCAATACGTTTTTCACTAAATAATACATATTTATTCCCTCTAAAAAGCCAATCTGAAAAAAAAAATTAGTATAATTAATTGAATAACAACAATTACTATCATTAATATATAATTAACAAAGGAATTGTATAGTTATGAACCTTTTTATTTGAACAAGGCTAGCCTTCTAACACTCTTCGAAGAAAAATCATCAATCAAGTCGTCATATTTCACTTCATCCAAAAGCTCATTCTTAATGGCTATCAATGATAATCCATTCAATCTTTCTTGCAGCATGGTGGAATGCAAATATGACTTCAACAACTTCAATTTTGAAAAACTTCTTTCAGCAGATGCAACGGAAATAAGAATAGTTAATAATATCCGATAATCAATAATTGCATTCGGAAAATAATCCAAACCCCTCAAAAACTTCAAAATATCATCAGGTCCCATTTTTCTTTTAGGCAACATTTCTCTAAGCAATTTGAACTCAACACATAACTCATTCCATTAATATCAGAATGTTCATTATGAGCAAGGGAATTTTCTAAATGGGCATAACAAGACATCAAACTCAAATCATCTAGTGATTGCAAATTATTAGATGTAAACAGGAAACCAAAAGTCTTTTCATATTCTTCATATTGCTCAATTCTTTTATTAATAGAAGCAATGACTTGATCAACAATGTAAAGAAAATACTGAATTCTAAATGAATCTTCCGCCGATAATGAAGTGGAAGATACATCTGAACTTTCATTAAAATATTTCTTTCTCCGAATTTTATGCTTTTGAGGAAATATGGGATCAACATCCATTTTTGGATGCAATGACTTTCTCCTTTTCCATAGCATCATCGAAACCACTTTCTCTATATACCTCAAAAAAAGAAATTAACCCCTTTATTTCATTAATAGCAACATCAATAAGCATATCCTCTGACGGTAAAAACTTGCTTACCATATTAATTTCATTTAATATACCATACCAGATGACAGTTGCCAAAACAAACTCAAACTCACTAAGCTCATTCTTGGCTAAAGATTTAGCCTCACTCCTTATTTTAAAATCATTATCAACATCACCCACTTGAAGTAAAGCTTCTCAAATTTTTGGTATTTGAAGTTTAATGATTTTCACACTATCAAGATGACTCTCCCAACAAGTAGTGGACAGTGATTTGGGAGTCAAACTTTTTAATTATCCTTCAAAATATGAACCTCTTGGTGGAATGTGCAAAAATTGTATAAATGGGTTGGATAATTCCAAAAAAATCTCTAACTTTCCCATATGTTCTAGCCATATCACACAACACCAAATTGAGACTATGACAACCACAAGGAGTATAAAAAGCTCTATGAGTAATGTCTAAGAGTCTTTTTTCACTTCTTGATTTTTTCCTTTCATGTTTGACCCATTATCATAGCCTTGTCCTCGTACATCCAAAATACAAGATCAAGATTTTTCAACTCTTCTTCTAAAACATTAAAAAGGTATTGTCCACTAGTATCATCAATAACCAAAAATACCAAAAATGATTCCTCACCAACATAAGATGAAGAGACATCCACATATCTTAATATCAATGTCATTTGCTCTTGGTGACTCACATCTGGAGTATAATCAAGTATAACTGATAAATACTTTACTTTCTTTATTTTTTCAATAATTTCATTTTTTATTGAAGAAGTAAGCAAAAGTATTAACTCATTTTGTATGCTATGACCAAGATAATGAAAATGAATGGTATCATCAGTTATACGTCTAACATGTTCTAGGATAACTGGATCAAACTCTGCCAATATTTCAATCAATCCTAAAAAATTGCCATTACTTTTCTGGTATAATCTCTCATTAGTACAACGAAAGGCTAAATTATATTTACCAAAAAATTTCAGAATTGAAATAACTCTTTACAAGACTCTTTTCCAATAGTCTTTTTCCTTTCCAATTAGCCTTTGAGTTTCGTTATCAATTGTTTGATTATTTTGAAGTCTTTGATGAAAATCATACCAAGTTGTAATATTCTTAACATGTTCCATACTTGCCTCATGCTCCCTAAGTCTCACACTAACATGTGTCCAATGTCTAAAGCCTTCATTTGCTAATTGACCTCTACTCATCCCTTTTCTTAATAATTTACAACAAAAATAAAATAATTTATCAAACTCCTTTGAATAAACAAGCCACTCTCTATCACATTTTTCTCCATTTGGAAAAACTCTAGTATACAAGTTAGCCGTAAATCTTCTAGAAAATTTATCTTTAGGCCTTTGAACAATGGATAGATCTCTTCTAGGACCTTTTTCTACTAACAAATTTAACATTTTAGCATAGAGACCATCCCAAGTTCTTGGATAAAAAATGTTTGGAAGATTACTAGTTTGCCTCGCATTTTCATTATGTTGATCCTCTACATCATCTTTATTGTCATTTGAGTGACTAAGATTAATATTCTCTAAATTATCAGTATTATCTTCTTCAATAGGCATATCATGATTACTATTCTCAACAAACACATCATAATCTTGAACATCAACATTTGGATCCTCAGACCATCTCCAATGGGATGCCCGAATGAGATGCCCAGAGGAGAGAGAAACATATGTTTAGAGGTGCTGCTGTTGTAGATGGGTGCTTGGATGAGATGCTGAATGAAGAGAGAGAAGAGGAGATGCCCATAATGGCATCGATGCTCAAGAAAAAATAGTGGAGTAAAAACCATTAATTAAATGCCACGTATTTTATTTTTGTGTGGGACCCATATTTGAACTTAAATAAGCAAATGTTACCATTGTAGTGTTCATATGTTGAGGGGGGTGCTCAATTTTTTTTTTTTTTGGAGCCTACAACTGAGCATCCATGGGTAAATGCTACCACTGTGGATGCTCTCATTGTCAATATTTTCACAATGTTAGTTTTCAGCAGGAATTTCATGTTCTTTTACAATAAATTTATCAAGAGCCCCTGAATGAGAATTAATTAACTCAGTTATTCGCCTTTTTTTCCTTACGCTTATCATAACCGGATTCACATTTTCTAACAGGAGGCCTTTTTAGAAAGGAAAGCAACGCTTTAAAATAACCTGACCTGGGCTTTTGAAGCAAAGAAGTTTCACAATCACGATTCCAACTAACAAAATTGTTATTCCCCCTAAAAAAGTGTGTTCAACATTAGTTATTGAAAGAAAACAAAATAATAAAAAAAATACAAATTCATAAGGTGTAGTAAAAATAAAAAATAAATTAATAAATAAAAAAACATACCTGAAGAAGGTTTTTAATGTCAGCCTGATTTTTGGTGAGGTAGAGAGTTGACAATTTGAATTTGAGAGTTGAGAGGAAGAAAATAAAGAGACGGAAAGAAAAAGACAGTGAAGTTGAGAGTTCAGAGAAAGAAGATGAAGAGATAAAAACAAAACGACAGTGCAGAGATTTCATTAATACATTTATTTTATTATTTTTTAATTATAATTACAAATTAGGGCCCTGTTCCAATAAGCTGACTGCTCTTGGAAATTACCAGACAATGATTCAATTATATATTGAAGGATGATATTGACGAGCTAACTTCTTATATAATTTAAATTGATGAAATAGATAAGATGGTTGCTTCAAATATACTTTAGGCATACGTGCTTTAACCACCTTACTTTTATTGATCAAAGTTTCAAGCATAAAAATAAAAATTGTGTTCTACTTTATTTTTGTAATGGATGACACGTAGTTGTTCAACATTAGCAATATTAGCAATATTGAGACCGTGAAAGAATATACATATATATATATAAATAAATAAAGGTACTCATCCATGATTTATAAAATACGTTTATAAATTCATATTATTTTCAAAACTATAAGATTCCAAAAGCATATATAAAAATTGAAAATGTACTAAATATATTGACAATATATAATGTATATTTTGCCACCATTGTAGAAATTTAAATTTTTAACATTAATTTCAAATATAATTTAACGTGACTGACATGATACCCACCAAATAATAGAAAATATAAAAAGCTAACAAAAAAAATCAAATTTGGATTCCATGCCATTTTTAGTTTGTAACATTATTTACCTGCTTACAAAAATAAACATAATACTACAACCATCCTACTTTTTTATTTTTGTTTTTGGTTAAGATTACTTTAGACAAAAACTAATAGTAGGATTTCTATCAATCTTTCCGGAAGGCTCCTAAAGCTATCAAGTAATCACTGTCGCTTTGCCCCTCCTACTTAGAGGATCTAGGTTAGAACCCAAATTCTCACTAATGGTAGAATCATATTTAATATGTCTTGTAAAATCACTCTTTTAACTGTGATTCCATATTGCAAAAGTTAATTAAATAGTAAGTTATTTAGAGTTAACAAACATCAAATTTACAACTATTACATGTTAGTATTTATATTGAAGATCGTTCTATTAGTAGATGTGTCATCAATGTAGCACCCACAACAATTGTGTTGATTTGTTTACACTTGACCTCATCCATTTTGACTTCCTTTACCCTTACTCATATATCATGCTGAAGTTGGAGTGACATATTATTATTGATCTATTGAAGGTCTATTTGTCGTAAGATATGAGTTATTGCTTTAAGAATTAAATTGAGAAACATGAGATGGTCATTTTGACTGTTCTACAATTTGCTATGTTAGTTCACATCAACATGAGCTTGACGGGCTTATGTAATCTTTATTGTATTCCCTTTATTATATTTCCTCTTCCTCTATTTTTCTTACTGCAGTCATCATTAGTCTTGTGGATCTACACAAACCAGTGAAATATTTATTATCACCCTTTCATTTTCATTATTAAGTTGTTTAGTAGGATGAAAGATAAACCTAGAGCTAATACATTGATATAACTTATACAAGTAACACGCAAAAGATACTATATACATTATAAAAACCTACACATGGTTATAAAATAGAAAATTGCAATAATAAAAAGCATACCTGTCCACAAATACCCTTTAGTATGATGACTCTCATATCCGCGACTTTTTTCATATTACCTTTCTACCTTTCATAAACATAGAATAATTCTTCGTTCTTAGTTCACCAGTATCTTTTTGCCAACACATTTTTGGCCTACTAGACATTGAATTCACTATAGGTAGAATGTGGAAGTTTGTCCATTTTGTTATTTTAATTTCATGTTATTCATTTTAGCTTTTTTAATGATTGCTTTATTAAATTTATATATACAAGGATCCCTATACATCAAACATATACATATTTCCTTTGATATGATCTACAATTTGTACATGCTCTACATCTTAATCACATACAAACGATGCCACAAAACTTGATCTTACATTTTAACATAGTGTTTGGTTGTCCTCTAACACTTTAAGAGTCATTGATGATATGTTCAAAACCCATTTATTAATAAATTTATTCATTTCTACGTGTCTAGTCATTATTTTATGCTTAATTTATATATACTCAAGCCCTAAAATCCATGAATTTAATAACCCACACATATTGTTGTCTATGAAATCACACTTAATATTATTAAGTGTGATTATTTATAATAATAGATGTTACAACAAGTTTTTTTTTTAAAAAAAATTATATTTGAATACAACGATGTAATTGCTAAGTTTAAAAGGTTTGGTAACCTCATCTTTAAGCTATAATTTAAATATAAACTCCGTGCATCTCCAAAAATACTAGTAGCCAGAATGTAATAATCAACAACGTAACTCATGCTACTTACATCAATTTCAACGTAATTCATAAAATATGAAAGTAATTCATAAAATATGAAAGTAATTCATATAAATACAAATATTTTTCATAACAATAAATACACTAAAACAAATGTGATCATGATTCTTACGTTACATATAATCACATTATCAATCTTAAAGAAGTAAATAATAAACTAGAATAAAATTGACCGTGCATATATTAGACGTGGATACAAGTATAATTTTTTTAATAATCATTTAATACTTTTTAAAGTCATTTACAGTTTCTAATTAATGTGAACACGTTACAAATTATTTGATTAAATAAAATATTTAAACAACATAAATATAAAATATAAGACTTCAGATAGCTGCAAACACACAATCTTCCCAATCAAAACTTTAACGGCAAATATAAAGTCAAGTATAATTTAAATTGTAGACACTTCAGATAAACATTTTTAAAATTACAAAACACTACAAGTAACTACATAATACTACAATACCCCAACTTTTCAATCCTAGAAAAAATAGAATATTATAAATTATTACAATACCTTAAAATAAGAACTACACAGTAACATCATTCTAATCGATGTAGCAAAAATATCATTGTCTAGATAAATAAATATATATACACCCTAGTAACCCCTAAAATAAAATATAACGACAAATCAAATAACAGACATCTAATAGGTTAATCTAAATTATACTAAATATTAAATTAGAACTTAACCTTATAATGATTACATAAATTGGAATTATAAAGATGAAGCAAACCTCCTCTAACCTAACCAAAGTCGATACTGCAGTATGAAAACTATGAAACCAATGAACAAAATCCAAAAGTAGAAGTTAATGGCAAATTAACGTGCAATAAGAATACTACGACAAAGATGAATCAGAAAGAGGATGAATGAGATGAAATTGCGAGTTAATGAAGAAGAAGAAAGCAGTCGTCACAATGGATTCATTCCATATGAATTATTTTCAAACTGGTTTGAATGAGAGGCGAATTTGAAAATGCACAATCCATTTTTTTTTGTTTAATTAAGACTTTAAATTAATTTTTTTAAAAAAATTCTAATAGTCAGCGACATAAAAATAAATTTAAAATAAAATAAATTAATAACAATTTTAAAAAAAATTATTGAATTATATCAATAAGTTATATAAACTTTACCTATTTAATATAAATTTTTCTAAATTTTACTTTTACAAAATAAGTCGGGGGATTTTTTTTTTTTTTTTTAATTCTTATTGGGTATTAATCAAATCCATCCCAAATGGTAAATGATCTCTATTAAAGATAGTAAAGAATTTCGGTGACAATTTATTAAATTGATGGCCAGACAAAAATATTATGAATTGTTTATTTTTATAAAACTGAAATTTTAAAAATTATTTTCGATATAAAATTTCTTTTATTCATAAATATGAAAACTTAATTAATCTATATTTTAAAAATAATAATAGTAATAGTAATCATGTAATAATTATGGAAAAGTTTATTATACAATTATACGCCACTTTTGAAAAATTTGCAAAACTAAAGTTTGATTTTCATTTCATAGGTCATTCACAGACTGTGACCGTAATTCAAGACTAAGCGTAATTCACAGAATTTGTGAATTGTAAAATTTTAGGGGTATTTTGGGAAACTTGGCCTATGGAGTGAAAATTAAATTTTTAAGAGTCTGTTTTTGTATGTTTTTAAAAAACAGGCCTATAATTGTATTTTGAACTTTAAAAAGACTATTTTTTAAAATTTTCACTAATAATTAATAATAATAATAATAAACGTTACAATAAGTTTTTTTTTAAAATTATATTCGAATAGAACAGTGCAATTGCTAAGTTTAAAAGGTTTGGTGACCTCATCTTTAAACTATAATTCAAATATAAACTCTGTGCATCTCCAAAAATACTAGTAGCCAGAATGTAATAATCAACTACGTAACTCATGCTATTCACATCAATTTCAACGTAATTCATAATATCGTGAAAGTTATTCATATAAATTAAAATATTTTTCATAGAAAAAAATATACTAAAACAAATGTGATTATGATTCTTACATTACATATAATCACATTATCAATCTTAAAGAAGTAAATAATAAACTAGAATAAAATCGACAATGCATATATTAGTCGTGGACACAAGTATAACTTTTTTTAATAATTATTTAATATTTTTTAAAGTCATTTACAGTTTTTAATTAATGTGAACCCATTACAAATTATTTGATTAAATAAAATATTTAAACAATATAAATATAAAATATTAGACTTTAAATAGTTGCAAACACACAATCTTCCGAATCAAAATATTTACGGCAAATATAAAGTCAAGCATAATTTAAATTGTAGACACTTCATATAAACATATTAAAAATTACAAAACATTACAAATAACTACATAATACTACGATACCCCAACATTTTAATCATAGCAAAAATAGAATATTATAGATTATTACAATACCTTAAAATAACCGAAACAACAAAAATATCATTGTCTAGATAAGTAAATATATATATATATATACATATATATATAAACCTAGTAACCCCTAAAATAGAATATAACGACAAATCAAACAACAGACATCTAATAGGCTAATCTAAGTTATACTAAATATCAAATTAGAACTTAACCTTATAATGATTACATAATTTGGGATTACAAAGATGAAGTATATCTCCTCTAACCTAACTATAAGGATTATAAGGATTCGTGTATTTTTGTGTAGTATTCAAATGTGTGTATCACAGCACAACAAAATGAGATATGATTTTTGTATTGACTTTCTTCTTTACACATCTCCAAATATATATACACATCTAAGATATCTACAACAGCATACTAGTAGAATTCTACAATGATGGAATTTGTTATAAGAGATTAAGATCAAATAAAGATTAAGATCAAATCTCTTTAACAATTCAAATCATACCAGAGGATCAAATCTTGATCTGCTTAACATTCCCCCGCAAGCTAAGTGTAGGGTCTGAGATAAGTTTGGATCGCAGAAATTGAAAGCGAACTGTGGACAACGCTTTAGTGATGCAATCTGCAATCTGATCATGTGAGGGCACATGATTAACCTGAATTTAATGAAGAGCAATCTTGTCGAGAACAAAGTATAAGTCTAGCTCAATATGTTTTGTTCGAGCATGAAGCACTGGATGGCCGGCCAATGCAATAGTACTGATGTTGTCACACCAGAGGGTAGGAATACAAGTTTGAACAATAAAGAGCTCTCCCAAAAGCGATTGAAGCCAGGTGACTTCAGCTGTAAAAGCAGCAAGGCTACGATACTCTACTTCTGTAAAGGATCGAGATACTGTGCTTTGCTTTTTAGCACTCCATGTTATAATATTAGGACCCAAACACACACAGAACCCAGTAGTAGACTTGTGATCATCAGGATTAGTAGCTCAGCATCAGAAAATCCTATAATATGATATGCATAGTGTGGAGAGGAAGGTTTGGTGATATGAAGACCCATATGAGACGTACCCTTGAGATAACGAAGAATTCGCTTAACAGCCTTCCAATGACTATCAAGAGAAGTGTGCATGAATTTACACACTCTGTTCACAACAAATGCAAGGTCTGGACGTGTCAAGGTAATATACTGTAGAGCACAGACAATAGATCTATAGAGAGAAGGATCTACCAATAGAGCTCATTGATAAGCTGAAAGAGAAGCACCAACTGTAGAAATCATGGGAGAAGAAAAAGGCTTTGCATCCACCATTTAAGCACGTTTAAGAAGATCACATATGTATTTGTATTGAGTTAACTACAATCATTAAGAAGTCTTTGTAACCTCAACACCAGAAAATAAGAAAGAGAGCCAAGATCCTTGAGCGCAAATTTTCCATGTAACTGAACCACAAGTTCAGAAAGATATGCAGAATTGTTGCTTGTGATGATAATATCATCAACATAAACTAAGACATATGTCTTGCTTCGATTAGAGTACTTAAAATATAAAGAATGATCAGCCTTTGAAGCGAAGAACTCGAGTGAGAGGAGAGCAACTTTGAACCTATCAAACCATGCCCGGGGCGCTTGTTTAAGACCATACAAAGCTTTATCTAGCTTACAGACCATATGTCATTTTCTATCTTCAACAAATCCCTGTGGTTGAATCATAAACACATCCTCTTATATCACTCCATTAAGAAATGCATTATTAATATCTAACTGTTTAATTGACCAGCCTTCAACTACTGCCATGGAAAGAATCAATATGATAGTTGCAGGCTTAACAACTGGGCTAAATGTCTCAGAGTAATCAAATCCTTCAACTTGGTTGAGCCCTTTCACAACAAGTCGAGCTTAATACGAGAACCATCAGGATTTCTCTTAATCTTAAAAATCAATTTACACCCAATTAATTTTCCACTAGATTCCAGGTTTTATTTTCCTGAAGAGCTTTAAACTCAGATTGCATTGTTTCAAGCCATTTGGGATGTTGCATAGCCTCTGAAACAGAAGATGGTTCTGATTCATTCAAATCAACAAACCAAAATTTTGGCTTAAAAATTCCATTTTGAGCACGAGTCACCATGTGATGTGGAGTAGGAAGAGGAGCAACATGTGTAGTGACTGATGAAGTAGAATCAGTAGCAATTGATAAAACAGGAACAACAGAAGCAGATGCATTTGAATCCATCATACCAGATTCAATAGGAATAGTAGGAGCTGAAATACGAGAATCATTAATGTTGGATGCAAGAGGAACAATAGAAGCTGATATAGGAGAGTCATTACATGGTCCTGACATTGAAGTGTTAGGAACAAGACAAATATCATTTTGCACTTAAGGTTGACAATGTCTTAAACGTACCTCATCTGACACAATAACAACCTTACAACCTTTTTGAGAAACAGGCCTATGTGACTGGAAAGTAACAAATGGAAAATACCACTCATTAAAAATGGCATGTCGGACCACATACACCTTTCCAACAGAATTTAGGCACTTGTAGCCTTTAAACAAAAGACTGTACCCAATGAAAGTACACGGTTCATTCCGAAAATCAAGCTTGTGCTGTCTATATGGTCTAAGATAAAGGAAAACTTGACAACCAAATACCTTAAGCAATTTATAGTCAGGATACTGCAGTATGAAAACTATGAAATCAATGAACAAAATCCAAAATCCAAATGTAGAAGTTAATGGCAAATTAACGTGCATTAAGAATACTATGATGAAGATGAATCAGAAAGAGGATGAATGTAATGAAGTTGCGAGTTAATGAAGAAGAAGAAAGTAGTCGTCACAATGGATTCATTCCATATGAATTATTTTCAAACTGGTTTGATCAAAGCCAATTTGAGTTAAATATTTATGAGAGTCGAATTGGAAAATGCACAATCCATTTTTTTAATTAATAGTTTAAATTAATTTTTAAATTAGAAAAAAAATCTAATAGTCAGTGACATAAAAATAATTTTAAAATAAAATAAATTAATAACAAATTAAAAGAAAAAAAATTTACTAGATTATACCAATAAATTATATAAACTTTACCTTTCCAATATAAATTTTTCAAAATTTTACATTTACGTAATAAGTGAAGGAGATTTCTTTTATTCTTAACAAGTATCAATCAAATCCATCCCAAATGGTAAATGATCTCTATTAAGGATAGTAAAAAATCTCCTTGACGAAATTTATTAAATTGGTGGCCAAACAAAAATGTTATGAATTGTTTATTTTTATAAAACTGAAATTTAAAAAAATTATTTTCGATATAAAATTTATTTTATTCATAAATATTAAAATTTAATTAATCTATATTTTAAAAATTTTCACAATTTAAAATAATGTAACAGTAAACTTCTATTATTTTAAAAACTTATCAAACGCACATGAAAGGAGATGCAGCACGTGGCAGTGGGGTGAAACAAATTTTCCACCGACATTTCGTGTCTGTAGTAGGAATACATCTAGAAAGCTGTTCTGGTGATGACCTGTTGTGGTTAGACTTGGCTTAAGTTGACTAGAGCACACAGCTTTATAAATTACAACGTATCCGATGTATTAAAATATATAGTACAACCTCCAGAAAGAAACGGTGTGTCTAGAGAAGTCAACTGACTCAGAGGAAGATGAAAGGGCTCCCGATCTTGCTCAAATGGATATTAAGGAATTTCTATTTGAAATAAAAGAAGAATGTTTGAGATACCATGAGCGTTACGATGGATATTAAGGAATTTGCTATGAATTGCTCACAGGACCTGTTTATGTCTACGACATAATTGACGATTATCATCCAGATACTCCGGCTCTGCACAAAACATGCGGTGATGCACCATGTCAGATCCAACATCCACTCCATCCAGACCACATATTGGATGCTGATTACGACACTCTCTCATCCGGTTACTCACCAGATGGGGGTTTCATATGCAATGGATGCAGACATTTCCGCTTTGGTTTCAGTTACGGCTGCAATGCTTGTGACTTCAAACTTGATTTCCAATGTGCTTTAAACCTCGAGATTCAGCAACCACATGAAGATGGGATAAAACACGATTTTCATGACCACAAACTGCAACGTTTCTACCACCACACGCGTTTACCATCTGATTTCCCCGACATCAATTGTTCTTGTTGCGCAAAGGCCTTCAATGGATCAGGTTTAGCTTGTAGTAAGTGTTACTTATTTATCCACGACTTATGTGTACATAAAGTTCCACTTGCCGAACAGATTAACAGCCCCTTTCACTCGAAACACCCACTTGTTCTTCGACAACCAGATCATCCCTACTACTATTGTATGGCCTGTATACAGCCTTTGCGGCTTGGAGATCTTTACTTAACTTGTAAAGAAGGTTGTTCGTCCAGCAGTTTTCACGTTTCGTGTGGTGCTCACGCTTCATCTGGGTTGAGACTTGAAAAATACCACCAGGAGCATCCAATGATGTGTCTATATTTAGGTACTGCATCCTCTTCCATCGGACGACCATGTGTTGCCTGCGATTCAGATTGTGAGTTTTCCTTTGTTTACAAATGCTTCACTTGTGGTGTTTATGTACATTTGGAATGCATTCCTCTGCCTCGCGCCATTATGTTGGGATATTTCACCCACCCACCTAGATAGGTACACTTACAATGTGCCAACCAATATAACCACCAACACAATAATAACCAAACAAGCAGCAAGCAACAAAGAAAACAACCACCAACACAATAATAACCAAACAAGCAGCAAGCAACAAAGAAAACGCACAAAACAACACAAGTATTTAACGTGGTAAAACCTTTCGATGTGAAAGGAAAATCCACGGGACACGGAGTCCACCCCAAACCAATCCACTATAATCAAACAATGGTTACACAAGGTTCAATCCACAGCCACAAATAAATACACAACTCAACACCACCAATTGATTACAAACTACAAGAACCCAATGAAGAAAATCAATAAATCATACCAAATCTGCCAAGAACTGCAGAGGCATGAAGACACAGCGATATCTCCCAAATCAGAGCTCCAAAAGACAATCCAACCGTACAAAATCAAGTTCTATGTGTCTAGAACAAACTTTCCAAGTTTGAGATAAAACGGACAACGTTTGACCTTCCGATCGTTGCGACGAAAAAGGGGCTGCTGCTGAAAAACGGGACTGCTGCAAAAAATTCTTACACTCTAGTTTTCTCACTTCTTGTCTAGTGTAATCTCTTCACTTGGCTGCACAACCTTGATAGGATAAAACCCTATATTGATGGAGACAAAGATGGGCCAGTAAAGACTCAAACATAATGGGTTTTCTCCACATAGGAAGGGACCCAAAAAGCCCAACAAATCTCCCCCTCACGACTATGTGGAGGTAGTTGCCATTCCAGCAATACGACGACAAGTCTCAAGTTTACCTCTTGGCAAAGGCTTCGTCATCATGTCTGCGCCATTAACATCAGTGTGAACTTTCACAATTTCACACAGCTTAGCATCAAGGGTATCACGTATCCAGTGATACCTAACATCAATATGCTTCGACTTTGCATGAAAGGTAGAATTCTTCGTAAGATGGATTGCGCTTTGACTGTCACAATACAACAAGTATCTCTCTTGAGTAAAACCGAGTTGACACACAAATCGCTTCATCCAAAGTAACTCCTTACATGCCTCAGTTGCTGCAATAAACTCAGACTCAGTAGTAGACAAAGCTACACACTTTTGTAGTCTTGATTGCCAAGCTACAGCTCCCCCTGCAAAAGTGATCAAGTAACCAGAGGTAGATTTTCTAGAGTCAATGTCACCAGCCATATCCGCATCCGAATAACTAACTAGAGCAGGAGCTTCATTCCCAAAACAAAGCTTCAAATTTGATGTACCATGAAGATACCTCATAATCCACTTCACGGCATTCCAATGCTCCCTTCCTGGATTAGACAAAAATCTACTAACCAAACCAACTGCATGAGCTATATCTGGCCTTGTGCGAACCATAGAATACATCAAGCTACCCACAGCCGAAGCATAAGGCACATGAAGCATTGCTTCCTTTTCTTCACTAGTAGAAGGACATTGTTTCATACTCAACTTAAAATGAAGCAAGCAAGTGGGGTACTTTACAGCTTTAGCCTTATCCATGCCAAACCGCTGTAACACTTTCCATATATATGCTTCCTGGGATAACCACAATCTTCTGGCTTTCCTATCACGCAAAATTCTCATGCCCAAAATTTGCTTTGCTGGACCGAGATCTTTCATAGCAAACACCTTGCTCATTTCTTGCTTCAAGTTATCAATCTTTACTTTATTCTGACCAACAATCAACATATCGTCAATATAAAGTAATAAGATCACAAATTCATCCGTTGCGTACCTTTTCAAGAACACACAATGATCACAATTAGTTTCTCTGGTAACCGAGCTCCCCATGAAAGAATCAAACTTGCGATACCACTGCCGCGGTGCTTGTTTTAAACCATACAAGCTCTTTTTCAGTTTGCAGACATACTCTTCTTTACCCTTTACCTCAAAACCTTTTGGTTGCTCCATATATATGTCTTCATTAAGGTCACCGTGAAGAAAAGCAGTCTTCACATCCATCTGCTCAATCTCTAAATCAAGACTAGCTGCCAGACCCAATATAACTCTAATAGAAGACATCTTGACAAACCGGTGCAAAGATTTCATCAAAATCTACACCCTTTCTCTGATTACAACCTTTGACAACAATTCTGGCTTTATATCGTGGTTGTGAAGCACTCTCATCTTGCTTCAACTTGTATATCCACCGATTCTTCAAAGCTTTCTTGCCCTTCGGTAACTTAACAAGGTCAAAAGTGTGATTATCATGTAAAGATTTCATCTCATCTTCCATGGCTTCCAACCATTTCTGCTTATCATCACTATCCATTGCTTCTTCAAAGCACTCAGGTTCTCCCCCATCAGTCAAGAGTATGTACTCATTTGGAGAGTACCTTACAGAAGGATGTCGATCTCTGGTAGATCGTCTCAATGGAGCTGGTAGTTCGGTAGGAGTGAGTTGTTGATCATCATCAACATTATCATCCTCAGTGTGAATAGACTCATCACCATCATCATGAATACCATCATGAACTCATTGTTCATCACCATCTCTATTTGTATCCTCTTCCATTTGTGCAGGTGCAGGTGTAGGTTCAGGTGTCACTGGAATATACTCCAAATCTATAGAATCACTAACTTGAGAAGTTGCAGTTTGTTGTTTTTGTATGTCCACAATCGTCTGATCTTCAGCAAACACTACATCTCTACTTCGAAGCAACTTCTTCTCAATAGGATCATACAACCTATAACCAAAATCATCTTTGCCATAACCTACAAAAATACATTGGCGAGTCTTTGAATCAAGCTTTGATCTCTCATCTTTTGGAACATGCATATAAGCCTTGCAACCAAATACTCTAAGGTGATCATAAGAGACATCTTTGCCAAACCAAACCTTGTCTGGAACCTCTCTTTGCAATGAATAACAAGGTGAAAGATTGATCACGTGCGTTGCTGTGTATAAGGCTTCACCCCAAAAGCTTCTGGGTAAATTTGCTTCTGACAACATGCATCGAATTCTCTCAATCAAAGTTCTATTCATTCTCTCAGCTACACCATTCAATTGAGGAGTCTTTGGAGGAGTTTTCTGATGTCTAATTCCTTGTGACTTGCAGTAATCATCAAGAGGCCCAATATATTCACCACCATTGTCAGAACGGAGACACTTCAACTTCTTTCCTGATTGTCTCTCAGCCATCACTTGAAACTCTTTGAAGACATCAAACACCTGATCTTTTTGACTTCAAAGCATATGTCCAAAGCTTCTTGGAATAATCATCAATAAAGGTTACAAAATAAAGTGAACCACCAAGAGAACGTACCTTCATAGGCCCACAAACATCAGAATGTACTAACTCTAACAATTCTGATTTCTTTGAAGAAGTATGACTTTTGAATGAAACTCTATTCTGCTTCCCAGCCATACAATGAGCACATCTATCAAGTTTCACACTACTCACCTTTGAAAGTGCATTCTTTTTCAAACAAGCAAGACCCTTCTCACTAATGTGACCGAGACGTCTATGCTACAGCTTTGCAGGATCACTCTCAGTGACACAAATACTATCTCTTGCAACCGAAGCTTGCATCATGTATAAGCTTGTAAGCTTCTTCCCACGAGCTACTACTAAGCTTCCTTTTGTGAGTTTCCATTGACCATCATTGAAGGTATTGCAATAACCTTCATCATCCAGCTTACCAGTTGAGATTAAGTTCAACCGAATATCAGGAACATGCCTCACATTCTTGAGTAGTAACTTTGCTCCAACATCAGTTACTAGACACACATCTCCTATCCCCACAACCTTTGAAAGACCATCATTACCCATCTTTAATGAGCCATAGTCACCTGGAGTATAGGAAATAAAGAACTCCTTCCTTGAAGTAACATGTAATGAGGCACCACTATCAATAACCCAACACGTCTCATAGTTGGTAAGATTCACCATGTTCTCATCATAAACAATAACCAGATCACTACAAGTTGTAGTAGTGGTAGAGTCACCATTCTCGGAATCTCTATTGTCTGGCTTCTTATTCTGCTTATCATTCCCCTTGTGTTCTCTCTTCCACTTGTAACAATACTTTTTAATGTGACCCATTTTGTTACAATAGTTGCATTGCATATCTTTATATCTGCCTCTAGACTTGCTGCGACTCTTATCTCTACCATTGGGACCTCTGCTTTTACCTCTTCCTCTATTATCAACAACAAAGCAGTTTCTGGTTGTGTTGATATACCTTGAGATTTTCTCCTCATCTCTTCATTCAAGACACCAGACTTAACAAGGTCCAAAGTCACCTTGCCTTCAGGAGCAGAGTTGCAGAGACTCATTCTGAATGTTTCCCAACTATCTGGCAAAGTACCTAACAAGAAAAGTCCTTGGATTTCATCATCAAACTTGACTTCCATCGCAGACAACTGTTGCAAAACACTTTCATAATCATTCAAGTGGTCAGAAACAGAGGATCCTTCTTTGAACCTCAAACCCATTAATTTCTTTAACAAGAACAACTTGTTGTTACCACTTTTGCTTGCATACAAAGTCTCAAGTTTGTTCCACAAAACCTTTGCATTAGTTTCATTGTTGACATGGTTCAACACATTATCATCTAACCATTGTCTAATGTAAGCACAAACTTGTTCATTGTCAAACTCCCATTGATCATCACTTTTGTCATCCGGCTTTCCCTTACCAATTATTGGTAGATGCCAACCCTTCACATACAACAAGTCTTTCATCTTACCCTTCCATAAATGATAATTGACACCACTCAAACTAATCATCCTAGTTGTGTTTGTATTCTCCATGGCACGAAATCGCACTGAATCAACCTCGCACAAACTCGCACTAAACCAACCTAACCAGGCTCTGATACCAGTTGTTGGGATATTTCACCCACCCACCTAATAGGTACTCTCACAATGTGCCAACCAATATAACCACCAACACAATAATAACCAAACAAGCAGCAAGCAACAAAGAAAACGCACAAAACAACACAAGTATTTAACATTGTAAAACCTTTCGATGTGAAAGGAAAATCCACGGGACACGGAGTCCACCCCAAACCAATCCACTATAATCAAACAATGGTTACACAAGGTTCAATCCACAGCCACAAATAAGTACACAACTCAATACCACCAATTGATTACAAACTACAAGAACCCAATGAAGAAAATCAATAAATCATACCAAATCTGCCAAGAACTGCAGAGGCATGAAGACACAGCGATATCTCCCAAATCAGAGCTCCAAAAGACAATCCAACCGTACAAAATCAAGTTCTATGTGTCTAAAACAAACTGTACAAATTTGAGATAAAACGGACAACGTTTGACCTTCCGATCGTTGCGACGAAAAAGGGGCTGCTGCTGAAAAACGGGACTGCTGCAAAAAATTCTTACACTCTAGTTTTCTCACTTCTTGTCTAGTGTAATCTCTTCACTTGGCTGCACAACCTTGATAGGATAAAACCCTATATTGATGGAGACAAAGATGGGCCAGTAAAGACTCAAACATAATGGGTTTTCTCCACATAGGATAGGACCCAAAAAGCCCAACACATTAAACATCAATGTCATTCCTACGATGATCATACACTTGTTCTTTCTGATTTAACAAATCTACCTGACTTTTCATCATCTGGTGAGTATTATTGTACTCTTTGTGAGAAAAAGGGAGATTTTAGTCATCCCTATTACCACTGTTGGCCCTGCTCCGAAATAGCTCATCTGGATTGTGTACTGAGTGAGGTCAGTTTATACTTATTTCAATTATTTTGTTTTATTTGGGTTTTAATAGTTTTGTTTTATGTTTGAATTCGTGTTTTGCTACAGGTGGATCCTCCATCGCAAATACTTGAATACTTAGTTCCAAAACCAGTGAAGAATGTTCACAATTTTACAACACAACATCAGTTGTTAGCCGAACAAGAGAAGGAAGACATAGAAGTGGACACTAAGAGTGAAAGTGACTTGGAATTACAAGCCTATAGTGTAGAAGAGATAGATTCAGAAATGGCTACACTGCAATTAAGACTTAAGATTCTCAAAACAGCACGGGAAAAAAAAATTGTAGTCATCTGATCTATCTCATATGAATAGTTAAATGATTGTTTTTTTTCACCTGTATTTGAGTTCTATATAAAAGTTAGGATCATTTAATAAGTCAACGATTAAATAATTATTGTTTTCCTTTTTCATCAGTTGACTTCTATATGTTTTTATTTTATATTTTGAAAAAATTATGTAAAAAGTTTTACAGGAAGTTATTTTAGAGTAACAAATATTTAGTACTTTGAATTTTTATAAATATATTTTAAAATATAATAATTAAAAAAGTAAATTTTATAATTTTTATAAAATAAAAATTATTGAATTAAATAATATAATCTAGATTATTATAGAGAATTTATTTTTAGAAATAATAAATAATTAAAAAATATTATAAAAATAAATAATTAAATAAGATAAAAAGAGGATATGTAAATATTTTAATTGAAATAAAAAATTATAATATGATAATAAGTTTGCCACCTTATTTTTAAGAGGTTGTGAATCCATACATAGTTTTATATAGATTTGAGTATAAAAATTTTGGTGGCTATACTAAATTTACTATATAATTATAGGTTAGTTTTGAAAAATTTATAAAATTAAAATTTGATTTTTACTCTATGGACCATTCCTAGGTTGTGACCGTAATTTATATACTGTGATCGGAATTTATATACTGTGACCGTAGTTTACCAAATCAGTGAATTACAAAAAATTTAGAGGTATTTTAAGAAATTTAATTTATGAAATAAAATCAAAATTTTTAAAAATTTGATTTTGTATACTTTTAAAAATAGATATATAATTATATTTTGAAATTTAAAAAGTTTATTTAAAAAACTTTTTTTACTTCGATTTAATTAAAAAAAAAAAGTGAGATAACGGCCCTTTCGCTGATAAGCTGTAATTAAACAACGGTGTAGAAGAAAAAAATAATAATAATTGGAATTCAACATCTTTGTTGAAAGTTTGAGAAGTTAGGTAAAAGTTATAATTTTATATTAATTTAATTGAAAAATTGAAATGGTGTGAAGTTGCAGCAATACCATTCACATATTTCAAAGCTCATATAGGTTGCAATTTTAGATAGATTAAATAAAAATAAAAGTTCAATACACATGTTGATAAATTACTAATCGTATTTAGAGAATGCAATTTTAAGAAAATTAAATATAAATAAAAATAAAAATAAAAATAAATTTAGATTATAATATGATCAGTGATTATTTTATTAAAATTAAATATTATATAAAATAAAAAAATTCAGAAATTCAGAACTAAAAAATTTTAAATTGATGCTAAATCAAATTACATTAATTTTTTATAAAATATTAATATATATATATTTTTAAATTATAAAATTTTCTACTTGTGATATATACTATGATATATTATAATTATTATTAATAAAAAATATATTATAATATTTATAATTTATTTGTTAATTATTTTTATATTAAATATTTTTAAAAATTTTAATATTTAATAATTAATTTATAAATTAAAAATAATATAAAATAGTTAATATAATAATTAACCACCGCAACTCGGATGGGGTTGAAAATCTCATCCATACATATTTATATGTGTAGTCAATTTAAGTCAAGTCGTGCCATTAATTATTAAGAATTGGTGAACCGACACTCTCAAATTAATCAAATGGACCAGCCTGGAAACTCTGATAATTACATGTAATATTTGATTTTAAGATTTGTAATACTTGTTTTTACTTACAAGTCTCCTTTAATATATGGTGGGAGGCGGTGACCGTGAGCTCCATTGTCTAAAATATAGAATTATCACGCAAGGCAAGTCAATGAGATAAGCACATGGTTTGTCCAAAGAGAGAAAGTGCAAGTGATCTTCATCGGTATTATATTTTATTCATGTGTGCAAGTAGATGATAGAGAACTTTATACACAGAAAGGGTTGATTTCTTATGAGCCACCCACCGATAAAAAGATTTGCCATCAAGTCTCAGTGAAATGAATGCTGATGTTTCTCAAATGGATATTAAACAGTTTGTATCCAAAATAATAAAAGGTTTGAGGTACCATGAGTGGTACGAGGGAAAAGGTGGGTCAACCTACTGTCAAGTTTGCTACGAATTGATCTCAGGACCTGCTTATGTCTACGACATAATTGATGATCCAGATACTCCAGCTCTACACAAAAAATGCGGTGATTCACCATGTCAGATCCAACATCCACGAGAAGGGGGTTTCATATGCAATGGATGCAAACATTTCTGCTTTCCGATGTGCTTCCAATCTCAAGATTCACCACCCGGAAGAGGATACAGAGATAAAAGCCGATTTCCATGACCATAAACTTCAACGTTTCTACCATCACACGCTTTTGTCAACGGATCCAAGATATCCCTTGTTACTACCTGTTTTAATAACAGGTTTATTCCATGATATCTCCTGTTCTTGCTGTGGGAAGGGCTTCAATGGATCGGGATTAGCTTGTAGTAAGTTCTACTTATTTATCCACCACGACTCTTGTGTTCATAAAGTTCCACTTGCCAAAAAGATCAACAGCCCCCTTCATTTGGAACATCCGATTGTTCTTCGACTATCAAATGATAGTCGCGGTGAGTGTACGGCATGTGGAGTTCCTTTTCGGCGTGGTGATCTTTACTTAACATGTAGAAAAGGTTGTCCATTGGATGTTTTTCACGTTTCGTGTGCTACTCACGCTTCATCTGGGTTGAGACTTGAAAAATATCACCAGAGGCATCCTCTGATGTGTCTATATTTGGGCCCTGCATCTTTTACCGTCAGACGACCCTGTGTTGTCTGCAATTCGGAATGTGAGGTTTCTTTTGTTTATGGCTGCTTTGATTGTCGTGTTTATGTACATTTGGAATGCATCCCTCTGCCTAGTGTCGTTAAACATGAATGTCATTCATACGACGATCATACACCTGTCCTTTCTGATTTAACGAATCTACCTGACTTTTCATCATCTGGTGAGGATTGTTGTACTATTTGTGAGATTTGAGTCATCCCTACTATCACTGTCAGCCTTGCTCTGAAATAGCTCATCTCGATTGGATACTGAATAAGGTGAGTTTATTATTATTTCAAAGCTTTTTTTATTTATTTATAATATGTTGTGGAATACTAAAATGCACAAAATTCATAGGAGGATCCTCCTTGGAAGGTACTTGAATATTTAGTTCCAAGACCAGTGAAGAATTTAAAAAGTTGTTCAATCTAAGAGTCGTCACCTGGACAAGAGAACGAAAACATAGAAGAGGAGGGTAAGAGTGAAAGTGACTCAGAAGGCTATAACACAGAACAGTGGTCACCTGCACAAGAGAAGGAAAACACAGAAGAGGAGAGTGCCTTACAAGGCTATAGTATAGAAAATATAGATTCAGAAATTGCTATAATAGAATTGAGACTTGAAATCCTCCAAAAAGCAAGGGATAAAAAAATTGAATCCTCAAATGAATGATTATAGTTTATAGCTTTTTATGAATGTATTTAAGTTTTTAATTGTTTCTTAAGAAATTTAATGATCTTTTATTTTATTTTATTTTTATCTTTATAACCATAGTTATATCACATTAAAATTTTTTTTATTAATCAATTTAAATTACGTGAGATATTTTCAAATTCATCTAAAATCTATTTACCATATTTATATGAAGGGTTTGCAAACGAGAAGTTGTTAAGTTTGGTATCATTTAACAGGTTTACGTATTAGGTTGGTCTGCTTTGTCTGGTATAGGGCCTGTGGGCTTGGACTTAATGAAAGGACTTAATAAAATACCCAACTTATATGACCTGACCCGGTCCAATACTTAACCTACATATAAATACTCTTTTCTGAGTATTATAGTAGGTTTTAGGTTTGGTTATTATTCTATCTCTGATCGTCTTCTTGCTATGACGATTAGGGTTTTCTCTTCTTCTCCATCTGGATATGTTTGGAGACTTTGTGCCTTCACCCCTATAAATACACCACCATTAGTGCAACCGGCCCCTGAGCCGAACCATGTGGATGTACACTCTTGGTAGCACTTTGTGTGTTGCCGAGTGGAACCACGTAAATATCCCTTGTGTTGACTGATTTTGATTCTGGTTTTGTTCTTGGTTTGAGTGGTCAATTGTTGTTAAATCACAACAATTGGTATTAAAGTTAATCGCTCAATTTCAAAACCCTAATATCCGTTTTTGGTTACTTCTTCTTTCTTTTTTTTTTTACTACTGACTTTTGTTTTTCTTGTTGTCATTTCATGTGGAAAGTGTCACCCCTAATAACGACAGTGAAGGATTTTGAGTCAACTCCAGAAACCCTAAACAGGTCTTTAGAGGATTTGTCGAAACCCTAAAATTCCTCTAACCCTTTCTTTCTATTTTTTGCTTAAATAATTCATAGTGTGTACTGATTCTTGTATCTTTTACCGGTGAAAAACAATCAGGAGAGAGAAGAAAAATAGAAATACAATAAAATCTTCAAGAAAAAGAAATAGGTACAGAAATAGCGAAAACGGAATACTAGAAGATACTGCGGCTTTAGTTTTCTTCTTGGTACATTTCTGTCAACCCTTAGATATAGGTATCTTGTTTACTACTTTGACATTGTTGCTTGAGTGGGGTTTGGTTTACGGCCTCAGGGTATGTTTAGTTGAAAACTTTGTGCGATTTTTACTTGATTGATTGTATTTGTTATCTTTGAGCTGTTCTTTGTGAATTTAATCTTTGGTTGTATTGATTGATAGCTCATTCTTTGTGAATTTAATACTGATTCTATTAGAATTGTTGGTCTATTAATCTGTTAATTTTTTGTCTGCTGTTAATTGGATTGATCTTTTGGCTGCATATGTTGGTGTGATTCATTAATCTGTATTGCTCGTGTTTGTGATCTTTGTGTGGGTTTGATTGTTGATCTCTTTCTGTGTCTTGGCATCCTGCCTTTTTGAGCATATTAGGATTAATATGGCTAAAACTCCTAGTTCAAGTCATATTAATATAGAAGTTTTTTATGGGAACCAAGATTTTGTATTATGGCAAAAAACGATGTTGTCTGTTTTAGTCTATCATGGGGTTGAAAGGGCTATTGATAAAGAATACCCTGATGACATCTCTGAGGCTGAAAAGAAACGTTTGAATAAAAAGGCATATCACATGATATTATTGCATTTGTCTGATGATGTTATGACTAATCTTGTTAGTGCTAAAACTGCATCTGAATTGTGGATTGCATTAGAAACAAACTATTTGAAAAAAGATGTTCAAAATAGATTGCTAAGCTTGCATAGGTGGTTTAGTTTTAAATTTGACCCTAAAAAGAAAGTTGTTGAAATTTTGATTGTTTTCAAAAGACTTTGTGCAAGATTTTAACAGTAAAATTAAAGAGGATAGTAGGTTGTCTGAACAATATCTTGCTATGATTCTTTTACATGTTTTTCCTGAATTACATTCTGTTGTAAAAGAATTTATTTCATTCAATAATGCTGCATCGACCACTAAATTAATCATTGATGCTTTGACTTTTAGAACTGCAAATAAGGATAAAGTGAAATCTGAACTTGAAGGGTTGATGGCTCAAAACCATAAACCTACTAGGTAGAAAAAAAATATTAATTCTCTGAATCAAAATGATAACAGTAATGGTAACAACTCTGGAAATTCAAAAGATAAAAACAAAGGAAAGGGTAAATCCGATATAGATAGGAGTTGTTATTATTGTTGAAAATAGAACCATCTTGTAAAGGATTGTTTTCAGAAGAAGTAAGATGAGTCTAAGGCATCTCTAAGCCTGTTTCTTCTTATTCTGTTGTTGTTTTTTATGATCATGTGCAATTCTGTGAAGGCTTGACTTTGTTGTTAAATTGTCTGATGCTTTGTTTGTTAATCAATGTTCTACTTTGGGTTGGGTCATTGATTCTGGTTGCACATATCATATGACACCCAATAAAGATTGGCTTGGTGAACTCAAACTTGGCAATGAGGGACTGGTCTTAATGGGGTCTGATCATAAATGCATGATTAAAGGCATTGGTTCTATTAGAATTAAATATTTTGATGGTACTATTCGGATTTTGCATGATGTTAAGTATGTGTCTGACAGTAGAAGTTCTACATAAAGAATGGGAGATAGTCTTAGGAGGAGTCTTATCTCTGTTAGTGCCTTAGATTGTTTTGGTTTAAAATGTATGTTTAAAAATCAGACTGTGTGCATCATGGATTCTAACACTAAAGAGATATGATAAAAGGAAAAAAATGTGGCAATTTGTATAAACTTGTTGATAAAACTATTAAGGCTTTAGCTGTTGATAAATCTGTTGAAACTAAGTTGCAAAAATGACATAATAGGCTTGGTCACTTAGGTGAAAATGCATTAAAGGAATTAAAGAAAAAAAGGGACTGATTGATATTCACGATAAATGTAAATTGGATTTCTGTGAGCATTGCATACTTGGTAAACAAACTTGAATGACTTTTGAAAAAAATCTGATTTCAAAGCTGGTTCTGTTCTTGAGTATGTACATGCTGATCTGTGGAGTCTTTCCCGGACCAAAACCTTTAGTAAGAGTGCCTATTTCATGTCTATTATTGATGATTACTCTAAGTATGCAAGGATGTATCTCTTAAACGGTAAAGATGAAGCTCTTGCTAATTTTAAAAACTGGAAATAGCATGTTGAAACTGAATCTAATTGCAAGGTTAAGGCTTCTTCTGTGATTGATTGGAAAACTCCTTTTGAAATGTATTTTGGTAAACTCTATAACACCCGAACCCCCGCCCCGACGGAAAGGGAACGCAGAGACCGGATGTCACATGCGGAAGACAAATAACGGAACATACAAATAACATATAGAAACTAATCATATTCAAATCTGAAAGACAGTTCCTATAAATCCAAATTTAAATAGTTCGAAAATAAATCCAAAACCAAATTGTAGTTGAACTACTAGTTCCAAATGAAAGACAATTACATAAAAATATCCCAAAAGTACTTAATCTGAAAACAAATCCAAAACATGTGCAGTGGGTTCAAAATACAGAAATAAATCCAGCAAAAAAAAAATAAACTGATATGAAATCCAAATCTGAAAAGGATGCCATATGAATGCTCGATGCTAGTGATATCCTGCTATCCCACCTGACTGTATGAACTCAGCAATTCCATTCCCAAAAAGGGTTCAAAACATACAAAATAAAAATAGAAATAACGAAGGATCAGACTATCGATGTCTGGTTAGTAAGCCGATGCCCAACAAACACATACAGATGCGTCTTATTAAACAAAAGAGCATGTCATGCACCAATGCAGGTTAGTTAACAAACCAAAGGTACAAACAGAAGCAAACATGTTCATTAACAAATCAAGTTATCCCAAAATTAATCCCTTTTTAAGTGATCTAGGATAAATGATTACAGATTATTGCAATTACCGACTGAAAAGGGCTTTACCGATATCAAATTATTTTTAGAAGGAAGACCATAACCGAATAGTAGTTCGGTAAACAGTCTGGTAGGTTATACGGTCAGAGAGCATTACCAGACTTACCAAATTGTAGTTCGGTAGGCATTCCGGTAAGCTATTCAGTCAGAGAGCATACCAGACATACCGAATTGTAGCTCGATAATCATTCCGGTAAGCTATTCGGTCAGAGAGTAATTATAAGAATCCAAGAAAATTTTATATGACAGTTCGGTACCTATTCCGGTATGAAACTCAGTCAGAGAGTTTCAAGTCTCTCAGACATGCTAAATTGTAATTCGGTACATAGCACGGTGAAGAGTTCGGTCAGAGAGGTTGAACAGTCTTCGGAGGTTCATACTGAACTACAGTTCGGTAACCTATTTGGTAAGTAATTCGTCCAGAGCGTGAATCTAATGATCTCCAGCCTAACCGAATTGTATTTTGGTAACCAGCTCGGTAAGGAGTTCGTCCAGAGACCTTCTTATGTTCAATTTTCCAGTTTCAAGTGACAGTCCGGTATCTAATTCGGTAAATAATCCGGTTACGGACCCTAGGCACTTTTTAAGCCTAATTCAAGTTATTTCGATCGTCAAACAAAGTCTAGCTACCTAGTTGGGTCTAATCCAAGCACTTACAGCCAATTAGTAGTCACAATAAACACTACCCAGTGTTAGAACCCAAAAGAAAATAACTAACAGCAGCCAGAAAACAAACCACAACATATCCAACACATAACCAGAAGTAGAAATACATCATTATCACAGAGTTCAGATTGCCCAATTTAATTAGGTGTTTAACTTACCAGGCCTGTCCTTAGTCTAATAACAAAATCGGGAACAAAACAGACAGATAGGGTTAAACCCTCAGAGATGGATCAAAGATCCCAGAGATGATGTCGTCGCATCCAGAAATGAGCCAAGCTTCAGAAATGATGCCGTCGCATCCAGAAAGTGGTTGGCAATCATGACCATATACGCTTTCGCACATCGATGTATACATCTAGTTTCCCTAACAGCATGTTGGTCTTATCGTATTAACCTTAGGACAGGACTTTAGCAGATTACAACATTCAGTTTCCAAATAGCAGACAGATAGCAAACGAGTATGAACACAATTTCATATGTCCGATCATGATCAAATAATAGGGCAGCAATATTCCCAAGCAGTTTATCAAATGCAGCAATATAAGCTATTCAAAATCAAAATTCGTCGTATATAATTTTAATCAAATTTTCATACAAGCAATCAAACAATAACATACAAACGTGAGGGCGTAAACACGGCAACTAACCTTATTTGCTAATCCAAAATATCACAGAAATTACTCCGGTTGACGATCCCCTACTTGGTCTACACCAAATCAAGAATAATTAATAAATTCCCAAATTGTACGAACTAGATTTTACATTAATCAAAATCAAAGTTTCAACTAAAACCCCAAAGACCCAAATCATTTATATAGTAATTCTAGGGTTCTATAACCCAAATCAATTTAGAAACAAACTCCGGTTCATCAAATCCCTAATTTAAACAAAACCCCAAATTTGAATAGAGACGATTTAATTTAAAGGAAAAAGAAATCATTACCTAAGATGAAGAAATCGAACTAAACCCAAATCCCAAGTGCAACTTCAACCATTAAAGCTTTGGAAATCGTAGCTTTGAAATCCGTGGAGAAGGTTTTTTGGTTTTGAGAGAAAATATGAATACGTAAAAGTGACTCTTCTAGGTTTTTGTGAGAATGAAATCAAAAAGCTATTCTATTCCATATATATAGGTGGCAAATATCGCCATAAACCCACATGTTTTTATATCAATTAAAAATAACCCCATTTTAGAATTATTTGCAAAATCATCTTAAATATTAAATTCTTTTCAAAACCAACCCAAAAGTCAACTGAGTCAAATAATTTGGTCAAACCGGAAAAGTCATCATTTTTAAAAATACCAATTTTACCCTTATAACGAAAATAAATTAAAATTAAGAAAATTTTCAAAATTAAGCAAACGAATAGCCCCAGATTACGGACGTGACAACTCTACCCTACTTAAGAAATTTCGTCCCCGAAATTACCTGAACTAAACAGATACGGATACTGACGTCGCATAGTCTCTTCTGGTTCCCACGATGCTTCTTCAACCGCGTGGTTGCGCCAGAGGAGCTTAACTAGGGGTACAGTCTTGTTCCTCAAAACTTTCACTTCCCTAGCCAGAATCTGAACCGGTTCTTCCTCATAACTCAAATCCGGTCGAATCTCAATAGTCTCACGTGTAAGGATATGAGAAGGATCAGAACGATACCTTCTTAACATCGATACATGAAAAGACATTATGGATCTTCTCCAACTCAGATGGCAAAGCAAGTCGATAAGCAACTAGACCAATCTTTTTCAGAATTTCATAAGGTCCAATGAATCGCGGAGCCAACTTACCTTTCCGACCGAATCGAAGGACTTTCTTCCATGGAGAAATTTCAGAAATACCTTATCACCAACTTGGTATTCAATATCCTTCCTCTTAAGGTCAGCATAGGATTTCTGCCTATGCGATGCTTCCTTCAGCTTCTCCTTAATCAACTTAACTTTCTCCTCAGCTTCAAAAATCAAATCCGGACCAACAATCCGAGACTCTCCCAACTTAGACCAACACAACGGAGTACGGCACTTCCGACCATACAAAGCCTCATAAGGAGCCATACAAATACTTGCCTGAAAACTGTTATTGTAAGCAAACTCAACCAATGGAAAGTACTTGATCCAAGAACCACCAAATTCAATCATACAACATCTAAGCATGTCCTCCAAAGTCTGAATTGTCCTTTCGGACTGCCTGTCAGTTTGCGGATGAAAGGCAGTACTGAAATTCAACTTAGTTCCCAACGCCTCCTGAAATTTCTTCCAGAATCGAGTGGTAAACCTAGGATCCCTGTCAGAAATGATAGACGAAGGAACCCCATGTAACCTCACAATTTTCTTCAGATACAATTCCGCCAATCTCTCCAAAGAATAATCAACCCGGATTGGCAAAAAATGTGCAGACTTGGTCAAACGATCCACAATCACCCAAATAGCATCAAACTTCTCACGAGTCAATGGCAATCCAACAACAAAGTCCATAGTGACTCGATCCCACTTCCATTCCGGAACTGATATCGGCTGAAGCAAACCAGATGGAAGTTGATGTTCTGCCTTAACTTGCTGACAGACCAAACACTTCCCAACAAAATCAACAATGTCCTTCTTTATACCCGGCCACCAATACATCACCTTCAGATCGTGATACATCTTGGTAGCACCAGGATGCATAGCATACACTTGCCTATGCGCTTCCATCAATATCTCAGTTCTCAGATTATCAGATAATGGCACATAAATCCGATCACCGAAATACCAACTACCATCATCTCTTTGAGACGCTTCAGTCCTCTTACCCTGACCAGATTTCTTAGCCCACTCCAAGGCTATCTCATCAGACTTCTGTGCTTCCAAAATCCTAGCAGTCAAATCTGGTTTCACTACCAGTTCGACTACTAGAGCATCATCCTTCAGACTCAATCTGGCCATCATGGCATACAAAGCATGCATAGATTTGTGGCTAAGAGCATCCGCTACCACATTAGCTTTACCAGGATGATAATTGATCTCCATATCATAATCCTTCAAAAATTCAACCCATCTACGCTGTCTCAAATTCAAATCCCTTTGAACAGGTAGATACTGCAAACTCTTGTGATCCGTATACACAAAACACTTCGCTCCATACAAGTAATGCCTCCAGATTTTCAATGCAAAGACAATGGCAGCCAACTCCAAATCATGAGTAGGGTAATTACGCTCATGAGTCTGTAATTGCCTTGATGCGTAAGCAATCACATTCCGGCCTTGCATAAGCACACAACCAAGACCGTTCAGCGAAGCATCACTGTACACAATGTAGTACTACCCTTCAACCGGCTGAACCAAAACTAGAGCTTCAGTAAGCAACTTCTTCAACGTATCAAAACGTTCCTAACATTTGCTAGTCCATTCGAACTTAGCTCCCTTATGCAGAAGCATCGTCAAAGGACCTGCAATGGAGGAGAATCCTTTCACAAACCGACGGTAATAACTCGCCAATCCTAGGAAACTCCTTATTTCAGTCACATTCATAGGTGGTTTCCAAGCCATTACAGCCTCAATCTTTTTCGGATCCACCTTAATGCCATCTTTTGATATCACATGACCAAGGAACGCTACTTCTTCCATCCAGAACTCACATTTGGACAGTTTTGCATAAAGTTCCTTCTCACGAAGAATCTGCAAAACTATTCTCAAATGCTTAGCATGCTCTTCCTTGTCCCTCGAATACACCAGAATGTTGTCAATGAACACCACAACAAACTGGTCCAGAATTTGCTTAAACACCCTATTCATCAAATCCATAAAGACAGCATGAGCATTAGTCAAACCAAATGGCATCACCACAAATTCATGGTGGCCATACCTGGTCCGAAATGCTGACTTAGGAATATCCGACTCCTGGATCCTCAATTGATGATATCCAGATCTCAAATCAATCTTAGAGAACACACGAGCCCCTGTCAACTAATCAAACAAATCATCTATCCGAGGAAGAGGGTACTTGTTCTTCACAGTAAGCTTATTCAACTGTCGGTAGTCAATACACAATCGAAAAGTTCTGTCTTTCTTCTTCACAAACAGAACTGGAGCACCCCAAGGCGAAGTACTCGGTCGAATATAGCCTTTATCCAAAAGTTCCTGCAACTGCACATTCAATTCCTTTAATTCTGCCGGAGCCATTTGATAAGGTGCCATAGAAACTGGCGCGGCGCCCGGAATAAGCTCAATAGTAAACTCCACTTCTCTCTGTGGCGGCAAACCCGGAATTTCATCAGGAAAGACATCCAAAAATTCATTATTAGTCGGAATGAACTTTCCATCAGAACGTGACTTATCCACTTCCACCACATGAGCCAAGAATGCTTCACATCTACTTCAAAGCATCTTATCACACAAAGCAGCCGAAACAACCCTATCTAAAGGATTCCTACGATCACCTTCAAACGTGACCCAACCTTGTGGAGATTGAAGAGTCATCCTCTTCACCCTACAATCCATAACTGCTTTATGGCTAGACAACCAATCCATACCCAGAATGACATCAAATTCATTACTCTTCAACTTCAGCAAATCCCCCAGAAAAGTAATACCACTAATCACAATTGGAACATCACGATACACATGGTTAACCACAACACAATTCCCCAACGGATTCGTGACATACAGATCCTTATCAGTCAAACCAGATTCCCAACCCTTATTCTCTAAGACACTACTACAGGCATACGATAACGTAGAACTCGGATCCAACAATGAATAAACAGGAGTATCAAGGATAGAGAAGGTACTTGTCACCACATTAGGAGTATCAGCTTCCTCATGACCTCTCAGAGCATAGGTACGAGCAGGAGCCCTCGAATCCCTCCTAGGAGCAACTCCAGACTGAGCCCCACCTCGACTAGCATTCGGCTGAGATGCAGCAGACCTATCATTCCTCTGAACTGAGCTAGCATCCCCAGAAGTAGGCACTCTACCAAAACCAGCAACATGCTGAGGATAATCTCTAATCAAATGCCCTGTAGACCCACACTTGAAGCAACCACCAGTCTTCCTAAAACACTCGCCCGGATGACGACGATTGCAAGTAGTGCACACCGGATAATTCTCACCTCTATGGCATTGAGTAGAAGCACTAGCAACAGATGGATTCGGCTGAGAGCCTCCTCCAATACCTCTATTAGGCCGAGGTTGATTAACTGAACCACCTTCAGTGTTCTGCACTTGAGTCTTGCCTTTCTTGTGATGCTGGCCACCCACAGCAGGAGCACTCTTGATGTCCCTCTCACGCTTCCGGTTTTTCTTGACCAACATCTCAATATCAATAGCAGCTTCAATCATCTCATGGAAATCATCAGTCCGCAAGGTAGCCAACAACTTCTAAATCTCAAAATTCAGCCCATATCGGAACTTTCTACAACGGTCGGCTGGAGTAGGAACCATCTCATGTGCATACCTGCAGAGCTTCACAAACTCATTCTTGTAGTCCTGAACAGATCGATCCCTCTACTTCAGATAGAGGAACTCAACTCTCTTCTGTTCAGCCCAAGCATGTCCAATATAGTTCTTCTTGAACTACTCGCGAAAGAACTCCAAATTGACCACAAATTCAGGGTCCAAAGTTTGAACAACTCATTCCCACCAACATACTGCTTCACTATGAAGAAGGGAAACCAAGCATTCAAGCTTCTTAGCATCATTGCACCTGATCTCGTCACAAACACGAGACATATCACTTAACCAATTATCTGCCACTTCAAGACCTTCATCACTAGTTCCCTTAAACAGCTCAATCTTCTTCTTAGGAAGGCGTTCAATAGCCAACCTCTCATGCCTAGCTCTTCCCTCTTGCAACCCACGGAGGATAGCAACAATGTCCAGAAAGGCCTGAGTCTGAGCAGCGATATTATAGGGATTACGATTCTCACCAGAGTTACTATCTTATCCAATGGGGATATTACGGCGTCTACCAGCCATAATATGAAAGTCAACAAATCAAAGGAGTACGGGTCTGGAAAGGAAAGTTCAAGAGCAGGTGTTAACAAGGATATACTCACTAAGACTCAATTCCCTATATGCAATGTCATGTATGCAATGTCATGAGTTTGAAAACAATGCACAAACACACTTATTCTAATGCACAACAAGAAGCAACCGAGAACCGGTGCTCTGATACCAACAAATGTAACACCCGAACCCCCGCCCCGACGGAAAGGGAACGCAGAGACCGGATGTCACATGCGGAAGACAAATAACGGAACATACAAATAACAGATAGAGACTAATCATATTCAAATCTGAAAGGCAGTTCTTATAAATCTAACTTTAAATAATTCGAAAATAAATCCAAAACCAAATTGTAGTTGAACTACTAGTTCCAAATGAGAGACAATTACATAAAAATATCCCAAAAGTACTTAATCTGAAAACAAATCCAAAATATGTGTAGCAGGTTCAAAATACAGAAATAAATCAAGCAAAAAAAATAATAAACTGATATGAAATCCAAATCTGAAAAGGATGACATATGAATGCTCGATGCTAGTGATATCCTGCTATCCCACCTGATTGTCTGAACTCAGTAATTCCATTTCCAAAAAGGGTTCAAAACATACAAAACAAAAGTAGAAACAACGAAGGGTCAGACTATCGATGTCTGATTAGTAAGCCAATGCCCAACAAACACATACAGATGCGTCTTTTTAAACAAAAAAGCATGTCATGCACCAATGCAGGTTAGTTAACAAACCAAAGGTACAAACAGAAGCAAACAAGTTGATTAACAAATCAAGTTATCCCAAAATTAATCCCCTTTTAAGTGATCTAGGATAAATGATTACAGATTATTGCAATTACCGACTGAAAAAGGCTTTACAAATATCAAATTATTTTCAGAAGGAAGACCGTAACCGAATAGTAGTTCGGTAAACAATCCGGTAGGTTATACGGTCAGAGAGCATTACCAGACTTACCGAATTGTAGTTCGGTAGGCATTTCGGTAAGCTATTCGGTCAGAGAGCATACCAGACTTACTGAATTGTAGCTCGGTAAACATTCCAGTAAGCTATTCGGTCTGAGAGTAATTATACGAATCCAAGGAAAATTTAAGTGACAGTTCGGTACCTATTCTGGTATGAAGCTCGGTCAAAGAGTTTCAAGTCTCTCAGACATGCCGAATTGTAATTCGGTACCTAACTCGGTGAAGAGTTCGGTCAGAGAGTTTCAAGTCTTCGGAGGTTCATACCGAACTACAGTTCGGTAACCTATTCGGTAAGTAATTCGTCCAGAGAGTGAATCTAATGATCTCCAGTCTGATCGAATTATATTTCGGTAATCAACACAGTAAGGAGTTCGTCCAGAGACCTTCCTACATTCAGTTTTCTAGTTTCAAGTGACAGTTCGGTATCTAATCCGGTAAACAGTCCGGTTACGGACCCTAGGCACTTTTTAAGCCTAATTCAAGTTATTTTGATCGTCAAACAAAGTCTAGCTACCTAGTTGGGTCTAATCCAAACACTTACAGCCAATTAGTAGTCACAATAAACACTACCCAGTGTTAGAACCCAAAAGAAAACAACTAACAGCAGCAAGAAAACAAACCACAACATATCCAACACATAACCAGAAGTAGAAATACATCATTATCACAGAGTTCAGATTACCCAATTTAATTAGGTGTTTAACTTACCAGGTCTGTCATTAGTCTAATAACAAAATCGGGAACAAAACAGACAGATAGGGTTAAACCCTCAGAGATGGATCAAAGATCCCAGAGATGATGTCGTCGCATCCAGAAATGAGCCAAGCTCTAGAAATGATGCTGTCGCATCTAGAAAGTGGTTGGCAATCATGGCCATATACGCTTTCGCATATCGATGTATACATCTAGTTTTCCTAACAGCATGCTGGTATTATCGTATTAACCTTAGGACAGGACTTTAGCAGATTACAAGATTCAGTTTCCAAATAGCAGACAGATAGCAAACGAGTATGAATACAATTTCATATGTCTGATCATGATCAAATAATAGGGCAGCAATATTCCCAAGCATTTTATCAAATGCAGCAATATAAGCTATTCAAAATCAAAATTCGTCTTATATAATTTTAATCAAATTTTCATACAAGCAATCAAACAATAACATACAAACGTGATGGTGTAAACACGGCTACTAACCTTATTCGCTAATCCAAAATATCACCGAAATTACTCCGGTTGACGATCCCCAACTTGGTCTACACCAAATCAAGAATAATTCATAAATTCCCAAATTGAACGAACTAGGGTTTTACAATAACCAAAATCAAAGTTTCAACCAAAATCAAAGTTTCACCTAAAACCCCAAAGATCCAAATCATTTATATAGTAATTCTAGGGTTCTTAAACCCAAATCAATTTAGAATCAAACTCCGGTTCATCAAATCCCTAATTTAAACAAAACCCCAAATTTGAATAGAGACGATTTAATTTAAAGGAAAAAGAAATCATTACCTTAGATGAAGAAATCGAACTAAACCCAAATCCCAAGTGCAACTTCAACCATTAAAGCTTTGGAAATCGTAGCTTTGAAATCTGCGTAGAAGGTTTTTTGGTTTTGAGAGAAAATATGAATACGTAAAAGTGACTCTTCTAGGTTTGTGTGAGAATGAAATCAAAAAGCTATTCTATTCAATATATTTATGGGTGGCAAATATCGCCATAAACCCACATGTTTTTATATCAATTAAAAATAACCCCATTTTAGAATTATTTGCAAAATCATCTTAAATATTAAATTGTTTTCAAAACCAACCCAAAAGTCAACTGAGTCAAATAATTTGGTCAAACCGGAAAAGTCATCATTTTTCAAAAATACCAATTTTACCCTTATAACGAAAATAAATAAAAATTAAGAAAATTTTCAAAATTAAGCAAACGAATAGCCCCAGATTACGGACGTGAAAAACTCCTTGTGTTAAAACATGTTAGGACTTTTGGCTGCAAGGCATATGCACATCAATCTGTGGGGAACTTGGAACCTAGATCCATAAAATGTCTCTTTATGGGTTTTTATTCAGGTACTAAAGGTATCAGGTTGGTCTATAGAGAGGGTCCTTATAAATTTGTTATTAGCAGAGATGTTTCTTTTTAATGAAACTTAATTTCTTGGTTGTGTCACTGATAATTCTTATTCAAATTATGCTTTGCCTGGTTTTGCCTTGTCTGATTACAATATTGATTGTGAATCTGATAATAGTGTTGATACTGTAATCAACAATGATCCTGATGTTGTCACTGATTCTATTTCTTCTGCTGTTTCTCCTATATCTTTTGTGCGTGAAATTGGTCCTATTTCATCAAATAATAATCTGCCTGAGCATGATACCTCTGATATTAATGATAAACCTGATGATGATTTTAATACTGATAATTCTGAATATGATCAGTTCTTCAAATATTGGTAACATGGGCATTAATGATCACTCTATAGCTTGAGATGGGCCTGAGAGGATAATTAGAACTCCAGCTAGATACTCGGATGCTAATATGGTGATTTATGCATTGACTGCTGTTGTTTCAAGTGAGTTTGTGCCTATTTCGTTTTCTGATGCTATGAATTGTAAGCATTCTGAAAGATGGTGGTTTGCTATGAAAGAATAGTATAATTCACTTCTGAAAAACAAGACTAGAGAACTAGTAGACAAACCTATTGGAAAGAAATTGGTTGCTTATAGATGGGTGTTGAGAATTAAAGAGAATCTCCCTGTTGATGATCCTAGTAAGTACAAAGTCAGACTGGTAGCCAAAGGCTTCACTCATAAACATAGTAGTGATTTTAATGAAATTTTTTCTCCTGTTATTAGGTATATTACTATTCGAATACTACTTGCTTTGGCTGCCTTTTTTATTGGAAATTGAAACAAATGGACGTGAAAACTGCTTTCTTACATGGTTATTTAGATAAAAAAATTTTTCATGGCTCACCCTGAAGGGTTTTGTGAAAAGGGTGATGAAAATATGGCTTGTTTATTGAAATGTTCATTGTATGGGCTGAAATAGTCACCTAGAAAATTGAATGACAGATTCCATAAGTTCATTATTTCCACTGGCTTTAAAAGAAGATTATTTGATGCTTTTTGATACTATAATTTTGATAATGATTCTCCTGTATTTCTGCTACTTTATGTTGATGATATACTGCTGATTGGTCCTTATTTTACTAAGCTGAAATCTGTGAAACAATGTTTGAATAGTGAATTTGAAATGAATGCTCTTGGTAGAGCCTCTAAAATCTTAGGAATGAACATTATTAGGAATAGAAAAACACATCTATTATTTCTTGGTCAGAAAAATTATTTTTGAAAAAGTTCTCAAGAACTTCAGTATGTTTGATTCTAAACCTTTTAGTTTGTCTTTTGCTGTTAGTCATGGTTTAGACTAAAGTTTCTGATTCTAATGATATACTTGATGATGTTCCTTATGCTGAAGCTGTTGGATGTATTATTTATGCTATGGTATGTAGCTGACCTGATTTGACTTATTCCTTATGTGTTCTAAGTCGCTTTATGATGAACCAAAAACAATTCATTGGAAAGCAATGAAAGAGCTTTTAAGGTACATCAAGGGCACTATGAATGTTGGTCTCGTGTATGGTAAGTATACTAATTCTATTTCCATTATAGGATATTGTGATTCCGACTTTACAAAGAAATCAGATTTTAGAAGGTCTACTTCATCCTATGAATGGTACTGTGGATGTGGGGAAGATTTCCACTGATGTAAACCCTGCTGATATGGGAACTAAAGTATTGTCACTGAGGAAATTTCTGTTTTGCAGGGATTTTCTTCACATTGAACTGGTGTGAGCTTGAAGATTGGTAGGTTGGGTGCCTTGGCAAGGATGGATAAAGGTCTGGACAGCACTTATGGCTTATGGTGTCATTTTTGTAAAATTTCGATTGTAATATTTGTATGATGTTTATGATCCAAATAAGGATATTTGTTAAGTTTTGTATCATTTAACAAGTTTATGTATTAGGTGTTGGTTACTTTTTCTGGTACAGGGCTTGTAGGCTTGGGTTTAATGAAATATTCAATTCATATGACCCAACCCGGTCTAATACTTAACTTACATGTAAATTTTCTTTTCTTAGTACTGAAGCAGTTTTTAGGTTTTGTTGTTATATCTCTGATCGTCTTCTGGCTGTGGCGATTAGGGTTTCTCTTCTTTTCCTTCTGGATCTGTTTAGAGACTTTGTGTCTTCGCCCCTGTTAATACACCACAATTAGTGTAACCGGCCCCTGAGCTGAACTCCGTGAATGTACACTCTCAGTAGAACTTTGTATATTGCCGAGTGGAACCACGTAAAAATCCTTTGTTTTGAATGATTTTGATTCTGGTTTTGTTCTTGGTTTGAGTGGTTAATTGTTGTTAAAACACAGTAGATTACCCCTGTAAAGATCCACTTGCTATTATCTAAATATGTATGTTAATAATATTATTGAAATTAATAGTAAAAATTAATTAAAAATAAAATAAAATAATCCTAAATTTAAATCTTAAATTAAATTAAATATTAAAATGTTTCGGATCAAACACCACCTCTCTATCTCAGAGTGTTATTCATTCCTTCGCCAACAATCTCAACACTTTGAGAAGGCGGCTTCACTCTAATCAACAATCACACTAGAAGAAGACGTGCGACTCTGCCACCCCATTCTCAACACAGCACAGCATAGCACAAAGGTGGATTAAGAAGTAGACAAAGTTGATAGGCTCCTAAAATAAAAAGTAAATAATTTAAAGAAAAAAGTTGAACATGTGAATGCTAACAATTATTTATTTGGAAAGGGTGAATCACTAAACTTACTAGCCGTTGGGATGTTACAGAAAAAAATAAAATAAAATAAAATAAAACTATCACATAACTTAATGAGATTAACACATGGTTTGTACATACCGACAAAGAGAAAGAAGTTAATCTTCATCCCGTAAATGTAAGATGTTTAAATTTTGAAGAGACTAAATACATGCATTAAAAAAAGCAATAAATAGTATTATTTCCTGTTCATGTGTGCAGGTGATATGATATGTGGTAAGTACATAAGGTGCAAATGCGAGTAACACTTTGGATTTAATATGAGCCACCCACCCATAAACAGATTTCCGATCAAGTTCTTTTTCCTCAAGTTGTCAAATGAACAACACTACTGACCCACACTTGTCCACATTTAAACATGCCTGGGCTCCCTATTTCGATGTTGCACAAATGGACATTAAGCAGTATCTATACCTAATCAAAGAAGATTTGAGGTACCATGAGCGGTACAAGGGAAAAGGTGGGGCAACATACTGTCAAGTATGCTATGAATTGATCTCAGGCCCCGCTTATGTCTACAAAAATTCTAGGCTTCGTAATGCAGATACATGAGCAGTGCACAAAACATGCGGTGATTCACCATGTCAGATCCAACATCCACTCCATTCTGACCACCCTTTGGAAGCTGATCATCTCACTCTTTCATCTTACTCAAAAGATGGGGGTTTCATTTGCAATGGATGCAGACATTTCTGTTTTGGTTTCAGTTACGGTTGCAGTGCTTGTGACTTTAAACTTGATTTCCAATGCGCTTCCAATCTCCAGATTCAGCACCCGGAAGAGGATACAGAGATAAAAGCCCATTTCCATGACCATCAATTTCAACGTTTCCACCATCAAACGCTGTTGTCAACGGATCCAAGATATCTTTTGCTACAACCTGTTAAAGAAAAAGGTTTGTTTCATGATATCTACTGTTCTTTCTGTGCAAAAGGCTTTAAGGGATCAGGATTAGCTTGTAGTAAGTGTTACTTATTTATCCCCGACTCGTATGTAAATAAAGTTCCACTTGCCAAACAGATTCGCAGCCACTCTCATTTTCTATACCCATTCTTTCTTCGACTATCACATCATCGTGGCGGCAGGTGCAGGGCGTGCAAAGAGCCTTTTCGGCACGGTGATCTTTACTTAACTTATGAAGAAGGTCGTTCATATTCAGCAGAGGCTTTTCACGTTTCATGCGGTACTCACGCTTCATCATGGCTAAGATTAGAAAAATATCACCAGGAGCATTCAATGAGGTGTTTATATTTGAGCCGTGCATCTTCCACCATAAGACGACCCTGTGTTGTCTGCAATTCAGATTGTGGGTTTTCTTTGGTTTACAGCTGCTTTGATTGTGATGTTTATGTACATTTGGAATGCATTCCTCTGCCTCGCGCCACATACACTTGTCCTTTCTGATTTTACCGGACTTTTCATCATCCCGTGACGATTACTGTACTGTTTGTGAGAAAAAGACAGATTTAAGTAATCCCTACTACCACTGCTAAGACCTGCTCTGAAATAGCTCATCTTCATTGCATACTGAGTGAGGTGAATTTATTATTATTTCAATTATTTTATTTATGATGCTTTTGAATACTATTTATAGTTTTGTGTTACGCTCAAAATTCATGTTTTGCTGTAGAGGGATCCTCCATCACAGATACTTGAATATTTAGTTCCAAGACAAGTGAAGAATTGTTCTAAACCGTTACTCCCTGAACAAGAGAAGGAAAACACAGAAGAGGAGAGTAAGAGTCAAAGTCTGTTAAGAGGCTTTAGTATAGAAGAGGTAGATTCAAAAATAGCTGCGCTAAATTTGAGACTTGAGATCCTCCAAAGAGCACGAGATAAAAACGTAGAAATGATCAAATAGTAATATTCCATATATATATATATATATATATTAATTAATTAATGTAATTGAGTGCTAAATATATGGTTTTATTCTAAATTTTAAATATAAAAATTTACATTCTATTTTCTCTTACTTTCCATTTTAAAATTTCTTATAAACTATCCATGATTATTTAGACGGATAAATAAATATTGATACTATTAAATTAAAATAATATTGAGCAGAATAATTTTTTTCTTTTTTCATTTTAATTGATATATGCATGCAAGGAAATGAAAAAGTAATTTTCGAGATTTGAATAATTTTTTTATATTAAATAATGTTTTAATATTACATATTTAATAAAAGTATTTTTAGGAATTAAATTTTTTTTTGTTAGACAAGTAGTTATTTTAAAATGTGTTAATTGACTGAATAAAAAATATTAAACAGATAATAATTTTGCTAAAGAATAACACGACTAAAATGCAAATTAATTTTGTTTAATAGTAAAATTGTTAAAGTTTTCTTACTAAAGCCTGATAACAGTTTGGAGTAATTTGGAAAATATTTTAAGACTAAAGATTTTAAGAGAGTAATCTTTACAATTTTTATTTTTAAAATTTAATATCTATTTATATTTAAATTTTTATTTTATATTTTCTACCTATTAAGGATTTAAGAAAAATAATCTCAAAAGTTTCAATGTAACGTGAGCGTCAAATGATGTGGTCGTATAAAATAGAAGTCGTGAATAATGATGTGGTAAAAATTTTATTGATAGACCGTGTAATTTAAAAATAGTCTTACAGTGATCACTGTCTATCACTCTTCCTTTTTAATGGTATTATTGAAACTCTACTTTTTAATATATTATTTACATTACTGACGTGGTTGTAGAGAAATTATAAATAGACCTATTACTGGAGATGCTCTTAGTCTACTTTCTCATAATCATTTTTTTAAAAAAATATATTATTTTATATTTTAATAAATTTAATATATAATAAAATTTACAATCATATAATTATAATATATTTCCTTTTTTATTATTCGCAATATTTATTTTGTACAAACTATTTCATACTCCTCTTTAACGCAAATATTTTTAATTATATACCGTTAAAACCTAATTAAATTATTTATTTGAAATCGGCGGATCTATAAATCTCCTACGCATGGGGTTGTTTAAATAATAATATAAAAAAATAAATTACCATACAACTCAACGAGATTAGCACATGGTTTGTACAAACCGGGAAAGAGAGAGAAGAGAATCTTCATCCAGTTCTAGGTGTAAATGTATGATTTTTAAATTTTGAAAAATAAACAAATAGCATACTGTCTTATTCATGGGTGGAAGTGATATGTACACATGGCAGCACCAGTTTTAATTTCTGAAAAGCCACCCACCCATAACCAGATTTGAGACAAAGTGTAGTTCTTCTTCCTCAAGTCTTAGTCAAATGAATACTACTGACCCATACTATTCCAGATTTAAAAATGAATGGGCTCCCTATTTCGACGTCACTCAAATGAATATTGAGCAGTTTTTATCCAAACTAAATCAAGGTTTGAGGTACCAGCATTGGTACGAGGGAAAAGGTGGGTCAACCTACTGTCAAGTATGCTATGAATTGATCTCAGGGCCTGCTTATATCTGCAAGATTGATGATATTTATGAACCAGATACTTGGGCTGTGCACAAAACATGCGGTGATTCACCATGTCAAATCCAACATCCACTCCATCCTGACCACCCGTTGGAAGCTGATTACAAAACTCTTTCATATCGTTGTTCATCAGATGGGGGTTTCATATGCAATGGATGCAGACATTTCTGCTTTGGTTTCGGTTACGGTTGTAGGTTTTGAACCTTCCTTTTAATCTGCTGGCTCACCGGTTAATAAGAAGAAGATTTTGCAGAGAAAGATAATGACCCTCAGACCAACAACGAGGCCATCTGATATATCCCATTTTTAAACTTCAAATATAACTTACATGAGAAAGATAACTAGTGCAACACTGTATACCATACCTACTAGCAGACCTACTGTCAAATACAAAAACCCAGTTACATCAACAAACAAATGATAACATCTACATAAAATGATAACACTAGAATATGTACGAAAAATCTTAATTCAGTAACATCCTCTTGTTGGAACATAAACTTGCTCAATGAACTTTGAAGCCAATATTCAAAGAGTCTCTTAGTATTCAAGAAAATAATTATGTGTAGTAAGATCACATTTATTAGTTTATCTTACTAGAATGTTCTTGAGCAAAAACAGAGCACTATATGTGTGGTTTGAAGTTCTTTGTGTGAAGTACAGAAAATACAAATATAAGAAAATAATCTGAGTTTATATATCTTCTTCTCTTACAAGTGGTATCAGAACCAGTACAACCATGGCTTCAATGAATTCCACCCAGTTACAAGTTCCTCGACTTACGAAGGATAATTATCGTATGTGGAGTATTCAAATGGAGGCTCTTCTAAGGTCTCTTGACTTATGGGACCTGGTGGAGAATGGATGTGACGAGTCAGACTTGAAGGATGATGAGAAGAAGCTCAAAGATCTACGAAAAAGAGAGAAGAAGGCGTTGTTCACTATTTATCAAGGAGTGGATGAAGTGACGTTCGAACTTATTGCATCGGCAACTACATCACAGAAGGCGTGGGAAATTTTGAAGAAATCATTTGAGGGAGTTGATAAGGTGAAAAGGATAAGGTTACAATCTTTACGAGCACAATTCGAAGGATTGCAACAAGGAAACTCAGAGTTGATCTCTGACTATATTTCTCGGGTGATCTCTATTGTTCATCAAATGACGACCAGTGGTGAGAAGTTAAAGGATGTTCGAGTCATGGAGAAAATTTTGAGGTCTCTTGACTCAAAATTTGACTCTGTGGCTGTAGTAATTGAAGAATCCAAAGATTTGGAGTCTATGACAGTGGAAGAACTCCTCGGATCTCTGAAAGCTTATGAAGACAGATTGAATAGGAGAAAAGGTGATGAAAAGTCTGTTGAGCAAGCACTACAGACAAAACTCTCTCTTAAGACCGAAAATTCAATAGGAGGTCATCAACAACGAAGAGGAAGAGGGGGTCATTATAGACGAGGTGGTCATGGTTCAAACTCTAGAGTGCAACCTGACAATCGCAATGATGATGGAGAAAATTGTAAAACTGAGAATGGTCGTGGAGGATACCGTGGCCGAGGCCGTGGTCGTGTAGAAGTGATAAATCTGGAATTCAATGTTACACATGCAAAAAGTTCGGTCACTACTCTTATGATTGTTGGTATAATCCGAATAATAACGGTGGCGAAAAAGTAAATATGGTCGAGAAAGAAATAGATGATGCAGAACATGTATTGATGTTGTCACAAAATGATACATGGTCAAGTAATGAGTCAGGTTCATTTCAATCTGTCACATGGTACCTCGACACAGGAGCATCCAATCATATGTGCAGGAGAAAGGAGTTTTTCACAAAACTTCAGGAAAGAAATTTCGGCAACATCACGTTTGGTGATCTTTCGAAGAGACCAATTGAAGGGAAAGGTGATGTCAAACTCAACTTTGAAATTAAAAGACAGGTTTGCATCTCGAATGTTTATTATGTTCCCGATATCAAAAGCAATCTATTGAGTGTGGGACAATTATTAGAGAAAGGTTTTGATATCGGGCTGAAGAATACATCTCTTACCATTCGAGATAAAAATAACCAATTGATCACAAATGTGGAGATGACAAAGAATAGGATGTTTCCGCTGAAGATGAACTTTTATGAGTCAAAGTGTTTGAAGGTAACTCTCGATGATTCGACTCTATGATCTTCGCTACGAACATCTTAATTATAAGGCACTAGAGTTGCTTCAGAAGAAAGACATGGTGATCGGACTATCGAAGATCGAGTCTCCTAATAATCCGTGTGAGGTATGTGTTATGGGAAAGCAACAAAGGAAGTCATTCTCTTCTTATAAATCAAAGAGAGGATCGTGTCCTCTTGAACTAGTGCATTCGGATGTATGTGGACCAATCAGTCCCATATCAAATGGTGGAAATCGATATTTCTTGACATTTATGGATGATTACAGTGCAAAGACGTGGGTGTATATGTTGAAAGAGAAGAAGGAAGTTTTTACCAAATTTCAAGAATTCATAAATTTGGTGGAAAAGCAAAGTAGATACTCAATTCAGTATCTACGAACCGATCGTGGAGGTGAATATACATCACGCAAGTTTGAGAACTATTGCAAGGAACATGGGATTTTTCATCAGCTCACTATGCCCCTAACGCCACAGCAGAATGGAGTTTCTGAAAGGAAGAATAGAACTATATTAAATATGGTTCAATGTATGCTTAATGAGAAGAAGGTTCCAAAAGAATTCTGGGGAGATGTAGTAGCATGTGCTGTATATTTGTTGTACCGATTTCCGCTTAAGCGAATAAAAGATATCACTCCTGAGGAAGCTTGGAGTTCACGAAAGCCAAAGGTTGATCATCTCATAATCTTTGGCTGTGTAGCTTATGCGAAGGTGCAGGATGAGAAGTGAACAAAGCTTGATAATAAAAGTCAGAAGTGTGTCTTTTTGGGTTATGGTGAAAACTGCAGAGGATACAAGCTGTACAATCTAGAAACTCGCAAAATTATAATGTCTCGACACGTCGAGTTCAATGAAGAACAAACATGGAAATTGAGTGGTGGAAATCAAACAAATGAGGAGCAAAGACAAAAGAAATACACTTTGGAGGAAGTTGAGACAAATGCATCACCACGAGTTACTGAGAATCATTATGACAGTGATGATTCTAATAGCTCAATTGTGAGGAAGACGAAGACTATTCAGGAAATTTATTATACAAGTCATCTAATAGAAATTGGTGTGGATGATGAGTTCACTAATTTCTGTCTCTTTGCTGGGTTTGATCCCTTGTCATATGAAGAAGCTTCCAAGAAAAGGGAGTGGGTACACGCGATGAAGGAGGAGATTCAGGCCATTCAGAAAAATGATACATGGAAACTTACTTCATTGCCTAAGGAACATGAAGCTATTGGAGTTAAATGGGTATTCATAACAAAAAGAAATGCAAAAGGTGAAGTAGAACGTCATAAAGCAAGGTTAGTAGTAAAGGGATATAAGCAAAAGTTTCGAGTTGACTATGAAGAAGTCTTTGCTCCTGTTGCTCGACTTGAGACAGTGAGATTGTTGATCTTACTTGCAGCTCAGAAAAAATGGAAGATATATCAAATGGATGTAAAATCAGCGTTCTTGAACGGAAAGCTTGAAGAAGAGGTGTATGTCGAACAACCACCGAGATTTATTGTAGCAGGGCAAGGGGAAAAGGTGTACAAATTGAATAGAGCTCTTTATGGGCTCAAACAAGCTCCCAGAGCTTGGAATACCAGAATCAATGATTATTTCATTCGAGAAGGATTCACAAAGTGTCCATACGAGCACTCTTTATATGTGAAGATTAAAGGTGGTGATGTTTTGTTCATATGTCTGTACGTGGATGATCTGGTATTCACAGAAAATAACAATATCATGATTCAAGAGTTCAAATAGTCAATGGAGAAAGAGTTTGAGATGACTGATCTTGGCATGATGAGATTTTTCTTGGGCATTGAAGTACAGCAAAGTGAAGGTGGCATTTTTATTTGTCCAGAAAAATATGTCCATGAAATTTTGAAAAAGTTTTCCATAGATGATACTTTGCCAATAGATACACCAGTAGATTGTGGTACAAGATCGACAAAGAAAGGAGAAGGAAAATCAATAAACGCGATATATTACAAGAGTCTTCTGGGCTGCCTGAGGTATTTAACGTGAACACGGCCTGATATATTGTATGGAGTAGGGCTGATTAGCAAGTACATGGAGAAGCTGAAGTCCTCACATCTTGAAACAGCTAAACGAATTCTCAATTCCTTTGACAGTGATTGGGCTGGAAGTTATGACGATCGCAAGAGTACAACTGGATTTGTGTTCTACTTTGGTGATGCTGCATTTACTTGGTGTTCAAAGAAACAGCATTGTTGCTTTGTCTACATGTGAAGCGGAATATGTAGCAGCTTCCTCTTGTGTATGTCACGCTATATGGCTAAGAAGGCTCCTCGGAGAATTGAAACTAAAGCAGGAAAATGCAACAAGAATTTATATGGACAACAAATCGGCTATCGCTCTGGCCAAGAATCCTGTTCATCATGAACGTTCCAAGCACATCGATACGCAGTTTCATTTCCTAAGAGAACATGTCATGGCTAAAGATGTTGATCTGTTGCATGTGAGTTCAAATAATCAAGTTGCATTTTTACAAAGGCATTGAAGAAAGATGTATTTCAATACTTCAGAAAGCAGCTTGGAGTCAAGGCTCGAGGGAACAAGTTTAAGGAGGCAATTGTTGGAACATAAACTTGTTCAATGAACTTGGAAGCCAATATTCAAAGAGTCTCTTAGTATTCAAAAAAATAATTATGTGTAGTAAGACCACATTTATTAGTTTATCTTACTAGAATGTTCTTGAGCAAAAACAGAGCACTATATGTGTGTGTGGTTTGAAGTTCTTTGTGTGAAGTACAGAAAATACAAGTATAAGAAAATAGTCTGAGTTTATATATCTTCTTCTCTTACACCTCCCATAAGATTTTTCTTAAATACTCCAAGTTTAGCTCTAAGATCTTCAAATCTTTTATTTGACAATGATTTAGTCATGATATCTGCTTATTGTTCTTCAGACTTACAATACTGCAACATGATTTTTCCTTCTTTAACAGCTTCTCTTATGGCATGAAATCTAACATTGATGTGTTTTGTTCTACCATGTTGAACTGGATTATGAGCAATTGATATTGCAGATTTTTATCCACATGAATAACAGTTGCTTCATCAGTATTCTGATATACATCACTCAGAATTTTCCTAAGCCACAATGCTCGTTTTTCAGCTTCTGCAACTACAACATATTCTGCTTCTGCTGCTGATTGTGCTACATTTCCTTATTTCTTTGACATCCAAGAAAATGCAGCAGAGCCAAATGAGAATACATAACCACTTGTGCTTCTCATATCATCAGCACATCCAGCCCAATAACTATCACTATATCCTGTAAGACTTCCATTTTGTGAGGCAGTGAACCATAATTCGTAATCCATGGTTCCTTTGATGAATCTTAACAAGTGTTTAGCTGCTCCTATATGGACTTGACCGGGTGATTGCATAAATCTTGAAAGAACTCCAATAGAATAGGCAGTATTAGGTCTAGTAGCACTAAGATACATCAAATTGCCAATCAAACTTCTATACATTCTCCCATCTACCTCTTTGCCTTTCTCTTCCATGGATAGTTTCTCCTTGTGAATGAGAGGAGTAAAAACTGGTTTGCACCTCTCCATCTTGTATCTCTTAAGAACCTCTAGAGCAAACTTTCTTTGAGTCACAAAGATGCCATCATCACACTGTTGAACTTCCATGCCCAGAAAATAATTCATTTCTCCCAAGTCTGACATCTCAAACTTAGATTCCATCTCCGTTTTGAACTTGCTTAATAGAGAAGCATCACTACTTGTAACTAACATGTCATCAACATATATTGAAACAATGATAAGACTCTCACCATCCAGCTTCTTAGTAAACAAAGTAGCCTCACTGTTACTCTTCTTGAAATTGCACTTCATCACGTGAGATTCAACCTTCTCATACCAAGCTCTTGGAGCTTGTTTAAGGCCATATAAGGCCTTGTTCAGCTTCAACACATAGTCTTCCATATCATTCTTCTTGAAGCCTTCAGGTTGCTCCACAAAGATTTCTTCCTTAAGTTCTTCATTTAGGAATGCAGATTTTACATCTAAATGGAGAACTCTCCATTTCATTTATGCTGCAAGTGCCAGTAAAAATCTTATTGTTTCATGCCTAGCCACATGAGCAAATGTGTCTCCATAATCTATCCCCATTTGCTGTGAAAATCCCCTCACAACAAGTCTGGCTTTATGCTTGTTGATAGAGCCATTTGGATTTGTTTTGGCTCTGTAAATCCATTTTACTCCAATTATGTTTCTACCTTCAAGCTTCTTCATCAGCTGCCAAGTATGATTCTTTTCAATCATACCTATCTCCTCCTCCATAGCCTTCCTCCAAACCTCTTGCTTAGCTGCATCTTCGAAATTTTCAGGTTCAAAGGAAGCCACATTACAACATTCATAGATTTCAGCCAATGTTAGTGCTTTTGACTTTAAACTTGATTTCTGATGTGCTTCCAATCTCAAGATTCAGCAGCCGGAAGAGGATACAGAGATAAAAGCCGATTTCCATGACCATAAACTTCAACGTTTCTACCATCACACGCTTTTATCAACAGATCCAAGATATGTTTTATTTCAACCTACTTCAACAAAACGTTTGTTCCACGATATCAGCTGTTCTTGCTGTGCAAAGGGCTTCAAGGGATCAGGATTAGCTTGTAGTAAGTGCTACTTATTTATCCAGGACTCTTGTGTACATAAAGTTCCACTTGCCAAACTGATTAACAACTCTTTTCATTCGGAAAATCTGGTTACTCTTGTACTATCAAATCATTGTAGCGGTTGGTGTATGGCATGTAAGGTTCGTTTTCGGCATGGTGATCTTTACTTGACATTTAGAGAAGGTTGTAACTCAGAAGCTTTTCACGTTTCGTGTGGTACTCACGCTTCATCTGGGCTGAGACTTGAAACTTTTCACAAGGAGCATCCTTTGATTTGTGTCATTTTTCTTTTGTTTACGGATGCTCCTCTTGCATTGTTTATGTATATTTAGAATGCATTCCTCTGTCTTGCGTCATTAAACATGAATGTCATTCATACGATGACCATACACTTGTCCTTTCCGATTTAACAAATCTTCCTAATTTTTCATCGTCCCATGAGGACTGCTATACTATTTGTGAGAAAAAGATAGATTTAAGTCATCCCTACTATCACTGTCAGCCTTGCTCTGAAATAGCTCATCTCGATTGCATACTAGGTGAGGTGAGTTTATAATCATTTCAATTATTTTAACTTTTTTGTTTTAATATGTCGTGGAATACTATTTATGGTTTTGTTTTATACTCAAAGTTCATGTTTTGCTCTAGGAGGATCCTCTAGGGCAGGTACTTGAATATTTAGTTCTAAGAATAGTAATGAATTTTCAAAATTGTTCAATTCAAGAGTCGTCACCTGGAGAAGAGAAGGAAAACAGAGAGGAGGAGGATAAAAGTGAAAGTGACTTAGAAGGCTATAGTATAGAAGATATAGATTTAGAAATTCTATACTACAACTCAGAATTGAGACCCTTCAAAAAGCACGGGATAAAAGAATGGAATCCTCTCGTCGGAAATGAATAAATGATTATAATTTATAGCTTTATATTATTTTCTTTACTAATGTGTTTGAGCTGCAAGCATCTCCGGTAGCTAGTCAGGTTAATGATGTGGAGAATTAATTTATATCTATAGAATTTTCGGTCAAGTACAAAACTATTTTAATTCGTGTTTTAAAAACTAAATAGGACAGCCGGCCGAACCAATTAAACCAGGACACGCTGTCCATCTGTTGGATTTAGTCTAAATATTTTTTATAAAAAAAATGGTCAAAACCGGTTAGAACCAGCCAAAATCGGTTCAAAACCGTTCTTTTCTTTAAAAAAAATTAAAATTTTGATTTATTTTTATTGTATTTAATTTGTTTGGAACAATGACTACAGATAGTGAACTCAAACTATAAACCATCATCATTTAACTCTAAAACACTCATTTATTGCAACCAAAAGCTTGAAACACCATTAATGACATTAATGGAGGTTGTTGGAAACTTAACAAGTAGAGTGAGTAAAGAAGAAGCTTTGAAAACCCCTTGTGAAGCTTTGTAATGGCTTATCTTTCTTGAAAAATAAAATATAAGAGATTGATTTGGTATGTTTATTTCTAGGGTTTGAAAATGGTGGAGGGAAGCGAAAAGAGGGCTTATACGGTTTCGGGGTTGTAGAAATGAGGGAGAGAGAGTATGAAGAGATGGTTTTATCATGAATGAGGTTTGGTTTGGTTGGAAATCAACTAAATTAGTTGGATTTGAATGAGTGGGGAAATGGATGGAAATAGAAGAATAGTGGGCCCCACTTGTCATGAAATTCATTTGGGCTTACTTGGATTTAATCCAAGCCCATTCTTAATGAAGTCCAAGGCCACTAATCCATTTCGGTTCCATTTCCGCTCACATTTTGAAATTCCAAAATCATTTTCATTTATAAAATTTTCTCCCTATTTCGGATACCGCTTCTAAAATATAAATTCATATTTCCACCAACAATCACCAAATCATGATTTAAAATTCAATTTCAAAGATAGTCTTTAAATGCACGTTTATTCGATTAAAATCGACTCTTTAATTTCGGCTCTTACTAATGTCTCTACTTTTACAAATTTAGCCCTCTAATGAATTTTCGATTCATTCCATTAATGAATTTTGAAAATTTACTCTTTAAATTATTTTTAAGATGCAAAAAATTATCAAAAAATTCTAGACCCTATTTTGGGACGTCACAGAAAGACATGCGTCATGAGTTGCATAAATGTGCTTGGAGCATTCGATAGGCCAAACGACATAACAAGCCATTCATAGAGTCTCTTGCTGGTCTTAAATGTTGTTTTCCACTCATCTCTTTCCTTCATTCGAATTTGGTGGTATCCAGTCCTCAAATCAAGTTTCGAAAATATCTTTGCACCATGTAGCTGATCAAATAAATCATCTAATCTAGGAATGGGAAATCGATACTTAACTGTGATTTTATTGATCGCACAGCTATCAACGCACATCTGCCACGACCCATCTTTTTTAAGTACCAAAAGAGCTGGCACTGCATAAGGACTAAGGCTTTCACAGATCAGTCCTTGTTTCAAAAGCTCATCTACTTGCTGTTGTATTTTAGCTTATTATGTTGGGTTCAATCGATAAGTAGCTTTCTTCAGCAACTGGGCTCCGGGAGTTAGATCAATCTGATGTTGGGTGGTGCGTGTTGGAGGAAGGCTTGCTGGAACTTTCTCAGAAACAACATCTTGAAACTCTTGAATTATTTGTTCCACCCGTTTGTCATGAATACTTTCATCATTGCTTTTTTCTAAAGCAATAATAATAAGTACTTTTTCTCCCTTCAACAAATGTTCTTCTATTTGAGATCTAGTTAATAAAGCCTCATTTATTTTCTTAACTGGTTTAGAATACTCGACAGGTTGCATTGGCAGTAGCTTTATTTTGCTTCCATCTTAAGCAAAAGAACAAGTGTTATGAAAATCATCGTGAAACACCTTTTGATCATACTCCCATGGCCTACCAAGCAACAAATGACAAGCACCCATTGGCATAACATCACACCATAGTTCATCTTTGTAGCTCTTGCCAATTGAGAAAGGAACCAAACATCTTTTGCTGACTTTAATCCCTCCATCGTTCACATTATCTCTCTAATTCCTTTGAGCAAACCTATCACAGTATCGTTGATCAAAATCAACACTAGACTCTTCTTCATTTCTCTATGAAATGGATTAAAATTGTCTCCTGTTTCTCGATCACTAGTAATTTCTTGACGAGGGTCATCTTGATCTTCAGTTTGAAGACGTGCCACTAGTTGTTGAAGTTGTTGCACTTGTCTTTTTAAATCGTCAATCTTAACATCTCGAAGGTCATGCTCACGCCTATGTCATCCAGCCATAGAGCAGAATTGTGCTCCGATACCAAATTGATGTAATACACTCACCACTCTTAACATAACAAACAAGTTAAAGCAATCATGACTTGATGATAGTTTAAGAGTTAAAGATTGAAACAACTTTCACCACTTTTGGAATACCGAAAGATAAAGAAAATATAGGACAAGAGTTCATAAACCTTTCAATATTTAAAAAAAAAAACAAAAAAATCCCCCTCAGCTGCTACAACAGCTTACAAAATATAATAGTCAAAGTTTTTCACCTTTCAACTTATGAAATAAAAGCAATGATAGAGTAATAAAAGAAAAACAACACTACATCTTCTCATGCTCTGCACAACTTTCCACACTTTTATTTAATTCTCAGCAATCAAGATATTCCATTATACTCACACAACTATCCACAAGGACTACAATCTTATCGTCACGTGGTAAATGTTTTCTCTAACATTTCATGGTCAGTTTTTGTTTCCCACACATTTTCAGTTTGTTCACAATCAAATACATGACTAAGTTGTATTCAATCACGCTTTGAAATCTTGTAATCTTAAATTATGCCATTCATCTCGTGCTTCAAATCTTGTAATCAAATACATGATCTCATTTTGGCGATTATATCTAGAAATCAATGCTTGCCACAGATCTGCAGGATCAGTGACGGTCATATACTAATTTTGTAAATCATCACTCAGATGGGTTCGGATTATAATCAAGGCTTTATTCTTCTACTGCTCAGTTATTTCATTATTCTTATCCAGAGTTCCATATAGATTTTTGGATTTCAACATTATTCCACAATCACTCAACCATCTCATATAGTTCGCTCTAGAAACCAACAATGACTCAAATTTGTATCAATTCATTTTCTGCAAAACAAGAATATTTTCTTAAATTTTCAGATTTCCATAATTCAATTATTCATTTTCAGGTGAACAATTGCAATTTCCCAATTTTTAGATTTCTAATTTCTCGTAACCAGAATCACAAGTACCAAACACTTTCTGATCTGGAAGATCCATCTAAGTGGCAACTAGAGAGCATACTCGTGCTGATAACGTGTTGTAAAAATAAAAATAGAATCGGAGTAAAGGAGAATAAAATAATTGAAATAATAATTGAATTGATAGTATAGCATACACTTGCTTGAATAGCCCTTCTTGTTCAACTTGATATTCTTAAACACGAATTGGATAGAAGAAGCAAGACGAAATGGATTTAAATAACAGTCAAATATGAAATGGATTTGATTAACACTCATAGGAAGAAGTTTATGATATACAAAAGGAAAGAATATATTGTATTTTGAAAAGTGAGAACGACTTATATTTTGCAAACTAAAAATAAGTCTAATACATCTTATATTATGAAACAGAGGGAGTATTATTTATACAATAAAAAATGTTTCCACCAATCAAATAAAACCTTTCTACCAATCAAATAAAACCTTAACAGGTGCTATCTTGTTAAAAGAACCCTTTTTATAATACTAAATGTGAAAGATTGGGAATTTGTTAATAGAATGCTCTATTTTCAATTAGATTAAAATTTGACAAGCGTTGCAATAACATTTAAAGATTTGAAAAAAAAAACTTAAGTTGATTTAAATTTAAATGTGAGTAAATGATTATATATATATATATATATATATATATATATATGTATTTTATGCTGCACAAACACTTCTGGAGATGGGGTATGCTGTGTTGGGCAGGTCTCCGATACTGTAATTGTCCGACACTTGTCTGATGCCGTGTCAAAACCGTGTCCACTAAATAAATAAATAAAAGAAAATTTTGGACATACACGCCACTTCATGCATGTTTGATATATATCAAACACTTTTAACTGTTATTAATTTTTTTATTTTATAATTTTTTCTTAAAACATATTGATTTGTCATTTGTCAATTTATTATTTCCAAATGCTCAACATCAAATTAAAACTTTAATAATTCCATAAGTTGAATGTTGAAGGTTAGTGATTTAATATTATTTATGAATTTATATCTCGATTATATATTTTAATTTAAAAATATAAATACATATATTATATAAGTAATCATTCATTAAATATATAAATATTTATATATACTTTTAAATATAAAAATATTATTATATATTAATTTAGTATTCGTCTCGAAATGGTGGGTTAGCGTGTAAATTTTATAGAAATTTTCTTTTACTAACTATATATATAGATGAGAGGTTATAAAAAAATTGAAAAAAAAATAATAATAAATTGGAAATGGATCTCCATACCTGCTGGCCGTTGGACGGTTAAAACTTAAGAATTATTAAGTCAACTCAAAGGGAATAGCACATGGTTTGTGCCGGAGAAAAAGAGAATCTTCATCCATTGATACCCACCTACTACCCATCAGAAACAGAAGGAGAAGCAGAAACAGATCTGAAATCAAATCTACTGCTTGTTCGTTGTTCAGTCGTACTCAAATGAGCATTGACCGGAATAAGTCCAGTTATAAAATTAGGCCGAACTTTCCTTATTCCGATGTTTCTGACGTGGATATTAAGGAGGTCATATCCAGATTTGCAAAGAGTTTCAGTTATCATGAGTGATATGAGGGAAACGATAGGACGATCTACTGTCAAGTATGCTATGATTTGTGCTCAGGACCTGGTTATGTCTACAAGCATGATGGTCCAGAGCCAGTAGCAATACACAAAACATGTGGCGATTCACCATGTCAAATCCAACACCCACTCCATCCTCAACCCCCACTGGAAGCAGATTGCCGACCTCCAGCTGGTTTTTCAATTGATCGTGGTTTCGTTTGCAACGGATGCAGACATTTCTCCTTTGCTTTCGGTTACAGTTGTAGTGATTGCGACATTAAACTTGATTTCCGTTGTGCTTCCAACCTCCAGATTCAGGAAGAAGAAATTGGTGAGATAAATGTCGATTTTCATGAGCATAAACTGCAACCTATCTACCATCAGACGCTTTTACCAACTGATCCAAGATATCCTTTTTTCCAAAACGATGTACAATATGGTTATTTCAGCTGTCGCTGTTCTTGCTGCGCAAAGGCCTTCAAGGGATCAGCTTTTGGCTGTAGCAAGTGCTACTTATTTATCCACGACTCATGTATACAAAAAGTTCCACTTGTCAAACAGATCAACAGCCCCTTTCACTCGCAACACCCGCTTGTTCTTCGACTATTAGACAGTCGTTACGGTCAGTGTACGACATGTGAAGAGCTTTTTCGACACGGTGATTTTTACTTAACTTGTGGAGAAGGTTGTTCACTAGATGATTTCCACATTTCATGTGGTACTCACGCTACGTCTGGGTTGTGACTAGAAAAATATCACAACCAGCATCCTATGATGTGTGTTTATTTGGGTCGTGCACTTTCCTACCGACAAAGACCGTGTCTCGTCTGCAACTCAGAATGTGAACTTTCTTTTGTTTACAGCTGCTTCACTTGTTATGTATATGTTCACTTGGAATGCATTCCTCTGCCTACTCTCATTAAACATCAATCCCATCCTTATTGTGAAAGTAAACTTATTCTTTCTGATTTAACTAATCTATCCGAAGTTTCATCATCGGCGGAGCATTATTGTACTGTGTGCGAGAAAAAAAGGAGATTTGAGTCGTCACTACTACAACTGCGAGTCCTGCTCTGAAATAGCTCATCTCGATTGTTTGCTATCTGAGGTGAGTTTGTAAATGTTTCTGATGAAATATAAAACTTTTCTTAAAGATATTAAAAATAGGTTTCTTGATAATAAAGCAACAAAACTAATAGATGCATTGTAATGGTTTTATATCTAGTTTAGTTAGTGTAATTGTGTTAGTTGCAGTTAGTAGGATAGTCATTGTTAGTGTTGACTCCTTGATGATGAAGACAAAGGTATTTAGTTTTTATACAAACTGTTATTTATTTAGTGTTTTAGATGAAGACAATATTATTTAGTGTAATTAGATAAAAACAAAGTTATTTAGATTTTATAAACTGTTATTAGATAAAAACAAGGTTATTTAGTTTTTATAATCTGTTAGATAAAAATAAATGTTTTAATTTTAATAAACTATCAGAATTATTTAATTATTAAATATCTTGATAAATAGTGTTTTGGTCAAACTTATCTTAACAAAGTTAGATTTTGTTAGATTCTATTTTGTTTTGCAGGTTATCTAAATATAGTCAAATTGAGATCTTCATCTGTTTTAAGAAGATTTTGATTCCTTATTTCTTGCAACTTCATCAACGTCTATTTTGAAGACTCTATTTAAAAGCGTGAAGTTGAAGTGTTTGATACAATAGAACAGAAAAAGAAGAACACAGAAAATTACTTGGCGCTCAAGATCTTTCTACTTTCACTACAAGATTTAATCACCTTCTGCCTTAAGTATTTTATTTTTTTTGTTAGAGTTTGATTATTTCTTAGAGTTGTTATATTATTAAGTGAAAAGAAAAAATCTCAGACGTAATTTTATTTGTATTAAATTGGGTGGCTAGTACGTGTAGCAGGGTGCTACTGGTTATAGAAGAAAAGGGTAAGTCTTTTAGGTTTGTACTAGAACCCTAAGGGAACAATATAAATAAAATTAACGTCTAAATCCTACGGGTTTAAAGAAACCCTGAGGTTTGTACTGGTTATATTATTTTGTTATATATTTTATTTTTGATATCTGGTTCAAGACTTTGAATATATAATTAATTTTTTTTTATCCGCGATTATCTGTTATACTCTATTCACCCCCCCACTAGAGTATTATTTTCCTACGTATAACTATCAATTGGTATCAGAGCTTGGCTCAACAGTTGTGAACTAACCCTCTGTTGAGAATTTTGTAGGGAAATTATCCATTATGGAATCTGCAGGAAGTGGTGGATTTGCTCAAGGAAGATTAATAAACAGACCTCCTCTGTTTGTTGGGAATAATTTTCCTCACTGGAAGTCTCTAATGAAGATGTTCATTATTGATCAAGACATCGAGCTATGGGAAATCATCAAGAATGGACCAAAGATTCCAATGACCATCACAGACGCTGGCACTTCAAAACCAAAAGAAGAATCGAATTTCACTCAAACTGACACTGAACTTATCTCTAAAAACTTTCGTGCTATGAATTTACTTTACTGTTCTTTAAGTGCTGATGAATTTAATCGTATATCTTCTTGCAGTTCAGCCAAAGAAATTTGGGACAAACTAGTGGTTACATATGAAGGAACTAGCCAAGTTAAAGAATCAAAGATCAGTATTTTCATGCGACAGTATGAATTATTTATGATGAAAAGTGATGAATCCATCAAAGAGATGTTTACAAGATTCACTGTCATCATAAATAATCTTGATGCTCTTGGAAAGAAATTTTCAAATGAAGAAAAAGTGAGAAAGATTCTTCGTTGTTTGCCAAAGAATAAATGGAGACCAAAAGTTACTGCAATTGTGGAAGCTCAGGATCTTAGCAGTTTATCTCTTGACGATTTACTTGGAAAACTGATCACTCATGAGATGGAACTCAATGAAGAGGAAGAACAGCCCTCTGCATCAAATCCTAAGACGTTGGCCCTGAAATCCCCAAAACCTGAAAGCTCAGACGAAGAAGAAACTGATGATGAAGAAGATCCATTCGCAATGCTAGCCAGAGGACTTGAACGTACTCTCAAAATGAAGAAACAGTTCAAGAAAAATAAATTGGATCAATCAAGATCTTCATGACATAAAGGTAAGTTTTCAAAATCTTCAAATAAGAATAACACGTTATCTTGTTTTGATTGTGGCAGTTTGGAACACCTGGTGAAAGATTGTCCAAATAGAAAGAAAACCTCTTTTTACAAAAAGAAATCGAAGAAAGCCATGATAGCTGCTTGGAGTGGATCAGATACAAGTGATACTGAAGAAGAACAAGCAAATCTCTGTCTGATGGCAAAGCATGATGAATCTGAAAATGGAGATCATCTTGAAAGTGTGGTAAAAAATCTCATCTCTAGCTCTCCTGATGTTCTATTTGAATTTATAAAAAATCTAATTGTCAATGAGGAATGCTTGATGAAGGAGATAAAATCTCTCAAAGCACACATAAGAAATCAGGTACGCATTGAGACAGATTTGGTAAAAGAATTATATCTGTTCAAAACTTCTCATTCAAATCGTGACAACGATATCAAGGCCTTGACGACTGAGTCCAAGACCTTGAAAGAGCAAGCAGTAATGTACAGAAATCGCATTCAAGATCTTGAACTAGAAGTCAACGAGCTGAATGATAAGTGTAATGAACAACTACGTTCTCTTACCAAGTTTGCTGGTTCTCATCAAAATTTAAATATGTTGCTTGGTAGTCAGCAAATGACGTTGAATAAAAATGGGTTGAGATATCAGAAACAATTTCCAAAAAGAAAGCCTACCAGATTCACCAAACCTAGAGGTTGTATCACTCAACCCACTTGCTTTTTCTGTTGTCGAAAAGGTCATACTAAACTCACTTGTCCTTATCGTCGTAAAGATCCTCAAATCATTCGAAACACATTCCCTGTGAGACTTAGAGATCAAATAAAACAGGTCTGGGTTGTGAAGGGTACTCGTCCACCAAACATGATTTATCCTGAATATGAACATAAATATAATATATGGACGCGAAAGGTTTTATGTTTCTTTGTTTTGTAGAGAGAACAGAAGTGGATCTTGGATAGTGGATGTTCACGGCATATGATAGGAAAGGCTTCATTATTTTCTGTTTTGAAGAAACAATCCACAGGATCTATTACTTTAGGAGATAAAGGAAAATGTAGCATAATTGGTATTGGAAAGATTGGAAATGACTCAACTAATGCTATTGAAGATGTTTATTTGGTTGACGGACTTCGGTACAATCTTTTATCAGTTTCTCAACTGTGTGACAAAGGAAATCGGGTGACTTTTTATAAAGAAAAATGCGAAATTCAAAATGCCAAAACGGGTAACATCATTCTAACTGCTTATCGTAGAAATAATGTTTATGAACTGTCAACTAACTCTCTTGCAGAAAAGACACTGACCTGTCTCAAGGCTTTGACCGATGATTCAAGACTTTGGCACCGAAGACTTGGACACATTAATATGTACACATTACACAAGCTTGCTTCTAAAGACTTGGTTCGTGGACTGCCTAAACTGAATTTTAAAAATTATTTTGAACTGTGTGATACTTGTGTAAGAGGTAAACAAACTCGCATTTCATTCAAACCAAATCATGATGTTAGTACTTCTAGACCCCTTGAACTTTTACATATGGATTTGTGTGGTCCTATGAGAGTCAAAACTCCAAAAGGTAAACAATATGTTCTTGTTATTATTGATGATTTTTCTAGATTCACTTGGGTATTCTTTTTGCGAGAAAAATCTGAAGCATTAAAGGAATTCTCAAAGCTGTGCAAAGAGCTTCAAGTGGAGAAAATATCTATATTATCCATTCGTACAGACCATGGAAGGGAGTTTGATAATTTAAATTTTGATTTATTTTGTGAAAAATATGGTATTAATCATAATTTTTCAGCTCTTAGAACTCCACAACAAAACGGTGTAGTCGAAAGGAAAAATAGAACGCTAGAGGATATGTCTCGAACAATGCTGTTGGACAATGAACTTCCTCAAAATCTATAGGCCGAAGCAATAAATACTGCCAACTACATTTTAAACAGATGCCTTATTCGACCTATATTGAAAAAGACACCCTACGAGTTGTTCAAAGGGAGAAAACCAAAAATTTCATATTTTAAGCCATTCGGATGCAAATGTTTCATTCACAATAATGGTAAGGATAATCTCGGTAAGTTTGATACACGTAGTGATGAAGGTATTTTTCTTGGATATTCCTTAACTAGTAAAGCATATCGTGTCTTTAATAAACGTACTAAATGTGTTAAAGAAAATATTCATGTTGTTTTTGATGAAAGTGATAACAATGTCTTGAGCGAAAGTTTTGCAGACTTAAAATTAAACAGGGATCATGAAAATTACTCCTCTGATGAAGAGAATCACTCTCTGAAGAAGAATGTTCAAAATCTAAAAAGGTTGTGGACAACGATGATCAAAGTCTTAATCCTCATCTCCAAGACCTTGAAAAACTGTTCAAAAATCTTAACCTTCAACAAAAACCAGATGATGAACCCGAATCTCAAGACCTTGAAAATGTCAATCAAGAAGCTGAAATTCTTCAACCTGATCGAACTCTAGACCAATCTCAGAACTTTCATGATGAATTACTCTCTCCCTCTCCAAAAGAACCTGAAACCAGTACTAAGCCTAGACCTCGCTTTAAACATGCGTCTTCTCATCCGTCATCAAACATCATTGACAAAGACAAACCGGGTATCTTAACTCGATCTCATCTTAAGAATCTTTGTGCTTTTTATGCTTTTGTTTCTCTTGTAGAACCTAAGAATTATGTTGAGGCTATAAAAGAACCCGACTGGATCATGGCAATGCAAAGTGAACTCAATGAATTCGAACGCAACAGAGTCTGGAGACTTATGCCTAGACCAGCCAATCACTCTATCATTGGAACAAAATGGGTTTTCCGAAACAAGCTTGATGAAAACGGTAAGATTGTACGTAACAAAGCTCGACTAGTTGCACAAGGATACAATCAAGAAGAAGGTATTGATTACGAAGAAACTTTTGCACCTGTTGCTCGCTTAGAATCCATTCGCATGTTGCTTGCATTTGCATCTTACATGAAAATCAAATTATTTCAAATGGATGTTAAATGTGCATTTTTAAATGGTGTTTTACAAGAAGAGGTATATGTAGCACAACCTCCTGGTTTCGAAAATGAACATTTTCCAAATCATGTCTATAAACTTGACAAAGCTCTTTATGGTTTGAAACAAGCTCCTCGAGCTTGGTATGAAAGATTGTCAAAGTTTTTATTAGCAAAAGGTTTTATTAGAGGTTTGATTGATAAAACTCTTTTTGTTCATTTTAAGGCATCTCACATTCTAATTATTCAAGTTTATGTCGATGATATACTGTTTGGATCTACTGATGAATCTTTATGCAAGGAGTTTTCTAAGATTATGACACAGAAATTTGAAATGAGCTTGATGGGAGAACTAAACTTCTTTCTCGGGCTACAAATAAAGCAAGAAAGGAATGGAATCTTTCTAAATCAATCCAAATATACTCGAGAACTCTTAAAGAAATTCAACATGGAAAATTCTAAAGTTGCCAAGACCCCTGTAAGCTCTTCTCTCTCCTTAGACAAAGATGAAAATGGTAAGTCAGTTGATCAAAAGGTATACCGAGGTATGATTGGATCTCTTCTTTACTTAACTGCTAGTAGACCTGATATTATGTTTGGAGTATGTTTATGTGCACGTTTTCAAGCTGATCCAAAGGAATCTCACTTGCAAGCTGTGAAAAGAATTCTCCGGTATCTTAATTGGACGAAAGATTTTGGTCTTTGGTACCCTAGCACTAATAATTTTGAACTTGTAGGATATTCAGATGCAGACTTTGCAGGTTACAAAGTTGATCGTAAAATTCAGGATGTTGTCAATTTTTGGGATCATCTTTGATTTCATGGCATTCAAAGAAACAAAATTCAGTTGCACTATCTACTGCCGAAGCTGAATACATAGCAGCTGGAGCCTGTTGTTCTCAGCTTTTATGGATAGCTCAACAAATGAGAGATCTCAGTTTAAACTATCGAGGTATCCCTATAAAATGTGATAATACTAGTGCTATTTCTATAACAAAAAATCCTGTGCAGCATTCCAGAACTAAGCACATCGATATAAGACACCATTTTATTCGAGATCATGTGGAGAAAGGAGATGTTTCCATTGAATTCGTTCCTACTGAGTTTCAATTTGCTGATATCTTCACAAAACCCTTGGCTGGAGAACGATTTAACTTTATTAGACATGAGTTAGGTATGTTAAATAAGGAAGCATCAACGTAGGGGGAGCAAAGAGGGAACTTAAACAAAGCTTCAAAGGTATGTTTTTACGTTTCATAGGTTTGAATATTGTTTCAAGGCCTTGAAAACTTAATATGAAGTCTGTTTGACACTTGGACAAAACCCAGTTTTATTCAATTAATGGATAAACACAGGTGCGTATTTTTTTAAAATTATTTCTTTTCTCTCCTTCCCACTCAAACTTCTCATTCTCTCTCCATCTCTCTCACATCTCTCTGCCCCTAAAACCCCATTTCAAACCCTAACCTCATCCCGGCAAATGGCTCCCAAGCGCACACTGTCTTCTTCCAAGACCTCCGCCGAAAAGAAAAAGAAAAAGGTTGCTGTTTCATCCTCTCCTCCAATATCCTCTGCCGCAAAGAAAGGAAAACAAGCTGCTGCTCCATCTTCGCCGCCATCGCCGCCTTCTTTCGCCCCTCCTGAAGATGAGTTAGTAATTGAATCTCTGCCCTCTTCATGGTTTAGTAATTTTACTGCTCAAGGTATATGGAAGGATGGGTTTCACTCTAGGATAACTTTTGCATGTGAACCTGTAGACAAGGATTTCTTTGAATCCGCTAAGATACCTATTTTAGATGTTTTAAAAACCTCTGGTCTTTGGAATTTGCTAAATGTAGGTACTGTCTCTTATCCTAGACTTACTAGACTGTTTTATCTCAACCTTTCTGCCTCTAGAAACTGTGGTGAACTGATTTTAAAATCCTCTGTGAAGGGCATTCCGTTAACTCTTAACTCCTCCCTATTTACTACTCTTTTTGGTATTTCAGAAAACGTATGTACTGACTCTCATCCCTCTAGAGCCATTTGTGTTTCTAGGGCTAAATCAACTCTGTTTTTACAAAACTGTCCTGTGAGTAAACAATTCACTCACAATGTTTTAAATTTAAATGCCAAAATGCTTTTTACAATCTTGCAGCGCTATATCATTCCAAAATTTAATTCTAGAGAACTTTTAACTGATCATGTCTTGCACATTCTCTATCTCTGTTTTAACAACTTCAAATTAGATCTGCCTGCTATTATTTTAGATCATATGAACATCTCTTCAACCAGTTCTCGTGCATCTCCTCTGCCATACTCAAATCTCTTAGCTGTTATCTTTAGATTTTTTGGAGTTCCTACTGCAGATGAGCCAGTTGAGAAATTTCTTGGTTCTTCTATAGGTTTAGAAACTTTCAATAAGCTAGGAATGTTCTTGAACTCTGTCGACACATGGGTTTTTCTGTCTGATCTGACTCCTGCTGAATTGAGTTCTCTTTCTCACAATCAAAAGGTTTTAAGTTCTTCAACTCCTGTCCCTCCTCCTTCCATAACCTCTGAACAGTTTCAATCTCTTGAATATGAAGTTGAGGCCTTGAGATCAAACCATGAGAATTTTAAAAGAGAAATCTTGGATAAGCTGGATTACCATACTGAGATGCTAAGGATGATCAACTTGAAGGTCAATCAGATGTTCTATCTGAATTCCCTTACTTTCTGCAATGTGGGCAATATCATTCCTTTAAGTGAAGATGCTGAGCAATATGCAAGGGAAAGAGCGTCTAATGTCTTGCTTAATGTGGAAAGACAAGTTAGAAATCAGCCTATTGAGCGTCCTGTTGTCCAAGAGCCTTGCCTTCTTACCATAGAAGAATATCAAGTGGTTCAACGCCTGAGGAAAGAGCAAGCTCAACGGGATAAAGCCATGGCACAAGCCACTGCTCGTCAAGCCCAGCAAAGATGGAAAGACAAAGTCCATTCTGAAGTTCGTGAAAAACAGCAGTTCCATCCTTCTTAACTTTGTCCCTTACTGTCTAGCCTTTTCTATAAACCTTGACTTTTTGTTATGTCTAAGTACATTAACCTCTCCCTCCTTGATGGAGACAAAAAGGGGGAGAAAAATACTATATCTTTGTATATATACACTTTTGTTCTTATGCAGGTTATGCAGTTATTTTTGTATATATCTGTTCTTATGCAGGTTATGCAGTTATATTTGTATATATATCTTATGCAGGTTATGCATTTTATGCTTGATTTATGCTTTAATTTATGTTCTGTGGTTATGCAAATTTATGTTTTAGCTGGCTGATAAATATGTTGCTGATAAATATGTTCTGGTTTATGTTTTAGCTGATGAATATATTCTGATTTATGTTTTGATAGATTGCTTACATATCTCAGCTTAAATGCTTACATATTTCAGCTTATGCAGGTTACATATTTCAGTTTATTTACATATTTCAGTTTATTTACATTTCAGTTTATTTGCTTACACATTTCAGTTTTTGAGTCTTGATTTATTTTTATAAGTTTATTCAGGTCAAGATTTTGAAATCATGTTTCTAACCCTTGAAAATAACTGACTAGGTATTTTGTCTTCATCAAGGGGGAGATTGTTGACTCCTTGATGGTGAAGACAAAGGTATTTAGTTTTTATACAAACTGTTATTTATTTAGTGTTTTAGATGAAGACAATGTTATTTAGTGTAATTAGATAAAAACAAAGTTATTTAGATTTTATAAACTGTTATTAGATAAAAACAAGGTTATTTAGTTTTTATAATCTGTTAGATAAAAATAAATGTTTTAGTTTTAATAAACTATCAGAATTATTTAATTATTAAATATCTTGATAAATAGTGTTTTGGTCAAACTTATCTTAACAAAGTTAGATTTTGTTAGATTCTATTTTGTTTTGCAGGTTATCTAAATATAGTCAAATTGAGATCTTCATCTGTTTTAAGAAGATTTTGATTCCTTATTTCTTGCAACTTCATCAACGTCTATTTTGAAGACTCTATTTAAAAGCGTGAAGTTGAAGTGTTTGATACAATAGAACAGAAAAAGAAGAACACAGAAAATTACTTGGCGCTCAAGATCTTTCTACTTTCACTACAAGATTTAATCACCTTCTGCCTTAAGTATTTTATTTTTTTGTTAGAGTTTGATTATTTCTTAGAGTTGTTATATTATTAAGTGAAAAGAAAAAATCTCAGACGTAATTTTATTTGTATTAAATTGGGTGGCTAGTACGTGTAGCAGGGTGCTACTGGTTATAGAAGAAAAGGGTAAGTCTTTTAGGTTTGTACTAGAACCCTAAGGGAACAATATAAATAAAATTAACGTCTAAATCCTACGGGTTTAAAGAAACCCTTAGGCGGAGAGTAGGCCGTTTTAACGACCGAACTTCGTAACAAATCACTGTGTTCTTTATTTATTTATTTTGTTATATGTTTTATTTTTGATATCTGGTTCAAGACTTTGAATATATAATTAATTTTTTTTTATCCGCGATTATCTGTTATACTCTATTCACCCCCCCTTCTAGAGTATTATTTTCCTACGTATAACTATCAGTTAGTACAAAGTTGTGTGTTAGATTACTAGTAGGAATGAGTTTGTAAGAAGTTATGATTGATTGTAAGAATGGTTGATTCATGGTGGGTATGGGCATTTGGTGAAATTTAATTATGTTGTATGGTTTTATAAATAGTTTAGAGAAATGAATATAAAATTGAGTGAAAGAGAGTTGTCTGCTCCACATGGTTGGTTCTAATGGTTTGTAATGGTATGTTAGTGGAAATCATTTGAAGTTAATGATATGTTATGGTTATCTATGTTATTAAAATAACCAACAGTTTCTACTGTTATTGTTATGATTCTGTTTTGTGCTCAAATTTTGATGTTTGTTACAGGATGATCCTCCATCAGAGGTACTGGAATATCTAGTTCCCAGGTCTGTGGAGAATTCTGAATATTGCTCAACCCAACCGCCTTCACGTGGACAAGACAAGGAAAATTTATTAGATGAGGAAAGTGAGAAGCCTTCACGCCGACAAGACAAGGAAAACTTAGATGAGGAGATAGAGAGTGAAAGTGACTTAGAAGGCTTCAGCATAGAAGAGATGGATGTTCGAATTGCTAAGATACAGGGATTTATCAACACGTTCCAGTTAAAGCTTGAGGTTCGTCAAAGAGTGCGCCGTAAAAAACTTGAATCATTTACTCTATCATAAATTAACTAAGTTTCGTTTTATGTATTCATGTTTTAAATAATACTTAATATTTGATTTTTCCGCACATGTGCGCATGGATTTGATGAGTTAAAGATGGAAGGTGATTTTCTGCTTGATTCATATTTCGTGATACAATTTTCTTAAATGAATTTCCCAAAGTATGCTTTCCAGTCAACATTTCCTACGTGTTGATATCTTTTCAGCTCAATTTCTTTTAATTTAATTTCTTACTTAATGCCGTGAAATTTAGCAAATAGAGAGATGGATTCCACCATTGGCGATTGGCCATATTAATTAGTTAGTTTTGTGACAAGTGTTCCTCTCCTAACAATATTTTCGGCTTCTATGTATGGATTTTGTTGACTTCTAAGTATGGATTATGGATTTTGTTGAGTGATCTGTAGATATACGTGAAATAATAAAAGAAATATATTCTCCCAAATTATCTTCATTTTATCTTGTTTTCTTATATTAACCTACTGCATGTTGGGAAAGGTGGGCTTTTTAGGGTCTACAGTAAGACCAATCTGTAGTACTAGAAAATTACTTTACGATGAAGGAAGACCTCTTATATATAGAAAATGACTTAGATCTAATGGAAGACTACTCTGTTTTTGGTGGTAGAAAATAAATAACAAGACACTCTGTTTTACTTTACTTTTCTACTTTTTGTATTTCTTCTACTTCGATTATCTTCTTCTCCTTTCTTTTTCTTCTATATTACAAATTACAGACTCATGCTCTTTCTTATACAGCTACATACTATATCATCATTACATGTCTAATCTTAATTTCTAACCACATGAACTAAACTCACATACGTGTACAACTTGACACCATACAAAAGTTACCGGGACGACGTGTCTACATTTCTACCATATAATCATATTGTTGATGACGTGTCTTTCATCTAACCATATAATTAATTAAGTTTATTTTCAACACTCCCCCATAAACTTAATTCTTCATGTCTCCCAGTAATGCTCTCAGCTGATTGAACACATCATACTTTAGTGGCTTTGTGAAGATATCTGCAATTTGATCTTGTGTCTTCACATACTTCAATCTCACTTCTTCTTGTTCAATGCATTCTCTAATGAAATGATACCTTGTATCAATATGTTTGCTTCTATCATGGAACACTGGATTCCTTGCTAAAGCCAGTGCAGATTTGTTGTCGACACATATTACAGTTGACTCTTCTTGATCCATCTTCAACTCCTTCATCAATTTTCTCAGCCATATTGCATGACAAACACATGCAGTTGCAGCAACATATTCAACTTCACACGTTGACAAGGTCACAATAGGTTTTTTCTTAGAACTCCAAGTAAAAGCTGTATCACCCAGGAAAAATACGAAACCTGTTGTGCTCTTCCGATCATCCTTGTCTCCAGCCCAATCACTATCGCTATAACCAACTAATTTGAACTCATTAGATTTTGAGTAAAACAAGCCAAATTTAGTTGTACCTTTCAGATAGCGTAGTATTCTCTTTGCTGCATTCCAGTGTGACTCTGTTGGTGATTCCATGTACCTACTGACCAAACTGACTGCATATAGAATGTCTGGCCTTGTACATGTCAAGTATATGAGACTTCCAATCAAGCTTCGAAAGATTGTTGGATTGACTTTCACTCCAGTTTCATCCTTGGTCAATTTCAAACTGCATTCAACAGGGGTGTTCACAGGATTACAATTCTCCATCTTGAACTTCTTCAAGATCTCCTTTGTAAAACCACTCTGAGAAATGTAGATCCTTGTAACACTTTGTTCCACTTCTATACCAAGATAGTATGACATCAGACCTAAGTCTATCATTTCAAATTCAGAAGTCATCATCTTCTTGAATTCTTCAAACATTTGCTGATTATTCCCTGTGAAAATTAAGTCATCCACATATAAGCAAACAATTAACATGTCTCCATCTTTTACCTTCACATATATGGCATGTTCATGAGGACATTTGACAAAACCATTTGTCTCTAGGTATTTGTCAATTCGACCGTTCCAGGCCCTTGGTGCTTGCTTGAGCCCATACAGCGCCTTCTTCAACTTCAACACCTTATCTTCATGCCCTCTGACAATATAACCAAATGGTTGTTGGATGTAGATTTCCTCCTTTAGGTATCCATTGAGGAATGCTGACTTGACATCTATCTGTTGGATCTTCCATCCATTTTGAGCAGCTACCGAGATGATCAATCTGATTGTCTCCAATCTTGCCACTGGTGAAAACACTTGTAATCGATTCCGGGTCTTTGATTGAACTCTTTTGCCACAAGCCTCACTTTGTGTCTCACAACATTTGCTTTAGCATCATTCTTTGCTTTGAAAACCCATTTAACACCAATAGATTTTTGATCGGTTGGAAGTGATGTCAACTCCCACGTCTTGTTCTTCTTAATTGCTTGGATTTCTTCATCCATTGCTTTTCTCCATCTCTCATCTTTCATTGCTTCTTATGCATCAATTGATTCACTGTCAAAAAAATGACAATAAAGGGTTAGTTCTTCATTGAGATCTCTTGTTGCATCATACAACTCTTCAACACGTCTCATTTTCTATGGCCTCTGTCTTGGACTTTCAGTGTCCTCTTCATACTCTCCAGGAACAGAGCTTGAGTTTGATGATGAGGCATTTGTTATTGATGTTGTGCTTTCTTCCTGTGCATCACGACCACTACTTTCATTATCCACAATGAATGGATAAAAATGATAGCACTTTTGCTTGTCACTGCTCCAGTCTCATGTTGCTTCTTCATCAATTGTAACGTCTCTGCTGATGATCACACTTTTTGATTCAGGATCAAACATCTTGTATCCTTTTGATTGTTCTGAGTAACTCACGAACAAGTATTTCTTGCTTTTGTTGGCAAGCTTCCTTTTTTGTTCATCAGGTACATGAACATGTGCAACACTTCCAAAGACTCTCAAATGTGATATGCATGGCTTTCTCCCACTCCAAGCTTCCTGTGGTGTTTGATTTGAAATACTCACTGTTGGTGAACAATTCAGAATATAGATTGCGCAAGCAACAGCTTCTGCCCACAGCTCCTTGGGTAGATTCTTGCTCTTCAGCATGCTTCTCACCATGTTAAGCACTATTCTGTTCTTCCTTTCCACGACACCGTTCTGTTGAGGTGATCTCGGAATAGACAAGAAATAGCGGATGCCATGATGATAATAGAATGATCTGAATTCATTTGATGTGAATTCTCCTCCTCTATCTGATCTCAGTGCTTTGATATAACGTCCACTTTCTTTTTCAACAAGAGCTTTGAATCTCTTGAATGCTCCAAACACTTCTGATTTTTCCTTCAAAAAATATACCCACATTTTTCTGCTATAATCATCAATGAATAATAGAAAATATTTGTTATAACCTTATGACACTAGTGTCATTGGTCCACAGACATCAGTATGAATGAGATCAAGTGGTGCTCTTGCTCTTAACATTGACTCCTTTGGAAAACTGGTTCTGTATTGTTTTCCCACAAGACACCCTTCACATAGTTGATGTGGTTGATCAATATGTGGCAAACCGTGCACCATCTTCTTTTGACTCAACAGCTTTAACCCTCCAAAGTTGAGATGTCCAAACCTTAGATGCCAAAGTCAATCAGAACTCTTCACACACGCTTTCAAGCATTTTGCTACATCAGACTGAATATTCAGTGTGAACATTCTATTCTTTGACATGGGCACTCTTGCTAACATCTCCTTTTTGTCATTTAGTAACACCATTGTTTGATTCATCATATGAACCTCATATCTTTTCTCCAGTAATTGTCCCAAACTCAATATATTGTTTCTCATATTAGGCACATAATAAACATTATCAATGAACTGATGATTACCATTTTTTAGCCGAATGAGAATAACTCATTTGCCTGCAATGGAGATCTTTGATGAGTCTCCAAATATGACATTGCCATTGATGTTCTCATCAAGTTCCACGAACATCTTCTTGTTTCCACACATATGATTGCTTGCGCCAGTATCCAAGTACCATATGTTGTCATGAGGTTTTGTTTCCCCTTCATATGTAAGTAACACCGCGCCTGTGACATCCTCTTCTTGGATGTTGTTGGCAGTTTCTTCCACCTGTTTGGGAGCACTCCAACATTCTGATGCATAATGCCCATATTTTGAGTAGTTGTAACACTAGATCTTTGACTTATCACGTCCATCATTTGATCTCTAGTTTCCTCTTCCTCTGTCTCTTCCTCGTCCACGGCTTCTTCCTCCGCCTCTTGTGAACTGAGGGTTTCGTTCACTATTGTCATGACTTCTTGATGGCTGATTTCTGCCATATCCTCTTCCTTTTACATTTCCGGCACGACCTCTACCACGTCCTCTTCCATATTGGCTTACTTCTCGACTACTTTAACCTTCTTTGACTGAAGTCTTTGCTGCTAACACTTGTTCAACAACTTTCTCCTTTTGTTTATTAAGTCTCTCCTCTCTGGCTTGCAACGAGCCTAAGACTTCATCAACTTTCATTGTACTGATATCTCTCGATTCCTCTATAGCTACTACTACATAGTTGAACTTTGACTGTAGTGAGCGTAAGATTTTTTCTACTATTCTAGATTCATCAATGCTTTCTCCATACTGCTGCATCTGATGAACAACAGATTTAACTCGTTATGAGTAATCTGTAACCTTCTATCTCCTTCATCTTCATCGTCTCAAACTCGCCTCTCAGCATCTGTAGCCAAACCTTCTTTACTTTATCCTCTCCTTAAAGAGAAACTCTCAGTTTGTCCTATGCTTGTTTGGAGGTTTTCGCTTCTGCTACCTTCTCAAACATAACTTCATCCAAACCTTGATGGATGATACTAAGTGTCGTCTGGTCACTTCTGCGATTCTTCTACAAACTAACTCTTTCTTCCTGAGACAGTTGCGCGTCGTCTGCTAGGACTTCATAACCTTTATCAACAATATCCCAAACATCTTGGGCTCTGAGAATGGCTTTCATCTTGATGCACCAACTTGTGTAGTTGGTTTTAGTGAGTTAAGGGAAGTTATAAGAGATGATGTTACCTGCCATTTTTCTTGTGGAATCTCTCTAGCACTAAAGTTTTGTGTTTGTGAAGAAAGTAAAGCTCTCACACACTCAAACCTACTGCTCTGATACCACTTTGTTGGGAAAGGTGAGCCTTTTAGGGTCTACTGTAAGACCAATCTGTTGTACTAGGAGATTACTTTGTGATGAAGGAAGACCTGTTGTATATGATAGAAGATCACTTAGATCTAATGGAAGACTACTCTGTTTTTGGTGGTAGAAGATAAATAACAAGACACTCTGTTTTACTTTACTTTTCTACTTTTTATATTTCTTCTACTTCGATTATCTTCTTCTCCTTTCTTTTTCTTCCTTTTCTTCTATATTACAAATTACAGACTCATGCTCTTTCTTATAGAGCTACATACTATATCATCATTACATGTCTAATCTTAATTTCTAACCACATGAACTAAACTCACATACGTGTACAACTTGACACCATACAAAAGTTACCGGGACGACGTGTCTACATTTCTTCCACATAACCATATTGTTGATGACGTGTCTTTCATCTAACCATATAATTAATTAAGTTTATTTTCAACATTACATACCATATATCGAAATCAAGTATCCCAATACTGTTAAGTATCACATGACTGTTGTGATGAAGCTACAATATTCAAGTATCAGGTTTAGTGTTTCAATTTTATATTTCAATTTATTTTATATTCTTCTTTTCTACCCGAATTTTTTTTTTACAGCACGTTATCAACACTAGTATACTCTCTAGTTGTCACTTATATGGATCTTCCAAATCAGAAAATGTTTGGTAATTGTGATTTTAGTTACGAGGAAATAGTGAATCTGAAAATTTGGGAAAGTACAATTATTCACCTGAATTTGAATGATTGAATTCTGGAAATCTAAAAAATTTTAAAAAGTATTTTTGTTTTGCAAAAATGGAATCGATACAAATTTGAGCCGTTGTTGATTTCTTGAGGAAACTATATGAGATGGTTTAGTGACTATGTGGAATAAGGTTGAAATCCAAAAATTTGTAGAAACTCTAGATAAGAAAAATGAAACAACTAAATAGTAGAAAAATCAAGCTTTGATTATAATCCGAACCCATCTGAGTGATGATTTTCAAATTTAGTATATGACTGTCACTGATACTGCAGATTTGTGGTGAGCATTAATTTCTAGATATAATAGCCAAAATGAGATCATCCTGCCTGAAGCACAAGATGAATGGAATAATTTGAGATTCCAAGATTTTAAAGGTGTGAGTGAATACAACTCAGCGGTGTATTTGATTGTGAACAAGCTGAAAATGTGTGGGGAAACAAAAATTGAACATGAAATGATAGAGAAAATATTTACCACTTCCCATCCTTCCCAAACGATTTTACAACTACAGTATCGGTAAAGAAAATTCCAAAACTATGATGATTTGATTAGATTTTTGGATATTGCTGAAAAACACAACCAGTTGTTAAAAAAATAATGAAAGATGCCATGTTGGCACCCAAGCATTCCCACAAGTGAATGCACATTATAATAAAAATCCATGTCATGGTTGTGGTCGTGGTTCTGAGCATTGGAATGATTATGGAAATGGACGTGGGAATGGTCGTGGTAATAGCTGAGGTGGTCGAGGATCTAGAAATTGTCAGGGACGTGGTCGTAATAGAGATTATGGATATCCATATAATAATCCAAATGCTCCACAAAAGTGGAATACTTACCATGCTAGTTTCAGCAAAGGGAAAAATGTTCAGGAACCGCCAAAGTTCAATCATGGTCCCTGTTATAGATGTGGTTCCCCCACTTGTTATTCAAGAACTTGTCGTGCCCCTAAACATGTAGCTGAAGCTTATCAGAAGCTGAGACACGAACAAGAAAAAGAAAAAAATAATGAAGCAAATATGGCTGATGTTTTTGGCGATGGTGATACTAGTCCTGTCGACATATCAAATCTGAAAACTGCTGATTTCTTTGAAGATCATGATAGGAGGATAGATCACCTGATTGGTGATGGAACCGTTAACTATAAGTGAAATGTATTTTCTTATTTTGGAATGTAAATAGAATGGAATGCAATTTTGGTTTTTGATTGTAAATATTTGTAAATAGTTATGAATATTACATTTCTATTTAATTAATATTATGTTTCATCTTATTAAAGGTTATGGGTTTGAATCAAGAATTTGTTATGCCTGGAGATATATGTTTAGTCGATGTGCTACAACTCATACCATTCTGAGAGAAACAAAGTATTTTCTAGAATTAATACCAATTCAAGTTAATGTGAATACCATATCAAGTCCAGTAGATCTGATAGAAGGCTCCGGAAGAGCTTCGATCTTATTACCAAATAACACTAAATTGAATATAGAAAATGCTTTATATTCTCACAAATCCAGAAGAAATTTGCTCAGTTTTAGAGATATAAGAATGAATGAATATCGTATTGAAACAGTTGATGAAAAGGGAGTTGAATATTTATATATTATTTCAAACAAATCATGCCAAAAGCTTGTAATTGAAAAGTTATCTATTTCATCATCTAGATTATATTATACAACCATCAGGCATATTGAAACACATGCTATTGAGAACCAAAAGTTCTCTGATCCTAAAATATTCCAACTTTGGCATAATCGATTTGGACATTCGGAATACATAATTATGTGACGAATAATTACGAATTCAGAAGGGCATCCACTGAGAAATTATAAAATCCTACTGAATAATAGGGGCCTGTATATCCCTTGTTCCCAAGGGAAATTGATAACGAAACCATTGATAGGTATTTCGGAAAGTGTCTCTGTCTCAATTTTCTTCTTGTGTTGTTGAGTTCTTAACTCAAGCAAATAACTGGATAATGTTTTGGTAACCCTTGAAATTGTTCAATTTGCATACCTTTATTTGAATAATTTATAAGCTTGAATGATTAGATGACTTGATTAAATAAGAAAATTTAGCAAGTTCATTAGAATGCATTTTATTGCTCATTCTAATTGTATGTTGTTAAATTCATATTTGTATCTCTATGTTAAGGTGTGAAAAACAAACTACGCATTGATAACCTAGCCTTATTTCTTTTCCTTTTTCTCTATTTGTCTATGTTTGAGCCTGAATGACAATCTGGGTGATTGAGCAAAACAATTTTAAAGGGCGTGATTATGTTCAAGTTACTCTTTGACATGCACTTCATCATCGGATTTTATTTTTCTTATTGTCTTAACAAATTTTGTAAACTCATTTAAGTTTGTTAACTTCTTTATAGTATTAGAGTGTACTGAAATGTAAGTTAAGATCCTATTTTCAAAATATTATTTAAATATGCATTTGAATATATAATGATGAGATTGTTTTTATATTATGAACTTGAATTTTGAATATATAAGGATGAGGTTGTTTTTATATTATGAACTTGAATTCTCATTAAATGATTATGTAGATGGATTATATTATGAATCTTAAATGAAGTTAAATGCAACGCGATTCATATTTTGGTGTGATGCTTTGATATTGAAATATATTTTTGATCCTGAGTATCAGGGTCACTTCTTGGGTTCCACCTACGTATCTTCTTTTTATTTGTTATGCCAATTAGATTAGGTGTATCGAGCATACATTCTATGCTCACTATTCAGTAGTATCTGTTTGACGCTGCTTGTAATTATGGAATAATCACTTTTGAGATAGTGAAATCCCAAACATATTATTTTCTCACCGTAAATTTACATTTAGAAGAATAATTAAGAATGTAAATTTACGATGGAAAAAGAGTATACTTGAAATTTCACCACTCGATAAAAAGTAATTACTTAATAATTACAAATCATTCGAAATGCATGCATAGTGCCGTAATTGCATCCATGAAAGTATACATATACAAATAAAATAAACCATAAAACTAATTTTTCAAAATCTAAAATAACATAGTACATTGGATGGAACTTAACATTCATTCGAAGTAAATTATGTATATTTTAAAATATACAATAAAAAAATTATACTTCAAGTATAATTTAAGGGAAGTAGTATATATATTTTTTAATTCTTATTTTTATTTTACAGATCAAAATTAATTTGAATGTTTGAATATTTACTAATATTTGACCAATATGTTTAAAATTTATTAATATTAGAAATAATAATAATAATAATAATAATAATAATAATAATAATAATAAATAACACAACTTAACGAAGTCAGCAAATGGTGTGCACTTACCGAGAATGAGAGAAGAGAATCTTCATTTCCTCCGGCACTAGCTTAATTAATAAATATGAGATGTTTAAATTTTGAAGAGACTAGTTACATTACATATACTACAAGAAATTCAATAAGTATCTGTGCAAGTGATATGATAGAAAAACAGTTTAATATTGGTATGTACAGAAGGTGCGTGCGAGTACCAGTTTTGACTTCTTAAGAGAGCCGAATTGCAATCAAGTCTAGTTCTTCTTCCTCAAGCCTCATTCAAATGAATACTACCGATCCCAATGTTGCTCCAATGGATATTAAGCAGTAAGTGTTACTTATTTATCCACGACTCTTGTGTCCATAAAGTTCCATTTGCAGAACAGATTAGCAGCCCCTTCCACTTGAAACACCCTCTTGTTCTCCAACTATCAGATGATTTCTACTCTTTGTGTACGGCATGTCTAGCGCCTTTGCGGCCTGGTGACCTAATCTTAACTTGTAAAAAAGGTTGTTTACCGGTAGCTTTTCACGTTTCGTGTGGTACTCAGGCTTCATCTGTTTAGGTGAGAAAAATATGACGAGGAGCATCCTATGATGTGTGCATATTTGGCTCCTGAATCTTCCAGCATCATCCAACGACTGTGTGTTGCCTGCAATTCAGAATGTGAGGCTTCGTTTGTTTACATCTGCTTTGATTGTGAAGTTTATGTACATTTGGAATGCATTCCTCTGCCTCGTGTTGTTAAACATCAATGTCATTCATACGATGATCATACACTTGTCCTTTCGGATTTAACAAATCTACCTGACTTTTCATCATCTCGTGAGGACTATTGTACTCTTTGTGAGAAAAAAGTAGATATAAGTTATCCCTACTATCACTGCGTGCACTGCTCTGAAATAGCTCACATCCATTGCATACTGAGTGAGGTGAGTTTATAAATATTTCAATTTTTTTAGTTTTATTATGTTGTTGAATACTATTTATAGTTTTATTTTATTTTTTCCGCAGGAGGATCCTCCATCGGAGATACTTGAATATTTAGTTCCAAGACTAGTGGAGAATTTTCAAAATCGTTCAACCCAACCGCCATTATCTGCACAAGACACCGAAAGCACAGAAGAGGAGACTATGAGTGAAAGCTACTTCGAAGACTATAGTATTGAAGATATAGATTCATATGTTGCTAGACTGCAATTGAGACTAACGACCCTCCAAACAGCACGGGATAAAAAATTGGAACTAGGCAAATGATTAAATGGTTATTGGTAATTTTAGTAATCTTTTAATTCGTAATTTAATTTAATTGTTTATGTTTGATATTTGCTTTTTAATTGTTATATTTATGTGGTACTAAATTTAGTATAATAATATTATTATAAATGGATTCATATAATTTGTTAAATGCAGAAGTAAGGAAGAAAAACAATTATATATTTATTTTAAGTTTTATTTTTATTTCTTCTCTATTTATTTCTTCATTTATGGTCTCGTAAATTCTAATAAAGTGATGTCATGGCTTTCTTTAAAATGGCTTCAAGGAAAAATACTATTTCCTCCAGATATCCTCAACTTACAAGATTAAATTATAAAAATGGGGAACTGCGAACGATGGCTATTCTCGGTGCACATGAAGTAAGGGATATTGTCGAAAGAGATTCCGTATAACTTGAAAGAGTCGAGATATTGGAACAAACTCAAAAAGATGCATTGGACAAAAATATAAAGAAGGACCAATCACTTACGATCATTCATCAAGGTTTGGATGTGAAATTTTAGAAAAGATAGCTAATGAAACTAGCTCCAAGCGACATAGAAAACTCTTCATAATTCCGTCATAGGAGTTGAAAATGTGAAGAATGTGCATCTTAAGATTCTAAGGGCTGAGTTTGAATCATTAAAATAAAGGAAACTGAGTCCATTTTAGATTACTTTACAAAATTTTTGGCGACAAGGAACAAAATGAGGAGGCTTAATTGGAGAAAGTTGGAAGAAATTCGAGTTTTTGAGAAAATACTTCGCTCTCTCAGCTCAAAATTTAATCATGTAGTAGTGGTGACTATTGAAGAGTTCAAAGATTTTGATAATATGTCTATTGATGAGTTAAATGGATCATTACGTGCACATGAAGAAAGAATGAACCAAAGAAAATAAGAGACTGTAAAGCATACCTTACAAGTAAAATTTTCACTAAATGACAAAGAACAAGTTGGTGAAATAGTAAAAGAGACCAAAGATATAAACATGGTTGAGGCCAAGGAATAGGATATAGTCAAGGAAGAGGAAAAGATAAATTTTCTCTCAACTAGATTTACACCGAACACCCATAAAATCAAGAATTTATTAAATAATAGAGATTAAAGAGATACATTAGAAAGCGAAAAAAAAGTCCCACACAAGATAGAAAAATCAGAGGTAAATAAAGCGATTGAAAGGTAATAACTAGAAAGATCAACACAAAGGTATGAACGTAGATGATCAGGACAATTAGTCCACAAAGTAATTTTTGGAATAGTGACGAGAATGTGAATATATTCAAGTGTCTATAACTCATTTGGTAATTTGGAAAGAATTCAAAGACTATTTTGGAAGCATCATAGTTTATTAGGAATGATATTTCCTAAAGTGGATTCTAATTACAAAAGAGATCCTTGAGAATTTTTAATAGAAAAAGATTTGTAATGATTTAGAATTACTTTATGACTAAGTAGCTTAGCATAATAAAAGATTACATTATGATTAAGTAACTTAGCGTAATAAATATGAGGACATTTCTATTATTAGGTGTCATGAAAGAACAATGTAGATTTGTTTGGTGAGGTCTAGAAGGTGCCTATTAGGGACCTGGAAACCGTGGAGATATTAAGTTTTAGGATCTAGTTCTATTATCATATAAGGCCTAGTTTGTTTGCCCGGATGGGATTGGGATGGGATTGGATAATTTTAAAGGATTGGATTGGATAAAATTGGATAAATTTATAAGTAAATTCATGTTTGGTACATGGAAGGATAGGATTAAAATTTATGTGAACTTGTGTTTGTTTAAGCTTGGGTTAGGATAAAATTATGTAAAGTTGTGTTTGTTATGACTCCGGATAGCATTAAAAATAAATTAATTTTATTTTGAAATTTACTTTGATTTACACATACATATTATTTTTTTATGAATATAATAGAAAAAAATTATATTAAAATTTATTTATTGGTCCATACCCAGATTCAATTTTCATGACAATTGATGGTCATAACTACCATTTCTGGTTTTTTTTATTGAATTTGAAACTTGTTGAATGGATCATTGGTTTTTGTTGTATCATTGAGATTAGAAACTTGTTGAACGGGTCATTAATTTTGTTTCTTACAGTGAAGGCTTCTGCTAATGAATCTCACACCAAAACTATTCATATTCTTGTTTTCAAATTCCAGATAAAAATTCAAAGTTCTCAACAACACTAACACAACATACCATAAATCTATGTAATTACCTGGTTTCAATAACTGATCTTTTTATTTCTCCAAAAGAGAAACAAAAGTTGTACACGTGCAACAGCACAGAACAACAACATAAGAAGAAGAAAAATTAAATGGAAAGTCTCAAACAAAACAAATAGGGCAATGAATGAGATCATTCTCATTACAATTACAACACCTTCTAAGCTGTTGTTCAATCTCATCAAAAATCTTCCTATTTCCACTACAAACCGAACATGGAAGAAACCTGGTATCACCACAACTCTCACAAATAACAAAACTATCTCCAACTGGAAAACCATCCAAAACCTTCACAAATTCACCACTCATTCATCTATTTTGCCTCCTCTGCTCCACCAATGTGTTCTCCTTTAACAAACAATTGTGGCAAAATCACTGCTTTTCCTCCGACCAGATTCTGTAATTCTTTTCTATACATTGAGTCCATTGATTGTCTATTTCATCTACTAAATCTCTTAAACCTTTGAATATCATCCTCACTTAATAACAATCCTCATATGTAATAGCAGCCCCTAATCACATTTCAATCATCATTGGAACATCCTACGACATTTCAAACTCTGGCAATGGAACTAGAGAAGAAAAATGAAATCATTGCAGCCCTAATCACATTCAGCAAAGTTGAAACATCAAGTCTGTATGACATACATGATTTTGAAGTAACAATAGTGAAGGACAACACAGAGCAGACAAAATTACTTATAGAAACATCAAGCAAATCAGTCATTATCATTGAAGACATAGCAGCAGCAAAAATATTACACAGTAGTAGCAAGAAAGTACTGAACAAAATATTAAGCTGCTTTAACTAGGTCAGTGATAAACAAAATATGACACAACACATCATAGCAGCAGGTAGATAATTGCACCTAACTTCAAACTATGGCCTATACGACCCAAAAAATTATCTAATAACTACATAATTTCATACTACCATTAATCAAATGCACCACTAAGAAGTGATGCAATGAACTGCAACTTTTCCTCTTTATCAGATTGTGCCTTAAAAATCTCTGCAATTTATGATTTTTGCATAAATTTTTGCATTACACGAATTTGATCCATTGTAGATAATTGCAATTTTTTCAATTCAGTAGCCAAAAAGCGATTATCACTAACCTTGTCACTTGTTAATACTTGGAAAAATTTCTCCATTGAACCTTCAATTGTCTCCTTAAATACATTTGTGAACTTCTCCATGCTTCAAACAATAGGATCTCCAGATCTTGATCTTTTTCTACTAGTGGTAGCAGGTGGTGGTTGATTAACTGGTTGGTGAGAATCAGCTTGATTAACTAACATTGGAGAAAAGTTCCCTACTCCATTTTCCGAGTGGTCATCTACTTCCATATTTTCTTCATCTTCTGCTAACCATTCTGCTGTGCATGGAGTACTTCCATTTGCTCTATCTTTTCAAAAAATATACTCTAACTGCTCAAAAAGAGGAAATGGTTTATCTCGCCAACATTTAGCTTGTCTATGATGCTGTAAAATAGGAACAAACAAAAATTCCGCAAATGGTTTAGAAATTTATTGATGACAATCTCAAAAGGAAGATCACAACATTATTAATGTTCAACTACAAATTGTATGTATGTAAGAAATCATGATTTTTCTGAGATGAAGAAAAGCGTGTTGTGTTAATTTAGGAAGCTTTCTACTCACAACAGAAGCAACCAGCTTTATTCAACATTTAGCCAATGCCCACAGTCAACTCTAATATACATCAACTCTAATATCATTTTGTCAACAACAAACTTACAGGGAACATTAGTAACACCACATATTCTAATGCCCACAGGCAACTCTAATATCATTTCTAAGGAGAACCAGATGCAGAAGTTAAAGCCCTTACTATACCAATTTTGGTTTTTTCCTATATTTATGTTTCACAGCCAACATTAAAACTCAATTTTCACATTCAATATCACCCTATAACTCTTTGGTACTAGACTTTGATGATCACATTTATACACATAAGTAAATTTTTTCAAGATGTAAATAAAATTATTGTTATTACTATAAAAAAATTATAGTTTTAGGACATCGATACCTGCACATATGAATTCCATGAATCGTTGCTATCAACTTCAATGCACATCCTTTCATGATTCCAACCAAACCCACTTGTGTTCTTCATGTCATAGATCACTCCATAATCTTTCTTCCAACTCTTCACTTTCGATTCAATGTGAGGAGTAGCTCTTAAACCACAATTAGGTAGCATAGTTGTTAATTTTGTTTCCATGAGTTTAAATGTTCCAGCTTTGAAGGAACCACAATCTGCCCTTCCTCCTGTAGCCACTATTTCATCCAATATACTCAATAAAGCTTCTTCCTCCTTATTTGTCCACACACGCCTAGGTAATCTTTTCTTATGTTAATTTGCTTGACTCGAGCCACCAACCTCCATTCCTACAACTTTAAAATAACGAAACATAAAGAAAATAACCTTAGTAACAATGTATAATGTAAATATAAATTGGGAAACATAAATTACATATAATTAAAATACCATTATATCCCATACAAATTATAAATAATTTAAATTACATTCATAAAATATTATAGTTAGTACTAATAAAAAACCCTAAATTATATATAAACATGACAAATAAAGTCTGAAATATAGTTGGAAAAAAGGCCAAGTAATTCAAGCAACTTGCGCATTAAACATTTCTTGTGCTAAGTTATCTCTCCATGTTGACCACTATGGAGATGGAGATACTTGTCTAATGATATCCCGACCCCTCCCATCATCGTGATCTTCACCAATCTGTTGTTCTATCGGATCAATTGACATTTCTCTTCTAATAAAATTTTGTAAAAGGCAACAAGCAACTATAATTTTACATTGTGTTTTTATAGGATAAAATGAAGGACTGCGCAAAATAGACCAACGTAGTTTCAATAGTCCAAAACAACGTTCAATCACATTACGTGCTGAACTATGTTTCATATTAAAATATTCTTCTCGGTTTATAGGCTCATAGTCAGTCCTCCATTCACTTAAATGATACCGTGTTCCTCTATATGGTGCTATAAATCCTTCACTATTTGAATAACCTTCATCCACAAGATAGTAACAACTTGTTTACCATAAAATGGTGTAAAATATAATGTCACTATAGAATATTTTTCTTTTCACTAATTTATTTACTTACCACTAGGAACTTTCAACCCAACTGGTACAGACAATGCATCACGTAGTACTCTAGAATCCGATGCCGAACCTTCCCACCCCGGGTAAACATAACTGAACATCATATCTCTAGAGCAAGCCCCTAAAAAATTTGTTGCAATTTCACATTTTCTTGTTCTAAATCGTGGTTTGACAACTTCAGATACATGCACTCTTATAAATGTTCCATCCAAGGCTCCTAAACAATTTTTTTTTTAAGAAAGTAACTACATTGTTTAAATGTGATATATGATATAAATATAAACTCGAACTAAAAAAGAATTTTACGTGAGACTAACCTGGAACCATTTCCATCTATCATCCATACAAGTCTCAGATACAGGAGTTGGAGCAATTAATAAATCCTTATGTAGTTGCAAAATCGCACAAATGACAGAGTGGAAATATTGACTAGTTGTCTCTCCTGATCGACAAAATCTACCAATGATGGTTCGATTCTTAACATGATGCGCAAGAATATTTACAGATATACATACTTGTTCTTCAATAGACACTACACTATCAGTCTTCAATCTTCCAGTATTACGAAGTAATTCGCATAATATGGAAAAAGTTCTTCTATCCATCCTTAGAGCATGAAAACATCTTGAATCACTATCCCTAATTATACTATTTAAATACTCTAGTCGAGTAGAATGAGCCACAAATGTAAGATTCCTCAATAATCTTCTATGGTATTGATACTCTACTAAATGAACCATCATTGAATTGAAATAGTTGCATAAAAATGAACAAGATTAAATCTTCTTCTTCCATGTGGTCCATCACTATTTCATGCAAAAGAAAAAAAAAGAGAAAAAAGACAGTGTTACATTCTTAACATATATTATTAATTAGTATTCTAAACAAATAATTACAATCAAATCCATTTAGACTAGAACTAAAACACGCCTAATCCCTACCTTATGGAAGATTCTCCACACAACACAACCTAAAGACACATAAGTTCTAGCATTTCCACAAGCATATATCAAAATCTACCTCTACTACATCTCAAAATCAACATTATACAACTTACAGCATAACTAACCACTACTCATAATCCCTATCTATATCACACACTCAAAAAGAACCAAAACTACAACCCCACACTAAACAACCAACCAATCAAAAACCTGTTTACTTCCCATATTGATTATAACACAAACTCAGGAATCATAAATAAACCACCAACCGATCCTAATTCTGTCAAAACATTAATAAAAATTGAACATCAACTAATCAACATGAAACTGATGAAAGAATACACGATTCATTTACTTCTATACATAATCAAATATTTTTTTAGACAAAACAACATAATCAATAACGGAGGAGGAAATTCGTACCTGAAGAGTTTGAAACGGCGGAGATGATGAGAGAGGTAACAGAGAAGATGCTGGGTTTCTAACACAGAGATAGAAATCTATAGAGACGTCTATATTTCATGGTTTGACTTGATTCCATGAACCATTCGATCAATCCCTAGAATTTAAGCAAATCAGTTTTTATTTTCATTATTTCTTGTCGCAATGAAGAGAAAAAGAAATTGAAATCTGAAACCCTTATTTCGACAGAGACAAAAATAAGAGAAATAGAGACGAAGAGAACAAGAGACGAAGAGAAAAGAAGAGAAACGGAGAGAAAATCACCTGGGATGAAGCCAGAAGAGACGAAGTAAGACGTGAGGAGGTGCGATTGATCGATGAGCAGCGTCTCTTTCCTCCTGCTATGAACGAAGTTTGTCGAGAGAGTGATGAGGGATAAATTGATTGCTGAGATAGGATAGGTTAAATGTAACCTTGAATATTGGCAAGATAAATTTAACCTCTGATGGTGGGTTAAATTAGAGAAGGGATAGATTTTAACCTATGCAATGTACCAAAACAAACATGGGTTTGGATAAAATTTTATCCAATCCAAACCCTTTCCAAGCAAACAAACTGGGCCTAAAAGTCATATGAGGAGAGTATGTGAGAATGTAACCAATATAATTTGGTTAAGGAGTGGGAGAGTAGCATTCTGGTTATAATTGTTAGTAAATTAGTCTGTCGTTGTCCTGACGGTCATTAACTTTTTTACAGTTTAGGTTTGACTTAAAACCTTAGATCTACTTTCTATCTGTATTTTCTTATATTATATATGTTTATTTACTTTATAGTTACTAATATTTGTCTACGCCACAAGAAATTATTGATTTCTTATATAAATAATATCAAAACTAGTCGAGTTTTCCCACCCATTGGTACTAGAGCCTTTAATTCATTAGCTAGTTTTAGTGTGGTCTTTGAGTTACAGTTTGGTCACAGGGTTTAGGGTTTTTATTTTATTTTTAATTTTATTATTTTATTTTATATATTTATTTATGATTACCGATACTAGTCCCGTTAAATAGTCTTTTAATTTATTCGAGCAAATAGTATTAGAGGGAATATGAGTTTTCATAATAATAATGAGAGGTGGATAAGAAGAAACCAAGTTGCAGATTTTATACAAGGTCAACTCCATTGAAAATTCACAAGTTGAATCTCTGTATATTAAAAAGCAAAAATTTCAATTACACTAAATCATTAAAAAAATTGAGCTACTTGGATTCAAATGGTAATACCTAACAAAGTAGACCTTAATATTGTCGGCCACTCACTCCGCAGTAGGGTATGAAAGATCATCTTTTTGTCAACCTGTCTGAACAAACAAACCATGTGCTAATATGGTTGAGTTGCAGCTATTAAATTTATTAAAAGGAGAGCCATTATTAGACATATTTTGACAACTTCCATTAAAAGTTAAAATAATTCCAAATGGTGAATCCCACCGTTAACCTAACGTGTGTCAGCATGTAGTTAAAGAAGAGTGGTTGTCCCGAAACATCGATAATCACATTTCTACCTTCATCATATTTGATGAACTATGAGAAACACACGTGTCGCTTCAGTCATTAATGTCGAAAAAAATTAGACCAATTTATTCATTTTTCACTTAACGTGTTTAATTTAAGTAACAAATAAAAAAATTCTAATCAATTAAAATATTACTATCGATCAATTTTTTTTATTTTATCACTAATTTAAAATAAATAATTATTCTATAAATTATAATTTTATAATTTAAATTTTTTTATCAATATTATTTTTTAAAATATTATATAAATCCAGAACTTTATTTATTACTTTTCTAATATATATATAAATAATAATTTATATATATTATTTATTTTTAATATTTATGAACTTAAATAAAATTAATATAAATTAATTATTAAATATAAATTGTTGTTTTATTAATTAAAATAAATAATATTATATTTTACTATAAATATATAAAAAAAATAAAAATATTTATTAATTTTTACTTAAATTCACAATTTGCATTGAAATACAAATAAAGTATATAATAACGGCGCTAATATTGAATTTTAATAAAAATTGTTATTTTTACTAAAATTCATAATTTAAAGAATTTATTATTTGCATTGTTATCTATAATTATATATTATAAAAATAATATAATAAAATTGATGTATAATAAAATTTATTACTTCTATTAAAAATTAGGGTTAATCCCATAAAATCCATGAACATTCACAAAATCACCAAAAAAAACCACGCCAGTTTCTGTTTTCACCATATTACCACTTTTCCATTCCATACCGTTAGAAGTACTATAACTCCAGTTAATGTTGGTTTCAAGCCTGTTTTAGTGGAGGGGAGTGAAGTCTTTTCACTGTTCACCCAAAAATTTATAAAAAAAAAAAACAAAAAAAAAACAAAAGGACGTGATCGAAGGGATTACGTCTTGCCACGTTAGAGGGTCAGAGTTTATTGACTTTCTAAAACATTTCTTCCTTTGTGGTCCTAGGTAGCGAACAAAGATTGCTTCTAGTTTCCCTCCAATACCCTTCTGCCTACTACTTGCATTATCATCCAAGTAAGTCGCCATTGGAGTCGAGACTTTTGGTCGTTGTCACTGTTGAACTAGCTGAAGGATTGAACAACTCCTTTTTTGTTATTTGCAGAGACTGTTCGACAGGGGTGCGTGGAAGGTTTCAATAGCTGGCAAGCTGGGTTGCTTGGCATCCAAGTTAACCTTAGTTACAAGGCAGGTTAGTGTCTTCAGTTTTAACTCATTCGATTTTGTGATTAGGATTCAATACTGATGTTAGGGTTTTGCAATGGTATCTTTTTCCGTTTAGGGTTTGCTGCTGCTCTTTTAAAATCTGTTTGTCCTTGTGGTGGTAATGAGTAGATATTGTATGTAAACCCTTGTCTGTACCTTATGGTGAAGGCTTTCGTTTTAACCATATGTTTATGCTTGTGAGGGTTGTGGGTAAAGAAGTTCTAGCTGTGAGGGTTTTTGTTGATATGCAGGATATTATAAATGTGATGGTTAAAGGACATAGTGTCATTTTTGCAACATGTTATGTGTATTTTGCTTATCTATTATGCATGTTCATGGTTACAGGTTGACATGTCCAACTGTCTCTTTTTTTTATTGGTTTGCTTCTTATATTGGAATGTTTAGGATTATTGGTCTGTAAATACAGTTGCTGATAGTTATTGATGTCAGATTGTACAAACTAGCATCAGTTTGTTGATATTATTGTTGTTCTGTGGTTTCAGGGTGGTATATAATGTTTCTAGTTAAGGTTATCTGTCATTTCTATAGAAGACGAGTTGAAAAACTCATGCACAGGGTTAGATTGGGTATGTAGATTTGATGTAAACCCTTGTCTGTACCCTGAAACTCAGATTGATGCGTGGAGATCCATTCTGTCGTCAGCCAGGAGAAAAAATTAATTTCAAAGAGGGCCAGTTGTTTGAAAGTGTGTACAAGCTGAGGCTGGTGTTGAAGAACTACGCTATCCAGGAAGGTATTGAAATGGAAAGGAGGATCAATGATCCAGAGAGATTGCACTACAAGTGTAGAGGTAAAGACTGTGGTTGGTTTATTAAGGCCAGGGAGACAGTATTGGGAGAAACCATGAAAATTTATCAATACTCTGAGGAGCATTCCCGTCATATGCTAAATAACAATCCTAAAGCTCGGGTGAATTGGATTGTCAACAAATTCAGTGAGTTGCTGAAGAGCTGTCCAACTATCGATATTGCAACGTTGGAAGCTCTCCTACAGAGGGATTATAGGGTGGTCATTCTTAAACAAAAGTTATATAAGGTGAAAGAAAGAATCAGAACCAAACTACTTAAGGATCACGGCCACTGCTTCACTCTATTGAAGAAATATTACCACATGGTTAAAACTACAAATCCAGGTTCATCAGCGTTCGTTCGAGTGACTGGAGAAGACAGTCAGTTCTCTTCGTCGTTCTTATTTTTTTTCGTAAATCTCTGAGTTTCATCAGCTAAAAATCTTTTTTTAAATATTGTTTTTCTTATTACATATATATATATATTTAATAAGTAGTATTTAGGTATTTTTTTCTGTTATAATAATTATGTTGGTTTTTTCTTTTATAATTTTTTTCTTGGAGATTTTATTTATTTATGATGTTTCTATAATAATTATTTATATCCTTATATCTTTGAAAATATATATACATATATATATATATATATATATATATTATTGTGAGATTATTTTAAGTATTTAAATTTATGATATTTTAACCTAATGTAAAATTTTATATTCTTTTTCTAGACATATCTTTATACTCTTTTTCTAGACATTTTTTTTTATGCGGATACGAATGTAACCTTACATTTAAAATTAACTTATCATATGACTCTTATTTTGATATGAATTTTACTTGTTCATTATGCATGTAGTTAAAGTTGAAGTGCGTGAAATAATGTGTATTTGAAAATGGTGTATTTGTGATTTTTTTTATTTTTAATAAGAATTATAATATTACGGAGTCACTTTTGTTTTTATTATTATTTTTTTAAAGTAGTATATTTGTACTTATATTGTATTAAATTTACATAGGATAGCGAATAAAAGTAGTATGTATTGTAATGTTAGGGTTTGACAAAAATTGATATTCAATATACTAGTCTTTATTTGGAAGCTAAGAAAGATTTGAAGACTCTTTTGGAAGTGAAAGATTTGAAGACTGTTTTGGAAGTATTATATTTGACTAGGAATTTTATTTATGGTTTATTAGAATTGCAATTAGGAAAAAATCTTTTTCCTCTTTTTTAGGAATTCTAGTAATAATAGGTTTCCTAGTTTATTATGATTTACTTAGTGAGTAAGTCATGGTTCACTATAAATATGATGTTGTAGTCTTCAATTGTAGAGACACAAATTGAGAGATCCTAAGTGTCTTCTGAGTTTCTTTCTTGTGAGCTTGGGTGAGACTTGTAATTGGGTTAGAGAGTGTTTTCTGGTTGTGGCTGTAATATCTTTTGCTACATATTGAAAATCTCTGTCCGTCCTGACGTCCGTGGTTTTTTCCCATTTTGGTTTTCCACGTAATCCTGGTGTGTTAATATTTTGTTTCTTGTCTTTTATTTTGTTTACTTATTATTGATCGAGACAAATTCCGCTGCGACGAGCCCGATTTTCCTAACAAGTGGTATTAGAGCCGAGGTTCATGTGGGTTGCGATTGTTAAAGTAAACATGTCTACAAGCAAGATGTACGCTGGAAGATTCGATGTGGAGAAATTTGATGGAAAAATCAATTTTGGCTTGTGGCAAGTACAAGTCAAAGATATCCTAATCCAACATGGATTGTATAAGGCGTTGAAGGGGAGAATAGTTGCGGTAGTCTCTGAAAGCTCTAGTGAAAAAGAAACTGGTAAAAAGAAGTCTTAAAAGTCCAAAAAGTCCATGATGAGTAATGATGAATGGGAGGAACTCGATGAGAGAGCTACAAGTTTGATACGACAATGTTTGGCTAAGAATGTTCTCGCGAATATACAAGGAACAACTTCTGCAAGAGAACTTTGGGGTAGACTTGAAGAGTAATACCAAGCAAATAGTGTCTGCAATCGATTCTACCTGAAGGAACAGTTTCATCTGTTGAAGATGGATGAAGGTATGAAGGTTTCTGATCATCTTGCAGACTCAATGGGATAATCTCTGAGTTGGAGTCTATTGGAGCGAAGATTGATGACGAGGATAAGGCGTTGAAATTGATCTGGTCTCTTCCTGATTCATTCAAGTATATGAAACCAATTCTGATGCATGGAAACTCGACGGTAATTTTTTCAGATGTTGCGAATATGTTGATCTCTGAAGAGAAAAGACAGAAGAGTGAAAATAATAACTCTGATAATCAGTCAATTCTGATGGCTCAAGAAAAGAATGGAAAGAATGGTACTCTAAGAAAAACATCCAGTGTTGGAAGTGTGGACAAAATTGACATCTGAGGAGGGATTGTAAAAGAGCAAGTTCGGCAAAGGACTCTGCTGATGGAGATACTCCATATGTCTCCTTGCTAGAAGCTGATGAAGGTAACTTCCTCTAAGGAAGAATGGGTACATCCTCATGGCAGGTCGCTAACCACCATGGTGCAATGAAAGAGGATGTAGTACTTCTAACGGCCACAGGTTTTGCATATGGGCATAGGATTGGCGTTAATGCGGTTGTGTGGTGGATAAGATGTTGATGGCTGATGAGCTTTCTTGATAGCCAGTTAAGGAAGTTGCACCATGATCTAATCAGCAAGGGTTTTATCAACATGTGCCGGAATAAATCTTGGGATGGATCGTTTGATGGTTCCTAAGTGTGTATATCTTCATGGTGGGATATGGTGGCTCGATGTAGAGTCATGGTTGTCGTTTAAGGGAAGCAAGTTTAGGAAATTTTTGTCAAGGGGTGGTTTGTTAGGGTTTGACAAAAATTGGTATTCAATATACTAGTCTTTATTTGGAAACTGAGAAAGATTTGAAGACTCTTTTGGAAGTGAAAGATTTGAAGAATGTTTTGGAAGTATTATATTTGACTATGAATTGTATTTATGGTTTATTAGAATTGCAATTAGGAAAGAATCTTTTTCCTCTTTTTTAGAAATTCTAGTAATAATAGGTTTCCTAGTTTATTATGATTTACTTAGTGAGTAAGTCATGGTTCACTATAAATATGATGTTGTAGTCTTCAATTGTAGAGACACAAATTGAGAGATCCTAAGTGTCTTCTGAGTTTCTTTCTTGTGAGCTTGGGTGAGACTTGTAATTGGGTTAGAGAGTGTTTTCTGGTTGTGACTGTAATATCTTTTGCTACATAGTGAAAATCTCTGTCCGTCCTGATGTCCGTGGTTTTTTCCCATTTTGGGTTTCCACGTAATCCTGGTGCGTTAATATTTTGTTTCTTGTCTTTTATTTTATTTACTTATTATTGATCGAGACAAATTCCGCTGCGACGAGCCCGATTTTCCTAACATGAAATAATATATACCAAATTTTAGATTTAAATATTAAAAAAAAATATATATATATATATATTCTATTTTGGCAACAGAAATTTATATATTACTTGTCCAATGTGTATTATGAATTAATTGTTCTTGACAATTGTGCATAGCTATGATGCACGAATACTTTTAGAGATGTTGGTATACCATGTTGTATACCCAGACACTTTAATTGTCAGACATCGTGTCCAAATCGTGTCGATTAAATAAATAAATAAGTGGAAAAAGAAAATTTTGGACACACGTGTCCGACACGCCAATTTATGCGTGTCCTGCATATATCCGACACTTTTAATTATTATTAATTGAATTTTTTATTTTTTATTTTTCTCTTAAAAAATCTCTATTAAATTTATTCAAAATTCTCTAAATCAAATTAAAACTCTAATAATTTCATATAAAGAACATTGAATGTTGACGATTTAACATTATTTACAAATTTATAGCCTCGATTTTATACTTTAAGGTAAAAATATAAATACATATATCATATAACTAATTATTTACTCAAATATATAAATATTTACCCATATTTTTTTAATACAAAAATACTATTATATATTATTTTAATAGCCGGGTCAAAATCGTGTCGTGCCTTAATTTTTTTAAAAGTGATTATGTCTCGTATCCGTATCGTATTTGTGTCGGTCTGTCGGTATCCGTGCAAAATAGTGTTATTTAGTTATGAATTGATGTGAACTCATTTCTATTTCGATTTCAATAAAAAATATTAATTAGTTAGAATTAAAAAAAATAAATTGGTAGAATATTAAATTAATGGTGTATATAATATTAAATTAAATAGTTTATATTTATGTATTATTTTTTCTAAGTGAAAATTCTAAAAAATGAGTTTTTTAAAGTTTAAAATACAATTATAGGTCTGTTTTGAAAAACATACAAAAACAGGCTTTTAAAAGTTTAGTTTTCACTCCATAGGCTAAGTTTCCCAAAATACCCCTGAAACTTTACAATTCACAGATGCTGTAAATTATGCTCACAGTTTGTGAATTACGCTCACAGCTGTGATTGGCTTATGGAGTGAAAATCAAAGTTTAGTTTTGCAAACTTTTTAAAAGTGGCCTATAATTGTATAGTAAACTTTTTATGGCCTAGAAATCCAATGGATTTTTTTTTTAATTTGATAAATACTTTAATGTAGTTTTCGTCTCTTCATATTTTTATAGTCCTACAAATATTTAAATTAAAAATTATTTAAATATTTTATTTATATATATATATTTTTTATCTTTTATCGATTGTTCTTACCAATTTTATCTATTTTCATATCGAGAAAAACACGTGATTTCAAATATTAATAAAAACAATAAATGTTTAGAATTTCTAAAAGAGAATGTGATATGGAAATTTTACAAAAAATAATAAATGTTTAGATTTATTTAAAAAATTAGAATTAATTTTTTTTTTAAAGATTTGTAGCTATGACCGTGAATTTCAATAAAAATAATAAATTTCATTATTATCAAATTTTACCATGCCCTCAATGAATGATTGACTATAAATATATGATTGTTTATTTTGGGTAGATTTTTAGGTTTATATGTGGTTGAAATTTTCAATGAAAATAATAAATATTATTATAAATATTTATATTTTAGTATATTATAAATTATTCATAACCTACCCTTCATAAATATGAATTTAACAATAATTTATATAATAACATCATTTAAATGGATATAAGGCGGATATAATATTAAATTAAATACTTCATATTTATGTATTATTTTTTTTAATTTGATAAATATTTTATTGTAATTTTGGTCTCTTTATATTTTATATTGCCTACTAATATTTATAAATTTATTTTTAATATTAAAATATTTCAATTAAAAATATATTTTATTTAAAATTAATAATTATTTAAATATTTTACTTATATATTTATATATTTATATTGTCTCTCATTCTTATCAATTTTATTTGTTTTCATATTGAAAAAAAAAAAGAAGTGATTTGAAATTTTAATAAATCAACAAATGGTTAGAATTTCAGAAAAAGAATGTGATATGGAACAAAAATAATACATGTTTAGAATTAAAAAAATAAAAATGAATGTTTAAAATTGATTTTTTTTTTCTTAAGATTTGCAGTTATGATTTTGAATTTCAATAAAAATAATAAATTTATATCAATGTGATGTTTAAAAAAAAAAGAGATATATACTCATACACAAACATCGATAAATTATAAAAAAATTTAATTAATATTTTTTGAAATATTTACTAATTAATAAAATGGAAAAAGAAACTAATACAAAATATTTTAAAACATATTTCATTTTAATTTTTATCACAATAGATATGTTTTTTAAATATAAAAATATTATATACTTTACTTAATTATACGTGGGTATGTATAATTTCGTTCTTAATCAATCGTGAACTCAACAATTTGAATAAAATAAATAATAATTTTAGTGCGCTATATGCGACTATAATAAGAGTGAATTTGGACTATCCGCATGTATGACGTCCATCTTGAACCATTAATATTACGTGAAGTAAATATAATATTTTATATTTTATTTATTATTTTTTATATTTATATTATTATTTTAAAATAAAAATTATGACGCTAGACGCCCTATATACTAATTTGTTTTAAAGATTTGCAACATTTTCTTTTATTATATGGTTGGGTCGTCACTAGGGCTGTTAATTACACGCTCGCCTGGCTCGTTAAAAAGCTTGCCGAGCTGAGCCTCCAGAGCTTCATCCGAATCCGAGTCCGAGCCGAGCCGGCTCGGCTCGATTGACCGACGAGCTGAGCTTCGAGCCTTAAGGGTTCGAGTTCATCGGTTCGACAAACCTTAACGAGTCGAGATTATTGAGTAAAGTTTATAAACTCTCGAGCCGAGCTTTTGTTAAAAAAAATAACTAATGTATACGAGCTTCGTAGGAGTCCAAAAGAGCCATAAACGAACTAAAAACGAGCTCAACCAAGCCAATCGAGCTTGAAATGTGCCGAGTTTTTGACGAAGCGAACTCGAGTTTAGTCTTAAAAGCTCGATGAGCTTCGAGCCGAGCTAAAACTCAACGAGTTAACAGCCCTAGTCGTCACCGATTGTCAAAATTTTAAAATGATCGGGCAAGTCAATCACCACATGCTTTGTAAATACATACAGAGAGAGTGAGAATAGAATCTTCATCACTTTAATATTTTTATTCATGCGTGCAAGTGACATGACAGAAACTTTGTTTACACAGAACAGAAGGTGTGAGCGCGAGTGCCGCTTTAGATTTTTTTTTGAGCCACCCACCCTCCCAGAAACAGATTTGCAATCAAGTCTAGCTCTTCTTCCTGAAGCCTCAGTCAAATGAATTCTATTGACTCATCGGAAGATGAAGGGGCTCCCAATTATGCTGAAATGGACATTAAGCAGCTCCTATCAGAAATAAAAGGAGAGCGTTTAAGTTACCATGAGTGGTACAATGGAAGAGATGGGACAACCTACTGTCAAGTATGTTATGAATTGATCTCAGGACCTGCTTATGTCTCCGACATTATTGATGATGATTATGATCCCGCTAATCTGGCTGTGCACAAAATATGCGGTGATTCACCATGTCAGATCCAACATCCGCTCCATCCTGACCACCCTCTCGAAGCTGACTACGATGCTCTTTTATTTGGCTGCTCAGAAGTTGGGGGTTTCATATGCAATGCATGCAGACATTTCTGCTTTGGTTTTGGTTACGGTTGCAAAGCTTGTGACTTTCAACTTGATTTCAGATGTGTTTCCAACCTCCAGATTCAGCAGCGGGGAGAGGATAAAGAGATAAAAGCCGATTTTCATGACCATAAACTTCAACGGTTCTACCATCACACGCTTTTATCAACGGATCCAAGATATCTATTGTTACAACCTGATATGATGAAAGGTTTATTCCATGATATATGCTGTTCTTGCTGTGCAAAGGGCTTCAAGGGATCAGGATTTGCTTGCAGTAAGTGCTACTTATTTATCCACGACTCTTGTGTACATAAAGTTCCACTTGACAAACAAATTACCAACCCCTTTCATTTGGAACACCCGGTTACTCTTGTACTATCAAATCATCGCGACGATTGCTGTATGGCATGTCGTGTGCGTTTTCGACATGGTGATCTTTACTTGACATGTAAAGAAGGCTGTACTTGGGACGCTTTACACGTTTCATGTGCTACTCATGCTTCATCTGCCTTAAAACATGAAAAATATCACCAGAAGCATCCTATGATGTTGAGTTCTCCGTCTTCCACCATCAGACGAACCTGTGTCGTCTGCAATTCAGACTGTGAGGCTTCGTTTGTTTATAGCTGCTTTCATTGTGAAGTTTATGTACATTTGGAATGCATTCCTCTGCCTAGCATCATTAAACATGAGTGTCATTCATATGATGATCATACACTTGTCCTTTCTGATTTAACAAATCTACCTGCCTTTTCATCATCCCGCGAGGATTATTGTACTATTTGTGAGAAAAAGGCAGATTTAAGTAATCCCTACTATTACTGTCAGCCTTGCTCTGAAATAGCTCATCTCCATTGCATAATGAGTGAGGTGAGTTTATATATATATATATATATATTTTTTTTTTTTTTTTGTGGCATACGATTTATAGTTTTGTTTCATGCTCTAAATTCATGTTTTGCTACAGGAGGATCCTCCAGCGCAGGTACTTGAATATTTAGTTCCAAGACCAGTCGAGAAGGAAAACATGGAAGAGGGGGATGAGAGTGAAACTGATTTAGAAAGTTATAGCATAGAAGAGATAGATTCAGAAATTGCATGGATAGAATTAAGACTTGAAATCCTCCAAAAGGTCAGGGATAAAAAAGTTGAATCATCTATTGTATTTGAAGGGAATGATTGTTGAAGACTAATTCAAAGTCTAGGTAGGAATCAGTTTTATCAATATTTTGACAGTTTTAATAACAGTTCCGTAGATGTAAATTAAGCATGGCAGTTTTATTTGATTGCAGTATTTTTAGTTTTTTAAGAATCATTGTATCTTTTCAATCAATGTAACAATTTCCTCTGCAATTTCTGTGTGTTTCAATGTTTTTGTTTTCAAACATTTGTGGTACGAGAGCCACGATCCGAAAAGAGTAAACAGTTAAAGACTGAGTGATAAGAAACTGTCCAATCTAATAAAGGTAAAACACGTGAAATTGAGTGATAAGTAACTATGTCCAGTAACAATGGAAATACTTAAGTAATACACAATCTCTTATATAACACCACAATCGCTCATAAAAATACTAAAACTACATGTGATTTTAATTTTTGAGTTGGTTCAAAGTGATACGTCTAAAAAAATTTGTCCTTTTTAAATATAATCCAATAAAATATTATTAAAATGTTAAGGATATAGGTGAAAATGTATTTTTAGCCATTAATATCATTTAAATAGAATACTACTAAAATGATAAAAATATAAACAAAAAGAATTAAGATAAAAATAAAAATTAGTTAATATTATTAATCTTATTATTATTAATAAGATAGGTTGTCTTGATTCCGTATCATAGATAATTTTAACGTTTGTAAACCGCTGTCGAGATCTCTAATCCTGGTAGCCAAACATTAATTTTTTCCAAACTAAATGTTGTCGCTGTACGCACCCAAAATTAATTCTCGAATTGCTATAGCACTCCATGTGGAGTAAGGATGGCAATGGGTTCAAACCCGACCCGAATCCCCAATCCAAATCCGATACAAATCCGTAAAACTTAAATGGACTTGGGTAGGGTGTAATCCACGAATTCGGATTGAACCCATGGATACCCGAAATTTACAAAAACATTTAATTAAGTGTTGTGGTGTAGATATCTTGCTAATCAAGAAATCAAATTTCACGTACATCACACATTCTTTTGTTAGGATAAAATGTATTTTTCTTTTATTTTTTCTTCTCCACTTTCCAAATTTGTAATTACTTTTATTATTTATTTTCAATTAAATAATGACTATTATTGCATAATAGATATACAGTTTTAGTATGACCAATGTGATATTAATTATTAATATAAAAAATAATTGAATTTGAAATATAATTATTAGATATTATTTGAGATTATTGTTTTCAGATACTAACAAAATAAAACTTAAATTTTAAAATATTAAATTTAAAATAAATAATTATTAATATAAATAGTTACATTAATTATAAAACATAATAATTAATTTAAAATTTTATTTAAAAACTAATAATTATATGATTTATTTTATTGTGATGTAAATTTTAAAATTAAAGGAAAAGTAAAGATTAGTGGGTTCATGGATTTGAATTAAAATACCCAAATCCAAACCGACAATAAAAAAGAATTAAAATTATATCCAAATCTATAAACCCACCAATCCACGAACCCGAATCTATCGTGGATTTAATGGATGGATATCCGTGGGTTCGTGGGTTTATCGATTTATTTGCTATCCCTGCTCCATTGCAACAGCATTCACTACTAGAATCGTTATGACACTTAATTGGTACCTCTCATTCGCCCTTCACTGTCATTCACATCACTTGTTGATTTTGATTACGCATGTGTAATCCACCCTTATTTAGTATTCTTATTTATTCTTCAACTCGACTTTTTCAATGAAGAAAATTCACTTTTGTATTTCTATAATTATTTTTTTACAGGTAAGAATTGATTATAATGTCGGAATATTTACAGCAGACATTTCAACCAAGTTCATTATGCTTTCTTTTGTTTAACAAACTTAGTTCCAGGACATCATCCATATTTTTACCTTAATTAAGAAGTGAGTTGTATGTTCCAATAACAATAACAGTAATAATAATAATGGTGAGGAAATTTCCGATTCTATCACAATTTCTTCCTAATTTCTAATTCGATTCAACCAAAAACAATCAGCCCAGACATAAACACAATATTTAACGTGGTTCGGCAAATTGCATAATCCACGAAAATATAACAACTTTATTATGAGAAATAAGAATTACAAGTCATTCAGACAACACTCTCTCCACACAAAATTGCTTTCTTTCTCAACCAAAATCTCTTTTAGGCGAACAACTCCACCACGGCGAGACAACCCCATCAAAATCTCCTTAATGGCGAGACAACCCCGATTCAATGATCATTACCCCACTAGGCAGGCATGACCCCAATCCAATGATCATTACCCCACTCGGCAGGCATGACCCCAATCCAATGATCACCACCCTCAAAGGGATGAGATTCCAATACGATGATCACCACCCCAAAGGGACGGGATGCTTTCTTCTCCACGAGACAACTCTATTTATAGTAATCACCAAATATACTTTCCTAATTTGTTTCCTTTCCAACTAAGGAATACAATCAACCAAATTAGGAAAAAACAAATCTTTCCAAAACAAGGAGTCAAACAATTATGAAATAGATCCAAACTCAAAATAGGAAAACCTTCATAAAAGGAAATACTTGTGATTCAAGGCAATCCTAACAAATCTCTACCTTGACTTGAATCACCTCAAAATTTTGAACATTTTTCCTTCGATCACTATCAATCAAATTTTGTCTCTGTCATCCAATTAATTCTCAATCAAATCCAAAATATTTCTCCACCTCGAATCAGAAACTACCAACTTCCAAATCCAGATGTTTTCAGTTCTTGATCTCAATCTCATACTTTACCATGCTTCCAATATGCAACAATCATATTCTGTTCAATATAGGTCCTTCTAGAAATCTCCAAAACTCATCTCCACCGTCCAAGTTTAACCTTCATGTGTTTTCTACAACATATCTACAATTCAGCCTAATCCAACGGTTCATTCAAGAGATATGCCTTTTTCAATCTGACAGCGCAGGACAGATCCGTGAAACCCATGAACCCAATTGTTGATGTCATATCTCTTTATTTCAGTCTTTAATCCAAAATCCGAACAGTCAAAAGTTAGTCATATATGTGTAGAATATTCGAATAAAATTTGAGCATCATCCAACAGTCGGTTAAGGAGAAATCTTCAATTCTTCCAAGCTGCCCAGAAAATTCTGCTGATCAAAATATTCACTAAATTTATCTCACTGATCTACATCATGGATACGAATTCCAATCGAGGTGTCCACTTCAAACTTGATCTTCAAACAAACCTCCACCAAAGCTCTGATACCAGTTTGTAAGGAAATTTCCGGTTCTATCCCAATTTCTTCCTAGTTCCTAATTCAATTCAACCAAAAACAATCAGCCCAGACATAAACACAATATTTAACGTGGTTCGGCAAATTGCCTAATCCATGGAAAGATAACAACTTTACTATAGGAAATAAGAATTACAAGTCATTCAGACAACACTCTCCACACAAAATTGCTTTCTTTCTCAACCAGAATCTTTTTTAGGCGAACAACTCCACCACGGCGAGACAACCCCAAATCAAAATCTCCTTAATGGCGAGACAACCCCAATTCAATGATCATTACCCCACTCGGCATGCATGACCCCAATCCAATGATCACCTCCCCCAAAGGGATGAGATTCCAATACGATGATCACCACCCCAAAGGGACGGGATGCTTTCTTCTCCACAAGACAATTCTATTTATAGTAATCACCAAATATACTTTCCTAATTTGTTTCCTTTCCAACTAAGGAATACAATCAACCAAATTAGGAAAAACAAATGGAAAAACAAATCTTTCCAAAATAATGAATCAAACAATTAGGAAATAGATCCAAACTCAAAATAGGAAAACCTTCATAAAAGGAAATCCTTGTGATTCAAGGCAATCCTAACAATAATAAAATAACACTACTCAACGAAATTAGCACATGGTTTGTACTTACGGAGAAAGACACAAGAGACAAGAGAATCTTCATCCAGGGTTAATTACTAAATGTTAGATGTTTAGATTTTGAAGAAACTAATTACGAAACATGTATAAGAAATTCAATAAATACTTTCTAAAAAAAAAAAATCTATAGTATTTATATTATTTATTCATGTGTGCAAGTGTTATGATATAAAAACAGCGTCACTTTTGACTTCTTAAGAGCCACTCACCCATAAATAGATTTGCAGTCAAGTCTAGTTCTTCCTCAAGTCAGATTCAAATGAATACAACTGACCCATATTTTTCCAGGCTGGAAGCTGAAAGGGTTCCCGATGTTGCTCAAATGGATATTAAGGAGTTTCTGTCAGACATAAAAGAAGTTGTGAGGTACCACGAGTGGTGCGAGGGAAAAGGTAGGGCAACCTACTGTCAAGTATGCTATGAATTGATCTCAGGATCTGCTTATGTCTACACGAATTTTTATGCTGAGTCATTGGCTGTGCATAAGACATGCGGTGATTCACCATATCAGATCCAACATCCACTCCATCCTGACCACCCTTTGGAAGCTGATCACGAAACTCTTTCAACTGGTTACACACAATATGGAGGTTTCATATGCAGTGGATGCCGACATTTCCGCTTTGGTTTCTGTTACGGTTGCAGCGCGTGTGACTTCAAACTTGATTTCCAATGTGCTTCCAATCTCAAGATTCAGCACCCGGAGGAGTTTATAGAGATAAAAACCGATTTCCATGACCACAAACTTCAACGTTTCTACCATCACACAATTCTGTTAACGGATCCAAGATATCTTCTATTACGCCCTTTTGAAGAAAACGGTTTCTTGCACGATATCTGCTGTTCTTGCTGTGCAAAGGGTTTCAAGGGATCAGGATTAGCTTGCAGTAAGTGCTACTTATTTATCCACGACTCATGTGTCCATAAAGTTCCATTTCCCGAACAGATTATCAGCCCCTTTCACTTGGAACACCCACTAGTTCTCCAACTATCAGATGATCATATCTACAATTTGTGTACGGCATGTCAACTGCCTTTACGGCCTGGTGACCTTATCTTAACTTGCGAAAAGGATTGTACGACGAAAGCTTTTCACGTTTCGTGTGGTACTCAAGCTTCATCTGGGTTGAGACTAGAAAAATATGACCGGAAGCATCCTATGATGTGTGTATATTTGGGCCCTGCATCATCCCCCTTCTTCGAACGACCCTGTGTTGTCTGCAATTCAGAATGTGAGCTTTCTTTGGCTTACAGCTGCTTTGATTGTGATGTTTATGTACATTCGGACTGCATTCCTCTGCCTAGTGTCGTCAAACATAAATGTCATTCCTACGAGGATCATACGCTAGTCCTTTCTGATTTAACAAATCTACCTGACTTTTCATCATCTGGTGAGGACTATTGTACTCTTTGTGAGAGAAAGGTAGATTTTAGTTATCCGTACTATCATTGCCTGCCCTGCTCTGAAATAGCTCATCTCAATTGCATACTAAATGAGGTAAGTTTGTAATTGTTTCAATTTCTTTTAATTTGATTATGTAGTTGAATACTGTTATATAGTTTTGTTTCATTTTTGCTGCAGGAGGATCCTCCATCCCAGATACTTGAATATTTAGTTCCAAGACCAGTGGAGAATTTTCAAAATTGTTCAGCCCAACCGTCATTTGCTGCACCAGACAAGGAAAGCACAGAAGAGGAGAAGGAGAGTAAGGGTAAGGGTGAAAGCGACTTAGAAGGCTATGGAGTCGAAGATATAGATTCAGAAATTGCTACAATACAATTAAGACTTAAGACACTCAGAACAGCACGCGAGAAAAAAATTGGAAGAGCTAAATGATTAAATGGTTATTAGTTTATTTATTTATTATTTGAGTATTACATACAAGTTGGAATTATTTAATAAATGAATGATTAAGTAATTTTTATTTTTTTTCTTTCTATTTATCTGAATTCTATATTTCTTTTCATACTTTATTTTATTATAAGAATTTATATTAGTTCATTCTTAAATTATCATACTATTAAATTGAATAGGAAGAACTATATTCATCTATTTAAAAAAAAGAATAATAAATTAAAAAAATTGAAGTTGTACATAAAAGGTGTACATTATTTATTTTAAACAGAGACATCACGTCATCACTATATATAGTCTATTAATATTTGGTTGGATTTAGATCTAGAAAATTAGCGATGGATGTTTCAATGAAAATTTATTCGAATGGGTCGTGAAAAGATTAAAATACAATAATGGGCTTGGTTTGAATTTTATATAAAACTAAACTTTATAAAAGTTTGTTTTCATCTTATAAGTTGAGTTCCCACTTCTACCTCTTCTTTTTAAGTTTATTAACAAATATGTCATTTTATATTTTAAAAGTGATAAAGAAATACAATGGAAAAGTGAAATTACTCTAATGCCACTATTTTAAAATAAACGTTAGAATCTTTGTTCATCTCCAACTGCCACATTCCTCAAATCAGAAACTAAAATCATTCATACACTCTCACCATTTCAAAATCAAAATCATATTTACACTCACATTTTCTTCTTCAATGTTTCAAATTCAAAAGCAAAAGGAAACCAGCAGACCCACAACTCTGTTGCTCATCTTTTTCTTCTTCACTGTTCATCAACACTTCTTCTTCGCTGTTCGTCGATATTGTTGCTTGTACCCAGAGTTTAGTCATTGCTTCGTCGAGATCCCGCCGCCATTGAAGGTGAGTTTAGGTTTTATTCACATTTTTCTCGCATTTGGTCGCATTTGCTTCTTCTTAACTTTTCTCCTTTTTTTTTACGGATTGAAGATGTGTTCGATTGAGGGTTGTCAAAGGTCTTATAGCATATCAGGTGAGTTCGTTGTTAGTTTTTTTTTCCTCTGCTTGGTGTGTGTTTGATTGGTGTTGCATGTCTTCTGGATGTTGTTGAACAAGTATTCGTTGTACAATTTTGGCTATGTTTATTCTGTAAATAGTCCTGGTTAGGATTAGATTTTCATTTGGTTTGATATCTAAAGTCATTAATATTGTCTATTTGTAGTTTTATATGTTGATGTTAAATGAAATTTGAATTCGAAGTTCACAGTCTGTGAATACTATTCACAATGTTCATTTTGTTGTTAGCATAAGTGTTGGTAAGATGCAAGTTAAGCTTAGGTTATACAGTTGATAGAATGTAAACTCTGGATTGTGCTTTCTGCTAAATTATGAACCGTGAACTGCGATCTGTTAATTGTGAATTGTGGAATATGAACTATGAATTGTGAACTACAATGTGTACTCTGATTTGCGTATTGTAACATGATTTGAATTTATAGAGTTTGCTGTGAAATATGAATTATGTGACTGTCATTTATTGTGAATTGTGAAGTGTGATTTATTTTGAATCGTGACTTTGTGTACTCATGACATGATAACCTGAGCTAGAAGTGGGAAAAAGGTTTGTTAGCATTATAAAATTTGAATTGATATGGCATGGTTGGATCAGCTTCTTTTTCAGTTAGTATGATAGCTCTGTACAGTAGAGAATTATGATATTTAATGATGTTTTACTATTACACAGGGATATATGTATGATTAATCTATAACTTAGTGTAGTTCTGTGTTTTAAAGCAAAGTTGAACTCCTGCTGTGATTGGCTAATAGAGTCAGAACTCAAGTGCAGTGTATTTACTTTTTTGAAACATTTACTTCTCAGATGTTCTTCCCAAATCTCTGTTATCAAATCCACAACTACCATTCTCAGAACCAAACCATCTCTATTTCTCTCAAACTCAACACAGTTGCTAAGGTATGTATGTATGTTATATCTTCTACTTTTTTTCTACTATCTTATTTCCTCTCAACTGTATTTCTTCTGTTAGTCAGATAAGAGACAGTGAAATCAACATTGAGAGTGAGAGTTCAAATGTGAATGTGAAGAAGAAGATATTTGTGGCTGGAGCCACTGGTGGTATTGGAAAAAGAGTAGTTGAGCAACTTCTGGCTAAAGGTTTTGATGTCAAGGCTGGAGTTCGTGACTTGGATAAGGCTAAAACTACTCTCTTGAAAGATTACACAGAACTTCAATTTGTCAGTTACCCTTTTAGAAACCTAATATATTTCATATTCAGTTGAAAAAGATAAGTAATGGTTTATTTTTATTTTTGCAATCTCAACATGCTTTTGGATTGATGGTTATACAAAATTGACAGTAAAAATTATTGTGATATTTATTCACAGTTTGTGAATAGATTAAAACATTATTTTTATACTAAAATAAATGTTGACAGAGTATGGTCCTCATTTACAGATGAAAATATATCATCATCCAACCCCAATATTCGTACTGTGAAGTAAAATTTACCTTTTCTGCCTATCAAAAATTAACCTAATGACTTGGTAGCTCAAAACATGAGCAATAAGACAAGTAAGAGGATCAAGTGACTTCCACAAAATATCAAGTCTTATCAAAATATTATCAAACGATATCACTGTCCATATTATGTCATTTAAAGTTGCATGAGGTCCTAGAATGCCTTGAGTGAGCCCATATGAGGCCAATGGGCGCACTGTGATTAGTGCTCATAGACAGTGACCCTCACTAACAGTATGTGATCAACTATCATAGTTACTCCAAAGAGGTGGGGAGTCAGCCTTGACACGATTATTCAATCCCTATAGTCGTAATGTGACGTAAAATTCACATTTCTTGCTTATTGAAAATTGACATAATGACTTGGTAGCTCAAAACATGAGCAATTAGGCAAGTAAGTGGATCAAGTGCTTCCACAAAATATCGAGTCCAATCAAAATATTACAAAATGAGGTCACATTCCATATTATATTATATTAAGTTGAATAAGGGCCCTAATTGCCTAAAGTGAGGTTGTATGAGGCATATGGGCTCATTATGATTAGTGCTCACAAATAGTGACACTTGCTCACAGTTTGTGATCGACACTCACAGTTGCTCCAAGTAGGTGGAGATCATGCCAAGACACGATTATCCAATCCTAATAGCCGTAATATGAAGTCAAATTTATATTTACTAATAGTCCGAAATTGACCTCATGCCTTAGTAGCTCAAAACATGAGAATTTAGACAAGTAAGAGGATCAAGTGGCTTCCATAAAATATCAAGTCCAATCAAAACATTATCAAACGATGGCATATTCCATAGTATGTTATATTAAGTCGAATGAGGCCCCTAGTTGCCTAAAGTGTAGTCGTATAAGGCATATGGGCTCATTGTGATTAGTGCTCATAGATAGTGACCCTTGCTCACAATCTGTGATCACAAATCACAATTGCTCCAAAGAGGTGGGGATGCATCCAAGACACGATTATCCAACCCCAGTAGCTGTAATGTGAAGTTAAATTCATGTTTACTAATAGTCCAAATTTTACCTCATGCCTTAGTAGCTCAAAACATGAGCATTTAGACAAGTAAGAGGATTAAGTGTCTTCCACAAAATATAAAGTCCTATCAAAACATTATCAAACGATGTCACATTCCAATTATGTTATATTTAGTCGAATGAGGCCCCTAATTGCTTTAAGTGAGGTAACATGAGGCATATGGACGCATTGTGATCAGCGCTCACATAATGTGACCCTCACTCACAGTCTGTGATCAACGATCACAATTTATCCAAAGAGTTGGGGAGACAACCAAGACACAATTATCCAACCCCAATGGTCGTAATATGAAGTCAAATTCACATGTACTAATAATTCAAAATTGAGCTCATGCCTTGGTAACTCAAAACATGACCAATTAGACAAGTAAGAAGATTAAGTGGATAAGGTAAAAAACTAAGACCTACCAAAACATTACCAAACGATGTCAACATCCATATTATGTACTTACAAGTTGATTATTGGCTCTGATTGCCTTAAGTTAGGTCGTATGAGGCATATGGGCTCACTGTGATCAGTACCCACAAACTGTGACCCTCACTCAAAGTTTGTGATTAACAATCACAGTTGCTCCAAAGAGGTAGGGAGACAACCAAGAGACGATTATCCATCCCGATAGCCATAATGTGATGTAAAATTCACATTTATTAATAATCGAAAATTGACCTCATGCCTTGGTAGCTCAAAACATGAGCAATTCCACAAATAAGAGATCAAGTGGCTTGCACAAAATATCAAGTCTTATGAAAACATTAACAAATGATACATGGTCCTTCTTATGTCCTTTGAAGTCAAATGAGGTTATTTATTACCTTCACTCAGCCCATATGAGGCATATAGCTGCACTGTGATCGGAGATCACACACTGTCACCATCGCGCACAGGCTGTGATCAATGATCACAGTTGGTCCAAATAGGTATGGAGACATCCTCCACACATTAAGTCCAATCATAACAAACTTTGATTGCAGTAAAATACTTGTTATTGTAGTTCACATACTGTAATTACAGTTCATATATGATATAATACATAATTAATACATGTTATGTCAAATTACGTAATAAAATAAGTTAATACATGTTGTGTCAAGTTACGTAAAAAAAATAAGTTAATACATGTGAGATTACAGTTCAAGCTACAATTATAATAAAATACTTGTTATCACAATTTACACACTGTGTTCACAATTCACAGACCTTGATTACAGTTAACAGGCCATGATAACAGTTCACATTTTACAGATGATATCATACATAATTAATACATGATATGTCAAGTGACGTACATAAATTACTTTGGACGATGAAGCATTATTAGTACAAGTTCTTCTAGTATGACCAAGCCCTTCACACTTACCATACTTCTTCCTACTTGTATTTTTAGTAGAGGAATGAAATCTCTTCTCTTTTGGTTGACTGGTTTGTCATTTTTCTACCATGGGTAAGACTGTCATGTTTGATGGCCTCCATGTTTTTGGACCTGGTGCAGTGTTGATTGGCTGCCCATAAGCTCATTGCAAGAATGCTTTTGCTGTAATGCTCATGGCATAATTCACTAACTCTAACTTGCACAACTTTATATCAATGAACAAATAAAATGAATAATAGCACCTGAAAAAAAAAATATGGTAGACAGTTCATCAAAATAAACACCAACAACTAAAAAAGGAATATATACACAATACATCAAAATGAATAGCTCTATTTAATTTGTATTCACAGATTAGGAACTCCATTCACAAACTATGAACACAGTCCATCAATTGACAGATTTGTGTACAATGTTCACAGTCTGTGAACTGACTGATTATGTACTATTGATGACAGTGTTAACAGTTTACAGATTGTGAATAATAATCACATATCAGAACTATGTTAGTTCACAGCTCCGTGAACCGATAACTTTTATCATCTAAATAATTTCAAACCAAATATCAAATTAATAATACACTGCAAAAAACATTCTAATCAACAAATAAAATCAAAAAAATAAATTTCAGCAGTAGCTCATCAATTTATACAATCTAAACCTAATATTTCAATATAACAACACCAACAGTCCACAATCTACAATTTTAATGCTACTCCAAACAAAAAATGCACAAGTTGATTACCAAGATGGGGATTCATCTTGAACTCATAGATGCAAGACATGAAGATTGTCTTGAGGAGGAAATGAAACTACACTAAATAGTTTTAGGTTTGATTAGTCAAGAAGAAGAAATTATGAGAAATGAAGTAAAAAATAAGTCAAATTTCATTTTAATGTTGACCAATAAACACCTATTTATTAGATCTAGTTTGTTCCCTTGCCCATTATAGCAATTCTCAGGACTGCCTCTGGGTGGTTGAGGTGTTCCATTAAGACGGATTCCATGTGGTAATGCACAAGACAGAAATCAATGCACCTCAACTCATAAGGCAATCAAGATGTTCCTAGAGGAACGATCACAAACAAAGCTTTAAAATAATTACGAATCATTGTTAAATACTCAACTTATATCTAATATATAAAAATGTAGAAATTAAGCAACCCTACATAAAGCTGACCCACTGAACTACATTCTACAAGCACAAGATTCATGTTTCAAGCAGAAAAGTTTAACTGTCTGACTAGAAAAAGAAAAAAGTAAGTTTAAGCCAAGCACCATTTGAGACCTGTACACACAGTTTCGATAATGGCCAGCCTCTATTAATCCATATTTAGTTCATAGCTCTGTGAATTGATATCCCTATCACCTAAACAAATTAAAACCAAACACCAAATGGATAACCATTGCATTAAACTTTCAAATCAACATATAGAATCACACATAGCAAAAATCAATAGCAGCAACTCATTATTTTATACAATTAAGACCCAATATTTCTATATAATAGCAGCAGTAATCCACAATTATTGCTACTTCAAGCAAAAAATGCATCAAATTGATTATCAAAAGCTTACCTTTGATTTGATCCCAATAGCAGTAGCTCCACAACCTAACAGCAGATTCATCACGACCCAGCAGCAATCCACAATGATCAGGACCTTAGATTCGTCACGACCTAGCAATAGAGGTGGAAAAGATTCCGCAAATGTCTCCCTAATAGTTGATTAGGTCACAGTTGGAAAAGAAGAACCGTGAAGTTTTCGACGAAATCAATGACTGTGATTCCTGTCGTAGAAGAAGATGAACGATTTCATCGACAACAATGAAGAACAAGAAAATGGAGGATTCGATTGATTAGGTTGAAATTGGAGAAGAAGAATGATGATTCACTTTTAAGGAGAAGAAAGTCGAAGTTGAACTTGTTGGAATCGATCTGTTCAACCGGTAAAGAACCAATCTAAAAACCCCAAAACCAGTTAAAGGGTATGTTTGGAAATCTTAATTTTATTTTCTTGAAAGTGAATTAAAAAGACATTTTAATTATTTTTTAAAATGAAAAGGGTAGTATTGGAAGTAAGGCCTATAGGATGAAAATAAACTTTTAAAAAGACTATATTTGTATGATTTTTAAAATGGGCCTATAATTATACTGTAAACTTTTGGTGGCCTATAAATCTAAAGGACCCTTCTTTATATGATTCGTATTTTTCTTTATATTTTGATGTAGAAAATATTCTAGAAAATTTTTTACTTACAGACATAAATTCTAATTATATTTATAGAATTTAAATACAACATCTACTCTCATATAGAATTTATAGGGTTTATTCTCTTTAAGCATTAATCTTACACCTTTGCTACTAGTTGAAAAACTAGTAGCAAGCCCTACGGTTATGATATTCCCTAATTTTGATATCCATGAGTCTACATTCAGTTCAAATTGTGATGAGAATTTGAATATATTTTAATATTCAGAATTGGTATGCAATTTAATAAATACTTATATTTTTGGAAGTGTCATTTTTATAATGAATCATATTTTTTAAAGTGGGTTTTAATTAGGAAAAAATCCTTAAAAATCATAAATAGGAAAAAGGTTTTTTTTATGGTTTAGGATTACTTTGTGACTAAATAACCTAATGTTATAAATATGTTGCTTGTATCTATTATAAGATATCCTGAGAGAACAATGTAAATCTAGTTGGTTAGGATTGGAATGCACGATGGGGGTCTCGGAACCATGGAGATTTTGGAGATCTTGAGTTTTAGGATTGAATCTTGATATCCTATGAGATTCACATAAGGAGAGCTTGTGTTTGAGGCTATGACAAATGTAATTGGGTTGGAGAGTAAGAGAGTGATATTCTGGTTATAAATATTGCTTTATTATTACATAGTGAATTAAGTGGTTGTTGTCCTTATGGCTGTGGTTTTTTCCCACTTTGAGTTTCCATGCAAAGACTTTTGTCTTCTTTTCTATCTCTATTTTTTACCTTGTGTATGTTTATTTACTCTGCGGTAATAATACTCGTCTCCTCTGCAATGAGTCACTGATTTGTTCAACAAGTGGTATTAGAGCTAGCTAAGTTTTTCCAACAACTGGTATAAGAGCCCTTAGTTCCTAAGCTAATGTTAATGTGGTTCATTAGTTTTGATTTGGTCAAAGTAAAAGTGTGTTTAGGTTAGAAGAAAGTGAAAGATTTTGAAGGATGAGTAAACCTCCTAAAATCTCTAGAAGTTTTGACAAGACGATTTGGTTTCTCTTGTTGAGTTTTAAATTGGTTGCATGAGGAAAAAGGTCAAAGTTGAAAAAATTTTATCCTCAAGTGTTGTCAAGATTTGGTCTACAATTGTAGTAGAGATAGAAAAGCTTAGACGAAAGTCCCTGAACGATGGTGATGATAATCTATGACATGTATGATTGTGGTGGTAAGTTAGCTTTGAGTTTTTTTATCGTTCTCTGTTAATGGAAATAAAGATAAAAAATAGTCAAATATTTAAGTGCTATTCTAGTTGTAATTATTACTTTATTGTTACATAGTGAATTGTTATCTCATATCCTGACGATTGTGGTCCTTTTCGTGCATCAGATTTCCATGTCAAAACCTTGTGCCTTATTTTTAGGTATAATAATCTCAAGCGCCTTCGAACTTAGTTATATTTTTCAAGTTAGTGCTCAAATTTTACAAAGGGTCAATTTAGCCTCTCAACTTCTAAATGATGGGTCAATTAAGCTTTTTTTGTTTTTTTTTTATGATGTGGAGGCTGATTTGACAACAAAATATCTTACCTTCAAAATATTTAACTAAGTCTTTTTTTATAAGCAAAAAGGACTTAATTGACCCAAAATTTGAAAATTAAGGGCTAAATTGACCCTTCGTGAGGTTTGAAAGCTAGCTTGAAAAATAAAATCAAGTTTAGGGGTTCTTGAGACTTTTATGTATGTTTTTTTTTTGTTATTTTCTTATCTTGTGTATATGTATTTATTTTGTGGTTAGCAATACACGTCTACACCTTAATGGATCACCAATTTATTCAACGGGTTATTTCCAAAAACCTTCATCTTTTTTCAAATATTTCACTTTGAGCCCCTAATTTTGAAAAGTTTGCAAAACTATCCTAATATCAAAATAACTAGTGGTTTTAGTTTGTGTGAGTAGTTTGGTTTTATGTGAGTGGTTTTGAGAAATTATGATATTTTAATAATTTTGAATAATGATATATTGGTTAAAATGAACTTTTATCACGTTCCACCCTAGAGGAACGAGATAAGATATTAAAAGTTAAAGTATTGGTGAGATATAAATAAAATACTTTTTTAAAACTGTAATAACGGATATAAGAAAGATAGTGATATAAAGGCAAAATAAAATACACACGAGATTTACGTGGTTCACTAACAATGTGTTAATTACCTTCACCAGATAGAGAACCAGATTTTATTAGAAGGAAAATAGATTACAATAACAGACTCCCTCATTTCAGATATATTTTCTCTATATCTTAGGTTAAGAATATAGGAGTATATTTATAGTACTCCAATAGAAAACCTAATTAGGGACAGAAATAGAAAATCTAATTAGGGAACAGAAAACATATATCCTAATTAGGTACAGAAACAGAAAACCTAATTAGAGACAGAAATAGGAAACCTAATCAGGAACTGAAATAGAAAACCTAATTAGAAACAGGTTTAGATTCAAGTCATTTCAACAAATCTCCACCTTGACTTGAATCTTCTGACAATTAACAGATGTAACGAATGTTCCTCCGTCCCAGATTTTCCTTAAGAGGCAAATTAACAGCTTGAGATGTTTAGCAAGTCCAAACAATGTTGGAGCTTGACGTGTAGAACTGACTTGGTGAACATATCGCACCCAGCTTCTTCACCCTAATTCTCTTCTCAGTTTTCAGAAAATAGTACCGAACGTCGATATGTCTAGTTTTCCCATGACGAACTTGATCCTTTACTAAACATATTGCTCTCAAATTATCACAATAAATTATAGTCTGATCATGTATCAAATCACTAACTAATCCTTTCAATCAGATTCTTTCTCTAACTGCTTCAGTTAGTGTCATGTACTCTGCTTCTGTAATAGATAGAGTCACCATAGGTTGCAGAGTAGTCTTTCAACTAACAACAGAATCACCAAGAGTAAGAACATAACCAGTCATTGATCTTCGATTGTCAAAATCTCCTTTTAGATATCGGAAGATCCTTTTTACAAACATAGGAAACTTGCTGCGATGTAGTTTCCCAAACATAAAATGTTCACAAAATTCAAGACTCTTAATCTTGTGACCACCATAAAATTCCTCTTTAGATAGAATCTGCATCCCCCTTTAACTCATATAACCAAGTCTTATATGCCACAGCTTGGTCATATCATCCTCGTGAACCTCTGATGGTGCAACAACAGTAGAATCTGAAACTGTCAAACCTTGTAAAAAATACAAAGTACCCTGCTTGACACCTTTCATTATCATATTAGAACCCTTGTAGATATATAAAACTCCACCTTCACCTTTAAAAATGAACCCTTCGCTATCTAGCAAACTCAATGATATCATATTTTTCGTCATGTGTGGAACATACCTGACATTGTCCACCGTACAGAATTTACCATCATTTGTTCGAATCTTAATTGAGTTTATCCCTACAATCTTGCAAACGGAGTTGTTGGCCATGGAAACATTACCTCATTCTATTTGCTCGTAGGTTGTAAACCACTCTCTCTTCGGACATATATGATAAGAGGCTCATGTATCTAAAATCCACATATCAGTATTATGAGAATGTTCATCGACAACTAGAGCTAAATCCTCTTCAGAATTGGTGTCAACTTTTGCTACAACACCAGAATCTGATTTTTGTTCTTGTTGCTTCTTCTTTGGACAATCATATTTCCGATGTCCTTTTTCCTTACAGTAGTTACATACATCATTTGGCTTCGGACCCTTCCTGAATTTCTTCTTTTCCAAATTTCCATATCTTTTGCTAACACTGACTACTAATCCGACAACCTGATTATTTGTATCTATACCAGTTGCCTTATGGCGCAACTCTCTAGTATGAAAAGATTATCTAACTTCTTTTAGAGACACAGTATCTTTCACAACAAAAGATTGCATAAAATTTTCATATGATAGTGGTAAAGATACTAACAGAATTAAGGCAGCAACCTCATCTTCAACCTTGACGTCAATGTTACGTAGATCTAACAGAATCGTATTCATTTTGTCTAAGTGATCTCTGAGTTGCGTACCTTCCTACATTAGTAGACTGAACAAACATTGCTTCAAAAGCAACTTATTGGTTAAAGACTTCGTCATGTAGACTTTCCAATTTTAACCACAGACCAGTAACAGATTCTTGATCTGCAACCTCAGTGATGACATAATCTGCAAGACACAACATGATAGTTGAATGTGCCTTCTCCTCCAGAGTAACCATCTCAGCGTCATTAGAAGTCATTCCCTTTTTATCCTTCGATAATGGCGCCCACACACCTTGTTGTTTTAACAAGGCTCGCATCTTAATTTGCCATAAGCTGAAACGATTCCTTCCAGTGAATTTGTCAATTTTCACGTTTAAGGCAGACATCTTTCTCACCAGATTACAAACCCTGATTAACCTTGCTCTGATACCACTTTGTTAGGAAAGTTCCAGTTTTATCCCAATTTCTTTCTAATTTCTAGTTCGATTCAACCAAAACAATCAGCCCAAACACAAACACAATATTTAACGTGGTTCAACAAATTGCCTATTCACGGAAAGATAACAAATTTACTACGAAAAATAAGAATTACAAGTCCTTCAGACAACACTCTCTCTGAATCTCTTTTAGGCAAACAACTCCACCATGGCGAGACAACCCCAAATCAAAAATCTCCTTAATTGCGAGACAACCTCAAATCAAAATCTTCTTGATAGCGAGACAACCTCAAATCAAAATCTCCTTAATAGCGAGACCTCAACCTCAACTCGAAATCTCCTTAATGGCGAGACCCAAACCTCAATACTCGAAGTCTCCTTAATGGCGAGACCCCAACCCTTATGATCATTACCCCCACGAGTATGACCCAACTCTAATGATCACCATCCCAAAAGGGTAGGATGCTTTCTTCTTCACGAGAAAGCTCTATTTATAGTACCAAATATACTTTCCTAATTTGTTTCCTTTCCAACTAAGGAATACAATCAACCAAATTAGGAAAACCAAATCTTTCAGAAATAAGGAATCAAACAATTAGGAAATAGATCCACACTCAAAATAGGAAAACCTTCATAAAAGGAAATACTTGTGATTCAAGGCAATCCTAACAAATCTCCATCTTGATTTGAATCACCTCAAAATTTTGAATCTTTTTCCTTCGATCACTATCAATCACATTCTGTCTCCATCATCCAATTCATTCTTAATCAAATCTAAAAATTTTCCTACACCTTGAATGAGAAACAACCAAATTCAAAATTTCAAATCGAGATGTTTTCAGCTCTTGATCTCAATCGCATGCTTTATCATGATTCCAAAATACAACAGTACTATTCTGTTCAACTTCGATCCTTCTAGAAATCTCTAGAACCGATCTTCACTGTCCATATTTAACATCCATGTGTCTTCTACAACATATCCAAAATTCAGCCTGATCCAACGGTTCAGAAGAGAGAAATGCTTTGTTCAATCTGACTGCGCAGGACAGATCTGCAAAACCTATGAACCCAATTGTTGAAGTCAAATCTCTTTACTGAAATCTTTAATCCATAATCCAAACGGTCAAACTTTAGACCTATATATGTAGAATATTCGAATTAATTTTGAGCATAATCCAACGACTGGTCAAGGACAAACCTTCAATTCTTCCAAGTTGTCTAGAAAATTCTGCTAATCAAAACATTCACTAAATTGATCTCACTTATCTACATCATGGATACTAATTCAAAACGAGGTGTCCTCTTCAAACTTGATATTGAAACAAACCTCCACCAAAGCTTTGATACTAATTTGTTATAACGGATGTAAGAAAGATAGTGATATAAAGGCAAAATAAAAGATACACCAGATTTACGTGGTTCACTAACAATGTGTTAGCTACCTCCACCAGATAGAGAACCAGATTTTATTAGAAGGAAAACAAATTACAGTAACAGACTCCCTCCTTTCAGATATATTTTCTCTTTATCTTAGGTTAAGAATATAAGAGTGTATTTATAGTACTCCAACAGAAAACCTAATTAGGGACAGAAACAGAAAATCTAATTAGGGAACAGAAAACAGATATCCTAATAAGATACAGAAGCAGAAAACCTAATTAGAGACAGGATACTTAATGAAGAATAGAAACAGAAAACCTAATTAGAAACAGATTTGGATTCAAGTCATTTCAACAAAAACTATGTTAGAAATGGAACTCAAACTGTCCGCTTAGAGTATCTCAAGTGGCGCAGGATAATTTTGAGTCACAGTTTCGTCACATGAAACTCTCAACAAATCAACCTCCAATGACAAAGGACAATTTTATTTCCCAATTGTAATGTTACTTATTATTTTATTAATTTAAATATTAAAATAAATATTTAATAATTTATTTTATCACAATATTATATTTTTAATATTTAATAAATACTTAATAATATATAATTAAACTTTAGATAATAATTAAATTAAATTTAGATTTATATTTATTTTTAAATATAAACAAATTTATATTTAAAAAAGTAAATACATTGATTAACATATTTACAAAAAATAAAAATAAATTTAATATAAATATATCAAATAAAAAAGTTATTGTTTAATTTTTATTCTTTAAAAAAGGAGAAAAAAATAAAACAAAATGTAGGACGCATTCCAAATTGCGTCCCACTTGCCAGTGATGAAATGAGCTCGCACGACATGTGAATAGCTATCCTAGGAAGTGATACTGCGCTGCATATGCTCTTATTCTTTAAGACCTAGTTTGTTTGCTTGGAAAAGAATAGGATTGGATAAAAATTTATCCAAATCCATGTTTACTTTGGTATGTAAAATATGTTAAACTTGATCCCTTCTTTATTTTAACTCACCACAAAAGGTTAAATTTATCTAGATAAAAGTGAAGGTTATATTTAACCTATCCTATCTCCACAATAAAATTATCCCTCTTTCATTATTCTTGACAGACTCCGTTCATAACAAGAGAAAAGAGACACAGCTACTCATCGCTCAACCGCACCTCATCACGTCTCACTTCGTCCCTTCTTCCTTCATCTCAGGTGATTTTCTCTCACTTCTCTTCTCTTCGTCTCTACTTCTCTTATTTAGTCTCGGTCAAAATAAGGGTTTAAGAATTTCAATTTATTCTTCTATTCATCCGTTGTTATTGTTTCCCTTTTCGCATTACAAGTGAGCTCAATCTCGCGGAAAGAATTAATGAAAACAAAAACGGATTGGCTCTTATTAAATGCTAGGGATTGAAATCGGATGATTCATGGAATCAAGTTAAACAATGAAATACACACGTCTCTATACATTTCTATATCTGTATTAAAAACCCAGCATCTTCTGTGTTAGCTCTCTCATCATCTCCGCTGCTTTGAACTCTTCAGGTATGCATTTCCTCCTCCTCCGTTATTGATTATGCTATTTAGTCTAAAAAATGTTGAAATTGATTATGTATAGAAGGAAATGAATTAGGATCGGTTGGTGGTTTATTTATGGTTCGTGAGTTTATGTCTTAATCAATATAAAATATCATATTTAACAAATCTACAAACTCTGTCTATCGATCTAGGTCGTAATGGTTATTTCGGATCGATGCAATCATTCACTAGTTACGAGTGTCTGTTGAACTGAGATTGAGAGGGAAGTGAACAAGTTTTTGGTTGGTTATTTACTACGGGGTTGTGGTTTTTGGTTCTTTTTGAGTGTGTAATATAGAGTGGGATCATGAGTAGTGGTTAGTTATACTGTGAGCTGTATGTGTTGATTTTAGATTTAGTGGAGGTAAATATTGATATTTGATTATGGAAATGTTAAAACTTATGTGTTTTTAGGTTGTGTTGTATGGAGATCTTCCATAAGGTGGGGATTAGGCGTGTTTTAGTTATAGTCTAAATGGATTTGATTGTAATTTGATTTGTTTACTTGAATGGGCAACTGGATTAATTTAGATACTTGTCCATATGAAATATTTTATTTAATTTTTAAATTTATAATCCTTCTATTATGCTTGTTAGCTATTAGTGAAGCACTTTGAATTTTGTACTTGAATTTCTGATGATGACTATGATAAGTTTTTATGATGCTTAATTTTTCTCATTTCTTCTATTACGCTAATTGTTTTACATATTATTATTTTTGTTAGATAACACGATAAGTTTTTTTCTTTTTATATTTCATTAAGTAATACTAATATTTAATAGAGTAAGAATTAAATATATATGTTAAGAAAAGTAACACTATCTTTGTCTTTTTGCATGAAATAGTTTTGGACCATATGGAAGAAGAAGATTTAATCTTTTTCATTTTTATGCAACTATTTCAATTATATATAGTTGGAATGAGTTCAATGATAGTTCTTTTAGTAGAGTATCAATACCATAATGATTATTAAGGAATCGTACATTGGTGGCTCATTCTACTCGATTAAAGTATTTAAACAGTATAATTAGGGATAATGATTCAAGATGTATTTGTGCTTTAAGGATGGATAGAAGAACTTTTTCCATATTATGCGAATTGTGTCGTAATACTGGAAGATTGAACACTGATAGTGTATTGTCTGTTAAAAAACAAGTATGTTTGTCTATAAATATTCTTGCACATCATGTTAAGAATTGAACCATTATTGGTAGATTTCGTCAATCTAGAGAGACAATTAGTCGATATCTTCACTCCATCCTTTGTGTGATTTTGCAGCTCCACATGGATTTATTAGTTGCTCTAACTCCTGTACCTGAGACTTGTATCCAATAAAATACAATGTACTTGTTTTCTTCAAAAAATAATCGTAATGAGCCTAGGATGGAACATGTATAAGAGTGCATGTACCTGAAGTCGACAAATCACGATTTAGAATAAGAAAATGTAAATTTCAACAAATGTTTTAGGGCTTTCTCTAGAGATATGATGTTCACTTATGTTTACACGATGCATTGTCTGTAACAGCTGGGTTGAAAGTTGCTAGTGGTAAGTGAACAAATTAGTGAAAAGATAAATACTATATAAAGATGTTATATCTTACACCATTTTATGGTCTACAGGTTGTTACTATCCTGTGGACGAGAGTTATTCAAATAGTGAAAGATTTCTAGCACCATATAGAGGAACACAGTATCATTTAAGTTAATGGAGGATTGGTTATGAGCCTATAAACCGAGAATAATACTTTAATATGAAACATAGTTCAGTACGTAATGTGATTGAACGTTGTTTTCGACTATTGAAACTATGTTGGGCTATTTTGCCCAGTCATTCCTTTTATCCAATAAAAATACAATGTAAAATTATAGTTGCTTGTTGTCTTTTACGTAATTTTATTAGAAGAGAAATGTCAATTAATTCGATAGAACAACAGATTGGTGAAGATCATGATGATGGAAGGGTCATGACATCATTGGACAAATATCTCCATCTCCCTAGTGGTCAACACGAAGAGATAGCTTAGCACAATAAATGTTTAATGCGTGAGTTGGTTGAACTACTTGGACTTTTTTTCCAAATGTATTTCTGACTTTATTTGTCATGTTAATATATAATTTAGAGTTTTTTTTTATTAGTACTAACTTTTTTATTTTTATAATGTAATTTGAATTATTTGTAATCTGTATTGGATATAATGGTATTTTAATTATGTGTAATTTATGTTTTCCAATTTATATCTACATTATACATTGTTACTAAGGTTATTTTTTTTTTTTTTTTTATGTTTCGTAATGTTAAAGTTGTAGAAATTGAGGTTGGCGGTTCTATTTAAGCAAATGAACATGAGAAATGGTCACCTAGGCATTGTGGATATGGGAGGAAGAAGAAGGTTTATTGAGTATATTAAATGAAATAGTTGCTATTGGTGGAAGGGTAGATTGTAGTTCCTTCAAAGTTAGTACATTTAAACTCATGGGAAAAAAATTAGCAACTATGCTACCTAATTGTGGTTTAAGAGCTTGTTGGAAATAGAATCCCACATTGGTTAGGGAAATGATAAAACACTTGAATATAAGAACTATATGGGCTTGTGGTAATATGACTTAAGTCATTTTACCAAGCAAGCAAGCCCACAAACTAATAACATGCTAAAATCAACAAAGATAATTAGATGAAATATATAATGGACCGACACTCTCTCAAGGGACAAACGAATACAGGCTGGAATTTCTGACATGGTATCAGAGCCCAAAGGGCTTAACCGCTAATGATTCGGGACCAATGTGGACCCGTGGCCTCTAAGGCTCGAACACAAGTCCGGGCAATGACCTGAAGGCCTCTAAGGTTTAAAAAGCATAAGCCGAGGCATGAATGCATGTATCAACCGGCTTGCAAATTAATGGGGCCGGACCGCTTGAACTTGAGGGGGTGTTTGAAATAGAATCCCACATTGGTTGGGAAAATGATTAAACACTTGAATATAAGAACTATTTGGGCTTGTGGTAAAATGGCGTAAGTCATTTTACCAAGCAAGTAAGCCCACAAACTAATAACATGCTAAAATCAACAAAGATAATTGGATGAAATATATAATGGACCGACACTCTCTCATGGGACAAACGAATACAGGCTGGGATTTCTGACATGGTATCAGGGCTTAACCGCTAATGATTCGGGACCAATGTGGACCCATGGCCTCTGAGGCTCGAACACAAGCCCAAGCAATGACTTGAAGGCCTCTGAGGTTTAAAGAGCATAAGCCGAGGCATGCATGTATCAACCGGCCTGCAAATATAATGGGCCAAACCGCTTGAACTTGAGGGGGGTGTTGGAAATAGAATCCCACATTGGTTGGGAAAATGATTAAACACTTGAATATAAGAACTATATGGGCTTGTGATAATATGGCTTAAGTCATTTTACTAAGCGAGCAAGCCCATAAACTAATAACATGCTAAAATCAACAAAGATAATTAGATGAAATATATAATGGACCGAAACTCTCTCATGGGCCCAAATGGATACATGCTGGAATTTCTGATAGAGCTACTCCTCACATTGAATCCAAAGTGAAAAGTTGGAAGAAAGATTATGGAGTGGGTTTGGTTTGAATCATGAAAGGATGTGCATTGAAGTTGATAGCAACGAGACATGGAATTCCTATGTGCAGGTATTGACTTTCTAAAACTATAATTTATAGTAATAATAATATTTTTTTTTACATCTTGAAAAATTTACTTATGTGTACAATGGTGATCAACAAGGTCTATAAGGTAAAGTCATATAGAGTGATATTGAATGTGAAAATTTATAATTAATGTTGGCTGAACTGATTTGATTAAAAGCTTATCTGTGGAACTATTTTCATAAAAGTAGGATGCATAAAGTTTATAGTCTTTATATATTGAAAGAGACTTTGATATGCAGTAAAGTTTAGTTATAAATAGATTTCGTTTATATGCAGTAATTTGATTTTTATAATGTATTTTCTCTATTTTCTTTTATTGACTTATAACTTACTTTTTCTATTAGTAGTAAATTGGCGTTAAAATTTAATAAATCTTTTCCTATTTTATAACATCATAGACAAGCTAAATGTTGGCGAGATGAACCATTTCCTCTTTTTGAGTACTTGGAGTATATTTTTGGAAAAGATATAGCAAATGGAAGTACTGCATACATAACAGAATGCGTAGCAAAAGATAAAGAAAATCTAGAAGTAGATTACCACTCGAAAAATGGAGTAGGGAACTTTTCTCCAATGTCAGTTAATCAAACTGATTCTAACCAACCAGTTAATCAACCACCACCTGCTATAACTTGTAAACAAAGATCAAGATCTGGAGATCCTATTGTTCGAAGCATGGAGAAGTTCACAAATGTAAGTTTCAATGGAGAAAATTTTCCAAGTATTAACTAGTAACAAGGTTAGTGATAATTGCTTTTTGGCTACTAAATTAAAAAAATTGTAATTATCTACAATGGATCAAAATCGTGTGATGCAAAATTTTATACAAAAACGAAAAATTGCAGAGATTTTCAAGGCATAATCTGATGAAGAGGAAAAGATGCAGTTCATTGCCTCACTTCTTAGTGGTGCATTTGATTAATGATAATATAAAATTATCTCGTTATTAGATAACTTTTTGGATCGTATAGACCATAGTTCGAAGTTAGGTTCTCCAGTTCATGCTGTTATGGTAAGTTGATTGTGTTAAGTATTGTTAGATTCCTACTGCTATGCTGTGTAATATTTTGTTTAGTACTGACCTAGTTAAGCAGCTTAATATTTTGTGTAGTACTTTCTTGCTGCAATACTGTGTAATATTCCTCCTGTTGTTATGTCTTCAATGACAATGACTGATTTGCTTGATGTTTCTCTAAGTAGTTTTCTCAGCTCTGTGTTGTCATTAACTACTGTTACTTCCAAATCATATATGTCATATAGACTAACTATTGCTGCTAACATTGTTGATTTACTTATACTTGGTGGACCATATAGAAGATACCCTCTTTTCCAAGCTCAACCAATTTTTGAATTAAACTCTTCAACTTTACTGAATGTGATTAGGGCTACAATGATTTCATTTCTCTTCTCTAGTTCCATTGCTAGTGTTTGAAATGTTGCAGGATGTTCCGATACTACATGACTCCACAATGAACCATTATTTGTGTAATGCTTTCTCATTCTGCTTCTCACCTTGATTGCTTTAGATAAGGTCCCCAGACTTTTTGTCTACGACTTGTATGAAAAGTTAACTTGTAAAATCTCTTTTCATTTATTGTAGGGTAGAATGAGAAGTCATTGGACTTTGATATATGTTTTCCTGAACTCCACCCAAGTTTGATCCCTACAAAATCATCTGAAACTTCTTCTTAATCATCCATTCTTAGAACAAGTGACTGGTTGCTATTCTTGATTATATCTGCTTTGAGTCTTTTAGTCTATGTGGATGACTTGGAACTAAAGTAATTCTCAATTGCTAAATAGGGTTCGCTCCTGTAACGGCAAACCCCCACCCTGGTAGAACCATGGTTAGGAATCTGACGCCACACAACAAATACAGAACAAAATAGTCGAATAAATCAAAAATACGAAAAATAGTAGTCATATAGTCCAAAAGTCCAACAGTCCCAAAAATAGATAACAATACTAATGTCCAGCAATGTCCAATACAACTCCTCAAGTAGAAAGTCTCAAATACAATCCATGAATCAAATGTACGAAGATAACCTAACAATAATAAAAATAAAATGCTGATGCATGCCGTGATCCGTAAATGAGACAGCGCCTAATCAATCGAGGAACCTGCACTCAACCTGGGATTTATTCCCAGATTACAGAATAGAAAGTGATAAAGAAAAACGTTAGACTATGATTTAGTCTAAGTTAGCGCTCACGTTCCAACATACACATACAAAGTGACCTAGACTCAGCTCTAAACATGAGAGCACACAATGCAAGGCTCTACAGACTCCCTAGAGTCCACTATATCAGTCAACACACCAAACATCCTACCATTCAGCAGTTTATTGTTTATCTTTCTTTAGTCGAAACCAAGTTATCAATTATCCACTTATTCGTTCAAGTTCAATTATCATCCTGAAATAGGCTCCTAAAGTTCACGGTTAAGAATCCTAATATTCTTATAGGGCGCTAGGATTAAGTGTTCGGGGGTTCCGCTAAAGCTTTCTGTGGAGGTTTTGTCATTAGAATTCCGTATCTAACAGTTTAAGTCCGATTATTTAACCTTTAGGATTATAGTTACAACCGACCAAAATATTAGCCAGTTTGTGATAACTTAATTAAGTCCAATTCAGGCATCAAGCACAGTTATTTACCAACCATTAACAGCCCATTAACACAATCCAGCAACCAGAACAGATTCTTAATTACAATTTAACCAGTTATTTAACAGAATTATGCCCAAAGCAGCTAACAGTGGAAAATGAGATTACAGTAGCAGTAACAGTATGGCTGAAACCCAGTAAACAGTATCAGTATAGTAGTTTCAACTACAATCAGTATAGGCACTTCAAGCCAATTATTTTAGTAGTGAAGATCCGCTATCCCTAGGCATGCCATATATTCTACTAGTAGACTGACTAAGGGCAAAACTCACAGTTTCGTTTATTTACCGTTTAAACCAGATTCGTTAGGTACCAATTATCAATTTCAGTGTATGTGTTTTATGAAATCCGAGTACAGTGAAGTCTTATTTCGTTAATATTATTAACTTAACAGGTAGTTCATCGTGTTCATAATCATCGTTAAATAGGCAGTTTAGGAGACAGTTTCACAAATCAGAATACACGACACATGCATAAACAACCAATATACAGCAAATATAATTTCGGACCAAAAACGAACTACTAACCTAACTCACAGATCACAACAGTCCGAGTAGAATCAGACCTATGCCGCTGCTTGATCAGCCTCTTCGTCCGGTGCTTCTACAGATCGTTACACAAACAAATAAATACTACTGCAGCGAATAAAAAATCGATTCGGACACTAGTTCGACAGACCAGAACCAACCCAATCAAAACCCCTTAAAAACTCATATTCGAACCCTAACCCTCTTACTGTGATTCACACCACCGTGATTACGATTACCCTCTCGAACTCAGAATCCAAAACGCTTAAAGTCTCTCGACCAATCGAACCTGATTGACAGAACCTACTTAAAAACTAGAAAGAATGATTTTCATACAACAAAAACCTAGAATGGTACGAGGGGAACTTACCGAGAATTGTCTGATTTCGAAAAGAGAGACAGCTCTAACCCTAACCGAACCGTGAACAGAACAGAAGAGAACCTGAATGAACCCGAAATCAGAACCAGGAATACGCAAGAAAACAGACCAATCGAAACAGAAATAGGACGAAAACTTACCAAAGACACGTCGAAACTCTAATAGCGGAAATCACTTCGCCGGTCTCCTCACAGAAGCCTCTCTGCCTCTCAATTTACGTGTTTAAAGTGTAATAATAAAACCCTAATAGAAACCCTAACATTAAACACATATATATAACATGCCGAATAACCGACTAACCCCCTCTAACACCAAAAATTTTGATTTAACCCCACTAACTCAGGAATAATTATAAATTTAACCAGAATTCTAGAAAATTTCCAAATAAACCCCTATATTTCGACACAAACTGCTAAGCCCGAAAACGGTCCGTTACAGCTCCTCATGAACCTCTCACCCGTGAATTCATGGAATGTGATTTGGATATAAAGGTAGATGAGATTTATTAGTCTTTTTGAATATTTCTCTATATGGCTTTTAAGCTTATATGAAAAATATTGTTGAAACATATCCCATATGAACATCAAACCTGCAAGTACTGAATCCAGATTAGTAAAAACCTTTACCAACCTTTTCTTTTTCTTGATTAAATGTGTTAGATTGTGTTTTAATATGAAAATGGGATCTGGGTAAGGCCAATAAAGGTTCTTGGTTTATGTTGGTATTTACAGCCTAGTTTGAGATGTTTACTTTGTGGAGTTTGTTTTGTAGTGCTTGAGTCAGCAGATATAATAGTTTTGTGATTAGGGTTTTCAACGAGTCGAGTCAAGCTCGAGTACCAGCATACTCCACTCGACTCATTTTAAATGTATTGAACTCGAACTCGAGCTCGAACTTGGTCGAGCTTCAATTTTAGTACTCGAACTCGAGCTCGACCGATATTCGAGTAACTCGAGCTCGATTTGTTTTAAACTCGTTTATCAGAATTTATACAATTTTGTGAATTAATTCATCATTTCTTGAAAAATACAAATTTTGAATAAAGTCAAACTTTCTTAAAACTTGAATATTTTTCATACATTAACGTAATAATAATTTAATTAAATAATGAAAAATATATACTCTGAAATATTCATAATTAAATAACTTAATTATAAAAATATATTTAATAAACTTCATGAATTTACATTCAGTACATAAATAAAATTCTTTCGAAGCCACTAATAAAATAACATAAATTGAGAATTTATGAGTTCACATCCAACACACCAAGTTCAAATTCTCTAAAATAACAAACGGAGTACTAAAAATTATTTTAATAATAACAAGATATTTTTCCATTTTAAGGAGATCCAAATTCTTGATAACAATCTCTCTCAATGTACCTATCTTTCCAATAGAATCTTTCTTATTCTATATACCTAAAATTTTAACGCAAGTCATTACAGTTGTGCTTTTATAACAGCACTCAAGTAAATCTCTATCACTTGAACAACAAAACAAAATGTAATAAAAGGCATGCAAATATGTCAACAACTAGACAATAGTCACATGTTTCACTTAGCCAAAAAAGTCCAAGCAAATCAAAACTACTTTCTACAGCTTGTTTCCATATTTGTGAACATTAGGTCTTCACATTAAATTTAGTGCCCACAAAATCCTAGATATGCCACCCCTTAGAAAATAAACCAAACTACCATATCAAATTCAATACTCACATCACACTATTTAAATAATTATATTAAAGTGTATGTACTCGACTATACTCGCGAGTTTACGAGTCGAATAATACCGAACTCGACTCGGCTCGCTAGAAAAAAAAAACTCGACTCGAGCTCGAAAAATATGAGTCGAGTTCGTTGGAGTCAAGCTTGAGTTGCTCGCGAGCCGCTCAACTCATTTACACTCCTATTTGTGATATATTAGTTGTTCTGAACATAGTCACCTATACTGATGGTGAAATTATCTCATTAGTCATACTTTTGTGTTAATGAAAATTGTATAATTAGTTGAATATAAGAAAGTTTTGTTCTGTTTAAATTAGTTTTTTTCAAAATTGCTCTATGTACATTTGCGTAAATTCAATATGTATATTTAATTTTTGATGAAATATTTAATAATTGAATTTTAAAATCATATTCTTTTTCCTATTACATTCATTAAAAAATAATATACATATATAAATTAAAATAAAAATTATTTTAATTTTAATACTATCCGAAATCATAACAAATGCAGCTTTTTATAATTTTATTATAAGCCAAGTTTAAACAACCGTATGATCACGTTAATTTTAATCCTATCCTTTCATGCACACTGAAGTTACTAATAAATTTATCTAATTTTGCAAACAAACTACTCCTAAGTCTTCCATTTAAAAGTTAAAATAATACCAAATGATATGAATCCAACCGTTGACCTAAGGTGTGTTACCATGTAGTCAATGAATAGTGGCTCTGAACCCACTTAGTTGGCATGATTGGTTCAGCAACCTCGTCTCTTAATCAGAGCTTCAAGATTCGACCTGACTCTGGATATGGTGTAACTAAGTGTGGTCAGTCCTTTACGGTTTCTTTAGGTCTTTGGAAATATCACCCTTATAATTATTTAAAAGTATTAAATATAAATATTCACTTATTTATTAATATTAGAATATATTTATTCATTATTATATAGAAATTTATAAAATTTGCATTGAATTTAAAATTTGATTTAAATTTAAAATTTAAATTGGGAGTTGAGTATTCAAATTTAAAATTAAAATTCAAATTCAAATCGATTAATTATGAAGAAATAAGGACAACGAATGATGGAATTGTTCACAAAATTTATATAAAAATTTTATTGTCGATTTAAAGTTTTAAATTATTGTAATTTTATATCTCAAAATAATACTAGTATTTATATGTAAAATAAAGTATGAATTCATGAATTATATATAATATATTACAAAAGCATAAAAGATATTTCGTATCTTTCTAAAAAAGCTCAAAAAGATCTATTCAAATAAACATCAAATTTGTACTTCTCTCACTAGATGATTTTCTGTTTTTTCAAAACCTCAAAAAATCTACTGCAATTTATACGAAACAACCAAAAATAAAAATAAAAGTGTTTTTAAGTTTAAAAAACATTTTCCATCGATAGACAAATCCAACTAAACAGATACTTGGTGCGCTGATGCAGAACAAGTCCGGACAAGTCCGGACAGAACTCCGACACGGCAGAATTACATTTAAAAAATATATACATAGTCATAGTGGTTTTGATTACTGCTTAAAATAGTATAAAAGTTACAAATCAGTCTCGAAATATCGGTAAATAGAGAAACACAGACCCTTTACCTTCCCATTTCTACCTTCATCTTCTTGGATGCACTCTGAGGAACACATGTGTCTACTCCAGCCATTAAATATAAATAGTACTGTATTTGTTTTCGAGATTTGTTAAATTATTTTCTTTTAAAATTACATGTCTCCTTTAATAAACTTGCTTGTCTACAAGTCAACGAGACAAGCACATGGTTTGTGCATTCAGAGAAAGTGAGCGAAGAGAATCTTCATCACTATTATACTATATCTTATTCATGTGTGCAGGTGAGATGACAGAAAACTTTGTATACACAGAAGGTGTGTGAACCACCCACCCACCCATAAACAGATCTGCAATCAAGTCTAGTTCTTCTTCCTCAAGCCTTAGTCAGATGAATTCTACTGATTCATTGGAAGATGAAAGGGCTCCCAATTATGCTGAAATGGACATTAAGCAGTTCCTATCAGAAATAAAAGGAGAGAATTTCAGTTACCATGAGTGGTACGATGGAAAAGATGGGGCAACCTACTGTCAAGCGTGTTATGAATTGATCTCAGGACCTGCTTATGTCTCCGACATTATTGATGATGATTATGATCCCGATAATCTGACTCTGCACAAAACATGCGGTGATTCACCATGTCAGATCCAACACCCACTCCATCCTGACCACCCTCTGGAAGCTGATTACGAAACTCTTGCGTGTAGTTGCTCGCGAAATGGGGGTTTCATATGCAATGGATGCAGACATTTCTGCTTTGGTTTCGGTTACGGTTGCAGTGCTTGTGACTTTAAACTTGATTTCGGATGTGCTTCCAATCTCAAGATTCAGCAGCCGGAAGAGGACATAGAGATAAAAGCCGATTTCCATTACCATAAACTTCAACGTTTCTACCATCACACGCTTTTATCAACCGATCCAAGATATCTATTGCTGCAACCTGATATAATGAAAGGTTTGTTCCATGATATATGCTGTTCTTGCTGTGCAAAGGGCTTCAGGGGAGCAGGATTAGCTTGTAGTAAGTGCTACTTATTTATCCACGACTCTTGTGTACATAAAGTTCCACTTGACAAACAAATTACCAACTCCTTTCATTTGGAACATCCGGTTACTCTTGTACTGTCAAATCATCGTTCTGGTTTCTGTATGGCATGTCAAGTGCCTTTTCGACATGGTGATCTTTACTTAACATGTAAAGAAGGTTGTATCTCGGAAGCTTTTCACGTTTCATGTGGTACTCACGCTTCATCTGGGTTGAAACTTGAAAAATATCACCGGGATCACCCTATGATGTGTGTATATTTGGGTCCTGCATCTTCCACCATCAGACGACCCTGTGTTGCCTGCAATTCAGAATGTGAGGCTTCTTTTGTTTGCAGCTGCTTTGGTTGTGGTGTTTATGTACATTTGGAATGTATTCCTCTGCCTAGCGTCATTAAACATGAATGTCACTCATACGATGATCACACACTTGTCCTTTCTGATTTATCAAATCTACCGGACTTTTCATCCTCGGGAGAGGATTGTTGCACTATTTGTGAGAAAAAGGCAGATTTAAGTCATCCCTACTATCACTGTGAGCATTGCTCTGAAAGAGCTCATCTCCATTGCGTACTGTGTGAGGTGAGTTTATAATTATTCCAATTTTTTTTTTTTGGTTGTGGAATATTATTTACAGCTTTGTTTTCCTATCAAAATTTATATTTTGCTACAGGAGGATCCTCCAGGACAGGTACTTGAATACTTAGTTCCAAGACCAGTGATGAATTTTCAAAATTGTTCAGCCGAACAGTCGTCAGCTGGAGGACAAGAGAGTAAGAGTGAAAGTGACTTAGAAGGTTATAGTATAGAAGAGATAGATTCCGAAATTGCTACACTGGAATTAAGGCTTGAGATCCTCCAAAGGGCCAGGGATAAAAAAACTTGAATCTGTGGATCTAATGATGGTTTTATTCCAGAAATATGTAACTCATACTTTATATCTTATAGGTAAGGTGCAGTATTATGCCTATAATGTAAGCAGTGTTAGAAACCAAGATGTGAGGGTGGAAGTCACAAATGAGTTAGCTTCCATCAACCAATGAACTATATTCATCTATCAATGAATTACATTCATCTAATATAGAAATGAGAAGTTAAACAGAGAACAGAGAAATAGCTTCCAACTGAAATAAACTTCAATAATCTGAAATTTTCTACAATTGTTGCTCTCTACGACTTCTACTAACAGATAGGCAAATATATGGTTATCTTCTAAGTAATAACTTGGTCTTTAACCAAGTGACAAAATATAAACCTAAGTGATAAAACATAAATCCAATAGACAAGTACATATGACAGCTTTTAGGAAATATGGATAAGCGGTTAAAAACAAAATACTAATAGACACATACATGAAATTGATAATGTAAACTTACACAAGTTTTTCTCTAAAAGCTTCACACATCAACACTCTTCCTTGAAGCTTTTAAGAGACAATACAAGTTTCTTCCTCAACTTCTCAAACTGATTACTAGACAAAGTCTTAGTAAAAAGATCAGCAATTGGATCACTTGAATTGCAATGAATAAGCTGAATTTCACCATTAACAACTGCTTCACGAATTGTGTGAAACTTGACTTTAATGTTCTTTCATCCCATGATATGCTAGATTTTTAACCATAGAAATAGCGGACATATTATCACATTTGATGACAATAGTTCCATCAATTTGTACACCCAAATCATCCAAAATTTTTCTGATCGAAGCAGCTTGATTTAAAGCTGTTGCCGCTGCAGTGTACTCAGCTTCTACTGATGATTGGACTACAATTTATTGCTTTGTTGAGCTCCAATAGAAGGCAACACTTTCAAATTAAAATACAAAAACTGTGGTACTCTTTGAATCATCATCACGACCTGCCCAATCACTATCAACATATCCTTCCAATTTGACTTCATTTCTACCGTAGCCCTTTAACCTTAAGTTACAATATATACATAAAATATTTCACACAGGATAGAATATGTCATCCATTATATATCCCTTTAAATATAAATAATATAATATATCAAGACATTTTTGAATATTTCTAACTGCAACACTAATCTAACTATAACAAGTTATTGAGTTAGAAAGTATATTCATGCTACTTTTACTCCAATCACCATTCTCAATCATGTCTCCATCAATAATATCATATAATTATGGAAAAAATAATTTTTGAGGTTATAATTGTTAGGATTGTGACGAGAATTTTGGTATATTCCGGTACCCATAATTGGTTTATAATTAGCAAAAGACTCGAAGACTGTTTTGGAAGTTTCATATTCGATTAGAAATGGTATTTCCTAAAGTGGATTCTAATTAGGAAAAAGAGATCCTTGAGAGTCCTAAATAGGAAAATGTTTTCTTAGTGGTTTAGGATTACTTTGTGACTAAGTAATCTAATGCTATAAATATGGTGCTTGTATCTATTATTAGATATCCTGAGAGAACAATGTAGATCTAGTTAGTTAGGTTTGGGAGGTGCCCCATAGGGGCTAGGGAACCATGGAGACTATGGAGATATTGAGCTCTAAGATCGAGTTTTGTTATCCTATGAGAGTCATATGAGGAGAGTTTGTATGTGAGATTGTGACCAACATATTTGGGTTGAAAAGTGAGAAAGTGGTGTTCTGGTGGTAACTATTAATTTATTGTTACATAGTGAATTAGTATTAAGCTATTAATATTAACTGTGATCAATTTGTATAAGAATTTTCTTATGTTTATGAAAATATTAAAATTAAGAAAAGAAAATGAACAATCAATCAGAATATATGATTAAGATTCCATTTATTAAGCCGATTTATTAAGCAGTTAGGGACATCTTTCAACAAACAACTTGTAATAAAAGATCAAGTAAGAATTAAAGATGCTAATATACAATTCTCTCCAATCAGATAATAACACTACTTCTACCCATATATATATATATATATATATATATATATATATATATATATATAAAATCATGGTGATAGAAGTTACTATGCATCTCATGAAAAAAAAAATCAAGTAATATCACTATGTCTAGTATCAAAATAATTACTTGTATTCCTTGATCTATTGTTAATCTAACTACAATACCAAATCTTAAAGAACAATTAATTTTATCATTTGAATTATAAAATTAAGCTTTTAGTGGTAGATATTGATCTACCTAACTATATGTTTGGAATTACTTGTAATTGAAAAATAATCACTTGTAAAAGGGTAAAATGTCCTTCACATCCTTATCTTCATCCGAAATGATAAGATTGACATTTTGATAATAATTGGATTTAGGATGAAAGACGATATGATTGATATTTTACAACTGCAAAAAATTATTTAACCGTTAGATGCAACTTAACCATAGACTAGATTTCATAAAATCCTAACTATAACAACTTTAGTCATCCTGATTAAGTTGAAATCAACACAAATTCTCAACAATTTCATAATTAAATACAAGAACAATCAATATTAAATTCCAAAGAGCTTTTTCTAGTGATTGAAGTGATCTTGAAATTCGGTAGCATAATTTATGGAGTAAAAAGTAATTTCCTCTTCACTTAGATTCAATAACAAAAGAGAGTTTTAGAATTATTCTTTCTTCGAACTTAGAAGAATTAACAAAATAAATTATTCTTCCTTCAATAATAATAATAATTAATAATTAACAAAATGAATTAAAATGTCAAAAAGTATTTAATAGAGAAAAAAATTACATCTTCATATGCCACCAATCCCAAAAGACCAAAATATCCCTCTAAAGTCTAAATAATGTTATTTTATTTTTTTAAAATTATTGTTTGGCCGCTATGCATAACATTCTACAAAGCAGCTCCATAATGCTTTCGATGAATTTATTCAACAATTAGCCTACTTTGCCGGTCTTACGCTAGTGTTGAGAGAGTGTTAGAAGTCTATAACTTAGCTCCGTCTGAAATTCATTAATAAATAAAATTAACTACTAAAATTATGAGATATGGATTCTAACATGCCTCCTAAAAGACCTCTTAAGTTTTAGCTAAGTGAACTCTAAAAAATTAATCCATTAGTTGACCCAACCCTATTAACACCTCTTAATAAATTGTAAAAGACTTAATTGCCCCACAATCTCCAACCCTTATTAATTATTAACAAGTTAGTTAATATTTAATAGGGAAAAATTGATTAATTAGACACTTTTAGCTAATTAGCTACTAATGAATCAAAATATCTCCTATTAATTATTAACTAATTAATTATTAGTAGCTCTTAATAATTAGCTGACTAATTATTAACTTTTAAGGGATCCAGACATGACTTTAATCATCTCATTCCTAATCAAGAGAATTAAAATTACGGTTTTCCTAACCTGTGCCTACAAGGCACAGGTTAACAAACAATAAATATTTGATTTTTACCTATTTTAGATAGAAATTAATTCAATACATGCACAAGCAATTAATAAATATATTATTTTTATCTAAGAATTAGATTATGAGAGAGAATGCATTAAATTCCATAACTATTACACTTTTTTCGAAATATTCTTCCACATTTTATTTACTTATATTTCATAAAAAAAATTAGTATAAAATATATTAAATTTTAGAAAGAAAAAATTGGGACAAATCATATTTTTTACAAAATAAACTCATATGACCGTTACAATTTTTTTTAATCAATATTCCACATTTTATTTTTAATTATATGGAATGTTTGATTTTGGTGCGATTTTCGGCATGGAATGCAATAAATTAATATATATATATATATATATATATTTACCGTTATCTTTTCATAAATTTTTTTAATATGATTTTGAAAATAAAAAAGAATACTATAAATTCATAAGAGAACAAAATACAAAATCACTTTTTTTTTTTGGATTTAAATACCGTTAAGCAAAATATTCTTCTTAGTTATTTTTTATTCTATAATTTTTTTTTTCTTGTCAAGAGAGAAAAATGGATTTCAATTTGAATGAACTCCCTCCCGATTGTAATGTTATTGAAGATGTGTTTGAACCCTTTGTTGGACAGAGCTTTCTTAGTGAATGTGAGGCTTTTTTATTTTATGAAAAGTATGCTATGAAGATGGGATTCTCAATTCGAAAAGGCAGATTTCCTAACAAAGATGGAAGAATGCATTATAGAGATTTTTTGTGCCATCGTGAAGGATATCCGGAAAAGAAAATTTAAGATCCAAAGAAGCAACAACGAAACAGAAAATCGACTAGATGTGGATACAAAGCATGTATGCGAGTCACAGTAAGAAAATCATCTGATATTTTTTTTAGAGGAATATCATGTAGCTGAGTTTGTATTAAATCATACTCATGAGTTATTGCCCCCAAATCAAGTTCGTTTTCTTCCTCGGTATCGCAATTTTTCTAGTGAGGATGAAAAACGAATCATTTTATTGAAAAATGCTGGTCTTAGTTTTAAACAAATCATGTGTGTCATGGAGCTTGAAAGTGATGTCAAACATGGAGAACTCTCATTTCTTCGTAAAGATGTCTACAACTTTTTAAACAAAAATTATCATGGTTTAATGGAGAATGATGCCATGAATTTGTTTGAGCATTTGGAAAATGCCAAGAAAGAAAATAGTAAGTTCCAATATGGTTTTACTTTGGATAACGAGAGAGAATTAGAGCATGGTTTTTGATCACCTGCTCACTGTTTTAATTGGTATAAAAAGTTTGGTGATGTTGTGGTTTTCGATACAACATATAAGTTAAATGCTTATGACATGCCTTGTGGAATATTTGTGGGTATCGATAATAATGGAAGGACTATACTCTTTGGTTGTGCTTTTCTTCGAAATGAAACATTGATCACATTTAAATGGTTGATGAAGGTAAGTACAAATTTTTATTTTTTAATTTAAATTTTTAGATTTTACTTCTAATATTATTTATCTTTATGGTTTTGACCTTATATATTTCTGCAGACCTTTGTTAACTTGATGAGCAAGCCACCTAAAACAATTCTCACTGATCAAGACTTAGCAATAAAAGAGGCTATAGCCAGTGAATTTCCATTAACAAAACATGCTTTTTGTATTTGGCATATAACTTCTAAATTTAGTAGTTGGTTTACTTACATCCTTAGAAATCAATATTCAAATTGGTGTCATGACTTCTACAAATTGTATAAAATTGATATTATCGAACACTTCGAATTAGAGTGGTGGGAAGTGGTCTCGAAGTACAATTTACATACAAATAAGTATGTAGAAGGATTTCATGATATCAAGAATTTTTGGGTCCCGGCCTACCTTCGACAACATTGTTTTTAGAGGTATGACCACAACTGGACGGTCTGAAAGTATAAATGCATTTATCAAACGGTTCACTTCTTCTCATTCAAGTTTAAGTCAATTGTTTAATCATGTACTATTCTCTTATTTATTTTAAATTGATTTATTTTTAGAAATATATCATTTATTTTTTTTAGTCGTTGGTTATGGTATTACAAATTTTTATTTTTATTTTTTAATGTATTATTTTGATTTTCTTAGGAATTTATTTTCTATTTTATTTTTCTTTCTATTTTTGTTAGGGAATATATCTTATATTTTTAAATTATTGGAGATAATGTTATATAACTGATATTTTTATTTTTTAAAAAATTATTAATATTTTTCTCAGATTGACTTAGCAGTTGAAGATATTGGGCAAACTCAATTACATCATACAATGTTAGATACGTACAGAGGGTCTTCTTTAAGGACGTCTTCTCCTTTGGAAAAACAAATGCATTCTTTGTTCACCAAATTTTCTTTTGGAAAATTTCAAGAACAATTTGAAATGGCCACCCAATATAATGTTCTTGAAGTGAATGCAGTGAAACATTATAAGGAATCTACTAGTCAAGTGCATATGGTTTTCTGGGATGGGGAGACAAGTAATTGTAGTTGCAAACACTTTCAATTTTGGGGAATTCTTTATCGTCATATATTGACTGTATTTCTCCACAAAGATTTCTTTAAGATTCCATATAATTACATACCGCTTCGATGGTGTCGTGACAAAATTCAATGCATTGATGGAGTTTTGATTCCAACAGATACTTCAATGCCACTTCAATGGCAAAATGGAGTGCATAATGGAGATGTCATAAGCAATTATGAAGGTCTGTCTAATGTGAATTGTACACCAGATGGTTTCGTACATTATCCTCCTGTTTCAGCGACAAAGGGACGTCCTAAGACTAAACGTCTAAGAAATGGAAAGGAATTGAGCAAGAGAGTAAAGACTTGTAGCTATTGCAAACAAGTCGGTCATACGATTATAACTTGTTTGAAGAAAAATATGGGTGATATACAAGTCCAAAAGAGGAAGAAAGATGCATATCAAGAGGAAAAAAATCCAATTCTGCAATTGAAATTTTAGAACATATATTATGTTATTAGAGTGCTCGCTTCATTATCAAACATTTTATCTTCGATTTTTATATTTTTATTTTAAGTATTTTTAGAACAATTAAATTCATATTTTTTTAAAATTTATTTTATTTCGTCAGTTCTCTCTATTATTTAATATATTTTATATTATCTTTTTAATTTTAAAATAAATAAAATATGGAAGAATTGTTTGAAAAAAGTGTCATGTTTATGGGAATTAATTGCATTTTCTCTTTCTATCATTTAATATATTTTATATATTTTTTTACATATAATTAAAAATAAAATGTGGAATATTGATTAAAAAAAAATTGTAACGGTCATATGAGTTTATTTTGTAAAAAATATGATACGACCCAATTTTTTCTTTCTAAAATTTAATATATTTTATACTAATTTTTTTTTATGAAATATAAGTAAATAAAATGTGGAAAAATATTTCGAAAAAAGTGTAATAGTTATGGAATTTAATGCATTCTCTCTCATAATCAAATTCCTAGATAAAAACAATATATTTATTAATTGCTTGTGATTCGCATACATGCTTTGCATCCACATCTAGTCGATTTTCTGTTTCGTTGTTGCTTCTTTCGATCTTAAATTTTCTTTTCCGGATATCCTTCACGATGGCACAAAAAATCTCTATAATGCATTCTTCCATCTTTGTTAGGAAATCTGCCTTTTCGAATTGAGAATCCCATCTTCATAGCATACTTTTCATAAAATAAAAAAGCCTCACATTCACTAAGAAAGCTCTGTCCAACAAAGGGTTCAAACACATCTTCAATAACATTACAATCGGGAGGGAGTTCATTCAAATTGAAATCCATTTTTCTCTCTTGACAAGAAAAAAAAATTTATAGAATAAAAAATAACTAAGAAGAATATTTTGCTTAACGGTATTTAAATCCAAAAAAAAAAAAAAAAGTGATTTTGTATTTTGTTCTATGAATTTATAGTATTCTTTTTATTTTCAAAATCATATTAAAAAAATTTATGAAAAGATAACGGTAAAAATATATATATATATATATATATATTAATTTATTGCATTCCATGCCGAAAATCGCACCAAAATCAAACATTCCATATAATTAAAAATAAAATGTGGAATATTGATTAAAAAAAATTGTAACGGTCATATGAGTTTATTTTGTAAAAAATATGATTTGTCCCAATTTTTTTTTTCTAAAATTTAATATATTTTATACTAATTTTTTTAATGAAATATATGTAAATAAAATGTGGAAGAATATTTCGAAAAAAGTGTAATAGTTATGGAATTTAATGCATTCTCTCTCATAATCTAATTCCTAGATAAAAACCATATATTTATTAATTGCTTGTTCATGTATTGAATTAATTTCTATCTAAAATAGGTAAAAAATCAAACATTTATTACGTTAGAAAAACCGTATATTTATTAATTGCTTGTGCATGTATTGAATTAATTTCTATCTAAAATAGGTAAAAAATTAAATATTTATTGTTTGTTAACCTGTGCCTACAGGTTAGAAAAACCGTTAAAATTATATAGAAAACTGATTTTAATTAATTTAATAAATAGATTAAATAATTATATTTAATTATTATTAAATTTTTAAGATATACGATATTCATATTTAAACTATTCAGAGCAAGTATATTAATTAATATAAAATTATAAAGTAACTAAGTTGACTAGTCTTTTTGGGCTTTATGTTCATCATGATGTTTAGTACTTATTTGAATCCAATCAATATTTGGCAAATGGATGCTATCGGCTCATGGTAAAACAAAACTTCATATGGATTCCATGTACTTTTATCTTCAACCAATGGCATGGCATAGCATTCAATGCCGGTCAAAATATATGGTTGCCGGACTGGTAAAGTGCTTCAATGGTATGTTGATTAAGGTTGTGTGAAGTGTTTGCAGAAACATGGTAAGGCACCAACCTCAGACACCCCTCTTTCTGTCTTCTCTTTTATTTATTTATTTTGATTCGTTGAAAGGGTTAAGGTATTATAAGGTCGTGTAGAGTGCAAGTACACAACTATATTCAAAATCGCAAGGATTGGATTCTCGCAAGAATGTTGAATGCATCACGAATAATTAACTAAACTTTATCTGAATAATTATTGAATAACAAGAATGTTGTCATCAACAATGGTGATATATACAAGCTCCATCACAGCCAGGTTTCAGATGACACATTGAAAGACAAAATTAAAAACCGAGTCCTGAGATCCTCGACCAAAGAAAGCAACTCTCAAAATTTCTTGTGTTCAATTGAGATAACAGTATTTGCTAATGAAAAACCATCCTAACTATCACCCACCTATTTATCACTGTCTCTAGGAGCAGCAACCAATTTTCTATAAGTTGTTATTCAGCTGAAGGTTCTTATGCTTCTGTTGTTCTCGCTCGTTTTGTGTTTGTGTGGTTAGGATCATTTTGAGGTGCCTTCTGTTTCCAGCTTGAACTCGAAGAGTTTTCTTCCGGTGAAGCGAGGGCTGGAGCAGCAGTTTGGCCTGTTTCAACAACATCAACATTAGCAGCATCTGATCCTCTGTTTGAGGTTAGCGATGCAGCAGAGTAATCATTTGCAGTGGATGCTGAGGCCTTCGACTTATCATTCTCCATTCTTCTTTGTTTTTCAAACATCTCCTGAAGGTACTTCCCCTGCTCTTCAATTCTCAACTGCAGAGCTCTTTGAATCTGTGCACAAGTAGATAAAATAGCCAATATCAGAACTAATCAGTAACTAGCTACCAAGGTGTATGAGATTGCCAGGTATTATTCTGAGTGTAAGATTCTGAGTCACTCTCAATTTTTGTTTAATCTATAATTGTAATCTTCAAAAGAAAACAATTGAGTTTATTATAAAAAATTGAAAACACACAGCCACCTAATGAGCATCGAACTCAAAATGGTTTTGCAATCTATGTAAATAATCAATTTCCCATAAATCAAATTTATGTTTATTTTTGAATATATGTGTTGATATTTTTGTCTCACATCATAGAGCTTATAGAAACAGTAAAATGTTAGAAACACACCTCGAGTTGTTCGTGGAGCCGTTTCTGAACTTCCATCTGCAATTTCAATGCTTCACTGATGCTCAAGCTACTGCTGTCAAAATCAAGGTCCAATATGTCACAATCACACTACTGCTAATTATTATATAGAGAGAAAGTAGAATTCTTAAAGAGTAGCGAAGTTGTACACAAGGAGCCAGAGCACCGAAACAATTTTAAAATGTGACAATTTAAAGAAATAGAAACTAGCTCCTCCTTGGGGCTGAAAATATATTCTATACTGGCCCCTAGAATGGAATCAGTGCATATTTAGTGATGCTTAAGAATGAAATGTATGGCTTCTAACGACAACATGAAGTTAAACCTTAGATTGAACTTAATGACTCAAGAAAGATGTCATAAGCAAATCCCTGATGGTCCCTATTTTTTTCAATGAATTTGAATGAATGGTGGTGACATCCCAACTAGGTTGGCACCCCTCATGAAATCAAGTATAGTAATGAACAACAGAGTAGACCAGTCAACCAAATTTGAAGTTTGTAGCATTTCGCAAATATTATGCTAATAATCTTATTTACAAGGCAAGAAGCAAATTATGAGAGTGATAAATGTCATAGTCATAACAGGTAATTATGTGAGATGAAATAATTTATACATGAGAGTGAATAATGTAGTGGTCATAACAGGTAACTATGTGAGATGAAGAGGTTTATGCAAGGTAAGAATCACATGAATAAAATTTATGGTAGCAAAAGGACATGGGAGACAGAAATGGCACCAGTGCTTTATGAACGAAAAAAAAAAAAAAAAAAAAAAAAAAGGTAATCACCAATACACTGTTTGAAAATAAGCAAAATTTAGTATTGAAGAAAATATAGGATAACGACATAGCAGACAGGTAAGAAGCTCTTTTTTCTTCATCCAGGATGGTGATAACAATACATAAAACTAGCAAGCAACATTGTATTTGAACTCAAGATGGAAGAAGTCCCTTACCTTTTCATGCCCAGAGATTTCATATCTTCAGAAGTTAAACTTTTCTCTAATGATTCTTCTGCAAAGAAAACAATAAGTTCAAACGATTGTAGGTCCCCAAGTTCAAACTCAGACATAACAGCTATACTATGATCAAATGGAAATAAATTAAATCAGCTGATCAGTCTTACCTTCAGAAGGCTCTGGTTTGTGTCTAGCAGTTCTGTACTTCTGCAAAAATAAAAGAGATAAATCAACAGGCACCTAAATAAGGCAGTTAAACAGAACAGAACAAAAGAAAAGACTATATACAGACCTGTAGATGGCTTTTAATATGATAAATGGTTAACCCTTCAACATTCATGAGCTTCAGGATGCCCTTAGGTGTAGCTCCTGTTAAAAGACATTGAAGTCAGAATGCCAGGATCACAAAATATCCAGCCTCTAATGAAATCTAATACAGGAAAATGTCACCAGCAAGGCACTTACGATCACCTCCACCCAGTTTATTGACAGCCTCCACA